>VBSM01000483.1:41841296-41943400 GCA_008086735.1 Cheirogaleus medius
CCCAGCTACTCAGGAGGCTGAGGTGGGAGGATCTCTTGAGCCCAGGAGTTCAAGACCAGCCTGGGCAACTTAGTGAGACCCCATCTCAAAAAAAAATTCATCAATCTATGTTTATAATTGGTGAATTTTGTATAAAATATACCTCAAAAGAACATAATTCTTCAGTATTCTAATACAGCATTTTCAACATTATTTTGAATATAAGCATCTTCAGAGATGTTTACATACTTTGTTTTTGCTGAAGAGAAACAACAAAGTCAAGTTAAAATGATTTTAGCACTAGATTAAACCCAAAAAAGTAACCGGTTTCTTTGGAGATGTAACAGGATTCTGTTTTTTGACTTGGGATGCACATTTTGAGGATGTATGTGAGGACCCCTTGATAGAGTTTCTTGCCTAATTATTTTTCTTTCCTATTTCTAGCAATTTTAATTTCATTATTTGAACATCTTTAATCAATTAATCTATATTTATCTTGTACTGATTTTTTTTTAAACAAGATATCACTCTGTTGCCCAGGCTGAAGTGCAGTGACCCAATCATAGCTCACTGTAACCTTGAATTTGAGAGCTCAAGGGAGCCTATTGCCTCAGTCTCCCAAGTAGCTGGGACTATAGGCACATGCTACCATGCCTGGCTAATTATTTTTGGTTTTTTTAGAGATAGGGGTCTTGCTGTGTTGCCCAGTCTGGTCTTAAACACCTGGCCTCCCAAAGTGCCCTGTACTGATTTTTCAAAAATCATGCTTTTTTATAAAATTGTGTGCAATTTATTGTTGCCAAGATGTTAAAACAAATTTGATCTTATTGGGTTACATTGGTGTTTCCCTTATTTGATTCTAATATTTTTCTTTTTATCTTTTCTTATCCAGAGTTCTTCCTTAAGATGTTATCATCTGGAAGCTTTTCTTCTTTTACTCTCAGTACTCTGGCTTCTGTTCTCATCACTTTACACACAAAACAGTGTTTTTTTAAAGGCTACTACCCGGCTTTAGGCTTTATTAATATGTTCATATTACATAATTACTTTTAAAAAGTCAAGCATTGAAATTTTCTTTTGAGGATAGTACAGGCCTTTAAACCTTATAAGATAAATAGTGAGAGCTCTTTGTTTAATCCCCAGGCTCCCTTTATTGGCAGCGGAGGGGCCATAGCTCCATCATCTTTTTCTCCTCGAGGACAGTATGAACATTACCATGCCATTTTTGATCAAATGCAGCAACAAAGAGCAGAAGAGAATGAGGCCAAATGGAAAGGAGAACTGCGTGGTCGAGGGCTTCCAGAAAGGTATGGCTATGTTCTGCAGAAGTTGCTTATGCTTTGCTTCAGAGAAAGTAACGAAAGTCACTATGCATATTTATCTACAGAGGAATTCTGCCTGGGGTTCGTCCAGGATTTCCTATTGGGGCTGCAGGTCATCACCATTTCCCTGCTGCTGATGCTATTAGACAGACTTTGAAAGGATTGAAGGCCATGTCTAAACAAGCCAGTACAAACAGGTTGGAACGTGATGATCCATGAATTCATCCTGTGTGTAATTTCATCTTTTGTCATGTATAGCTTAGTACCTACACTTTTTAGATGTTTCTCCATTCTTCACATGGAATATTTTCTGCCCCTGGATGCAATAGTTTTCTCAGGTGCCAATTTGGCCCTCAATTACATTATGCAAGCATGTAGCTCTTCAGTTCAGCCTGAGTTTTGTGTCTTACTTATATGTTTTGGCTGAAAATAACTATTTAAACGAACAAATAACTTTCAGCCAACATATGGTTGTAATATGTTTCATTCACTTGTTTAAAATAAATCAGAATATAAATTTAAATGGAATCACACTTTATGCAGAACTCCAAAGCATGTTTTGTTGTCTTCCTTTTCCTCATCACTTAGAAGCCCACTTTTGTCTTTGTTGTCTTACCATGTTTTCTCTTCACATTCATCTCCGATTCATACCTTTTTGTGATTCTCTTCATCAGATTTTTTCTTTTCTCCTGTTAATAATGGTAACTGTCAGTGGCTGTAACTTACGTAGTTCTTTTTTTCTTAAGTATGCATATGTGTTTTCTTAGACATTCCTATTTTATAAAACATTCTGGTGAGTTATGGAAGAACAGATGAGGTTTTGTGACAATTTAGTCATATCATCTTTTCCTTGTGTTGATTTTATAGAAAAATGTCATCAACTGTTATAAAAATCTTTATGATTCCCTCCCCCATTATAAAAGATGATTAATATATAATTGAGCAGAGATAAATTATTGAGGTAAATGTAAATTAACATTTTGAATACATTATAAATTATATACAGAAGCCTGAGATGTGAAGCTAATCATAGGTTCACTTTATTTTTAGAGCAACTTAAGGTTCACAGCAAAATTGAGTGGACAGTACAGTGTTCCTGTATACTCCTTCGCCACACACCAACAACCTCCCTGTCAACATCCTTACCTATACCATTTGTTATAATCAGTGAACTCACGTTGATCATTATCACCCAAAGTCCATCGTTTACATTAGGGTTTACTCTTGGTGTTGTACATTCTATGGGTTTTGACAAATGTATAATTACATGTATCTACCATTGTAATACTATACAAAATAATGTCACTGCCCTAAAAATCCTTTGTGCTCCACCTATTCATCCCTCTCTGCCTCCTGATCTCTGGCAGCCAGTGGTCATATTACTGTCTTCATAGTTTTACTTTCTCCAGAATGTCCTATAGTTGCAGTCATACAGTATGTGGCCTTTTCAGTAATGGCCTCTCAGTAACATACTTTTAAGGTGCCTCCATATATTTTTATGGTTTGATCCTTTATTTTTAATACTGAATAATATTGCATTGTATGGTTATATCACACTTTATTTAGCTATTAACCTACTGAAGGACATCTTGATTACTTTCAGGTGATGGCCATTATGAATAAAGTTGCTATAAACATAATTCTGCAGATTTTTGTGTGGACATAAGTTTTCAACTATTTAGGTAAATGCCAAGGGGCATGATTGCTGGATCATATGTTGACTGTGTTTAGTTTTGTAACAAGCCATCAAACCGTCTTCCAGAGTAGCTGTCCCATTCTGCATTCCCACCCGCCGTGAGCGAGAGTTCCTGTTGCTCTGCATCCTCTTCAGCATGTAGTGTTGCCAGCATTTAGCATTTGGATTTGGCCTTCCTAACTGGTGTGTAGTGGTATCTCGTCGTTTTAATTGCAATTCCCTAATGACATATGATGTCGAACATCTTTTCCTGTGCTTCTTGCCATCTCCATATCTTTTGTGGTGAGTTGTCTGTTTAGGTCTTTTGCCCATTTTTAAGTTAGGTGGTTCATTTTCTTACTGTTGAGTTTTAAGTGTTCTTTGCATATCTTTGATGACAGTCCTTTTTCAGGTATGTCTTTTGCAGATTTTTCCCCCCTTTTTGTGGCTTGTAGTCCTTTGATACTGTCCTTTGATACTCCTTTGATACTGTCTTTCATGGAGCAGACATTTTTACTTTTAAAGAAGTCAGTTGTTTCTTTCATGGATTGTGCTTTTGGTGTTGTATCCAAAAAGTTATCACCATACTCAAGTTCATTTATGTTTTCTCTCATGTTATCGTCTAGGCATTTTATGGTTGTGTGTTTTACATTTATGTCTGTGATCCATTTTGAGTCAATTTTTGTGAAGGATATAAGGTCTGTATCTAGATTCATTTTTTTGCATGTGGATATTCAGTTTTTCCAAACAACTTTTGAAAAGACTGTCTGCTCCTTTGAATTATCTTTTCTCTTCTGTCAAAGATCAGTTGACTGTATATATGTGAGTCTATTTGTGAGCTCTGTATTCTTTTCCATTGATTTATTTGTCTGTTCTTTAGCCAGTACCACAGTGTGTTGATCACAGTAGCTTTATGGCAAGTCTTGAAGTCAGGTAGTTTCAGTCCTCCAACTTTGTTCTTCTGCTTCGATATTGAATCGGCGATTTTAGTTCTTTTGCCTCTCCATATATGCTTTAGAATCAGTTTGTCAATATCAGTGAAATAACTTGATGGGATTTTGGGAATGCGCTGAATCTGTAGATCGATTTGGGAAGAACTGACATCTTGACAAGTCTTCTTATACTTCCTATCAGACCTGAAATATCTCTCCATTTATTTACTTCTTATTTGATATCTTTCATCAGAGTTTTGTAGTTTTTCTCATATAGGTGTGTACATATGCTGTTAGATTTATAGCGACATATTACATTTTTAAGGGTGCTAATGTAAATGATAATGCGGGTTTTTTTGTTTGTTTTTGGTTTTCTTTGTTTAGACAGAGTGTCACTTGGTGTCCTGGATGGAGTGCAGTGATTTAAGTCACCGCAAGCTCCAGGTCCTGGGCTGTGAATGATTCTTCTGCCTCAGCCTCCCGGGTAGTTGGGACTATAGGCATGTGCCACAGTGGTTGGCTGGGTTTTGTGGTTTGTGTATTTTTTGTGTGTGTGTGTGTCTTTTTTGTTTGTTTGTTTCTTGTCTCTAGAGACAGTGTCTCACTGTGCTCAGGCTGGTATTGAACCCCTGAGCTGCAGCTATCCTCCCGCCTTGGCCTCCCAGAAAGCTAGGATTACAGGCGTGAGCCACCACACCCGGCCGATAATGTGTTTTTAATTTCAAATTCCACTTGTTCATTTTATAAGAAAGCAAGTAATTTTTGTATATTAACCTTGTATCCTGCAACCTTGCTATAATCACATTAATTCCAGGAATTTTTTTGTCGATTCTTTTGGATTTTCTACATAGACAAAAATGTCATCTGTGAACAAAGTCAGTTGGATTTCTCCTTCCCAATTTATATATTATACCTTATGTTTTCTTTCCTTGTCTTAATTGCATTACCTAGAACTTCCGATATGATATTGAAAAGCAGTGCGAAGAAAGGCCGTCTTTTTCTTGTGCCTGATCTTAGCAGGAAAGCTTCAAGTTTCTCACCATTAAGTATGATGTTAGGTATAAGTTTTTTGTAGATCTTCTTTATGAATTTGTGGAAGTTCCCCAATATTCTTGTTTCCTGAGATTTTTTTTTATTATAAATGAGTGTTGGATTTTATTAAGTGCTTTTCATTTGTATCTGTTGATATGATCATGTGATTTTTTTTCCTCTTTAGCTTGTCCATGTGATGGATTACATTAATTAATATTTATCTATTGAACAGTCTTGCATACCTGAGAAATCCTGCTTGGTCGTGATGTATAATTCTATTTATACATTGTTGGATTTGATTTGCTGATATTTTGTTGAGGATTTTTGTATTTATATTCATGAGAGAGATATTGGTGTGTAGTATTTTTTTCCTTGTAATGTCTTTGTGTCTGATTTTGGTATTAGGGTAACACTGGCCTCATAGTAATATGAGGGTAATGTTGGCTTCATATGGTAATGCTTCTGTCTAATCAGGGTAGCTTTATAGCTTTTTTAAAAACGTGTGTTGATTTCATAGTTTAATATTGAGAAGTCAAATTTATTTGTTTTATCATTGTGGAGTATATACTTCAATAGGTTAAGTTAGGAAAAAAGAATTTCATAAGTTATCAAACTGAAACATATTAAAAAGAATGTTTCTTCCTGAAATTTCTTATAAATGAAACAGGAAAATACTAGAAAAGCATTCAAACTAGGGTAATTATATTTTGCTGTAAGAATAAAAATGATCTTACAGCTGGTAATCATTTGAAAGGAAATGATTTAACTACTAAGTGTATGAAATTCCCCTAATCCCATATTACTAGTACTCACTGTCTTATATTTACATAAATACTGTAACCCTTTTCCACCGTTGTGGATCAGCAACTTTCACTATTCCATCCAACTTAAACTACTTGTCTTTGCCCCTTAATGTTTTGCTTTATGCAAAGACATTTAATCTTTTTTTTCTTCTTCTCATCCTCAAATTCCCTTTTAAGACCGTTTCCTTTGCTGAATTCAAGAATGCTCATGTATTTCCGTTTTAAAATATCAGCAGCTAACTACCTTGTCATTGTCCTATCACCTAGGCTTTGTGATCACATGTTCATACCTCTTTTATCTCTTTTGCCCAAGAAAAAAGAAAACTTGAAGGAAAGTCACAAGAGGCTTTTTTGTCTTGTTTTTCTGCTTGCCAAGTGATATAGGTTAGTTTTAGAAAAATTGGAATGTATAAGAGAGTATTAGGACACAGGAAGAGAAATAATTCCTAATCCCTACAGAGGCAGCCACTGTGTATTTTCTTGCATTCTTTTTAACATATTTTTTCATAGATAATGGAAATTAAGTCATATTTACCAATTTGTATCTTTTTGAATTTAACATTGTTCCCATATTTCCCATGGTAAAATTGTTTTCGTATTGTATATTACTCTGATTGATTTTCCTATGTTGAATTATCCTTGCCTTCTTGGAATTCTGTTTTTTTCATCTTTAGACAGATATAATGTGGCGAATAGTTGACACTCAATAAATATCTGTTTAATAAATGAAAGGAAGAAAGAAATAGTGTTAAATAAAATCACGACAGGTTTTAAGATTGTGTTTGAAAGCAGCCAATAATGTAAATGTACTTATTTAAACCAGCTTAGCAAAAGACTATTCAATGAAGCAAAACTTATAAGCCATAGAAATATATAGAACAAGTAGTATTATATATGCGTAAATGGTGTGAAAATCTATAAATCAGAGCTGTTGTACATAGGACCAGGTTCTTAGTAAAACAGTTCTTTGCAACTGCTGTATTAACATATGCAAGTTGAAGGTTCAGGCTGACAAACACTGGACTCAGACCAGCTTAGGATGGGAAGTCAAACATACTTTACTTCTACAAAGGTTAGAAAAGGAAGTCAGTGTAGTCAGGATACACAGCAGAGAGATCAGCTATTTTATCTCATTGCAGATGATGGTGTCAGCTTCCAGGACCCTCAAATAGAGCCATATCTGTAGCCATACAGTTTCATATGACATGTGTGAGCATCACACCTGAAAGTTAATCTGCCCTTCTCAGGCCCAGCCCTATGCAAACAAGGCTATCACAGATTGGGATACAGCCCTACCTTGATATATGCAGGAGATACATTGCATTCAGACCGGATATACCTTATCAATCTCAGAATTATACAGTGCATAATATGACTGCTGTTATTTTTTAATATGAGTTCCATCATGGAACCAGTGCTGCGCAGAGAGCTTGAAATATCAATGAAGTGTTTGGGAAGGATGTGGCTAATGAACACACAGTACGTCGATGGTTTGAGAAGTTCTGTTCTGGTGATTTTAGTCTTGAAAAATGAGCCATGTGGGTTACTTGAGGTGAATATTGATGAGCTGAAAGCTATAGTGGAAGTGAATCTATCGTCAGCCTATGTATGAGTTAGCAGCAAGGTTTGATGTTACTATTCCAGCAACATTGGACCATTTGAAAGAAATCGGCAAGGTAAAGAAGCTAGATAGGTAGGTACTGCATGAATTAAATGAGCATCAGAAGAGAAATCGTCTCGAAGCTTGCCTTTCTTTTTTTTGTCATGACATAAAAGCAAACCATTTCTACACTATATTGTTTCGTGGGATGAAAAATGGATTCTTTTTGGCAATTGCAAGCGTTGCGTAAAATGATTAGATAAAGATCGAGTGCTGAAACACAGTCCAAAACCAAATATTCATGATAAAAAGCTAATGGAGTCTGTTTGGTGGTCCAGCACTGTTATTATCCACTACAGTTTCATGAAACCTGATGAATTGATTACAGCAGATGTCGCCTGCAACAAGTTGGACGGCATGGTGAGAATGCTTGTGAATAAACAGCTGAGATTGGTCCATAGAGACAGGACAATCCTCCTGCAAGACTATGCTCCACCTCTTGCACAAACAACCCTGCTCAAACTACAGATGCTGGACTTGGAAACTCTCCGTCATCAACCATCTTCACCAGACCTTGCACCAATTGACACTTCTTCCAGGCTTTGGACCACTTCTTGCAAAGAAAAATACTCAATTCTCAACAAACTGTAGAAAACGTCTTTAGCGATTTCATTGCCGCTTGCACTCCAGGTTTCTTGGCTGCTGGCATAAACAAGCTACTGTTAAGATGGCAAAACCATGTCGATAGTATAGGTGCAAACTTTGATTAATTATACTGCTTCTTGTTTGAGATATAATAAACTAAACTTCTGATTTGAAATCAGACATTTCATATTTAATGACCTAATAGAATAGATTTTAAGTTTTTACAGTTTAATTTCATATTTAAAATATTTTGCGTGCTTCAATTGTTGCCAAAAAATGTAAAAGATTTGATTATTTGGGGTATGAAAATTAGAAATGTTTAAATCCTACTAAAAGAAAAGGCATTATTTCATGTATTTTTGAGACCATATTTTAGTTATGATGCCAAAGAGCCTGTAGGAAGTTCTTTTCCTCACCTCCAAAATTAATTGCAATTGATGCTGTGCTATGAGTTCTCTGATTACTGGGACTGGGTTTTATTTATTTTTTTATCTTCCAAACTTAGCATGATGCCTGCTAAGTGTATAGTAGATATACTGCAGCATACAGTAGATGCCCAATAAATGTTTGCAATTGATATTTTTTATTTATAATCTAAGCTTAATATGTTTACATTGTTTCATAATTGTCCGAGGAAGACACAATAGTAAAATTGGAAAAGATTAAAACAAATAACTGTGCTTTTAATTTTTCCCTAACCTAACCATTTTACTTTTTAATATTATAGCTGTGATATTCAGGGAATTCAGACATAGCTTCTTACTGTATTTTTGAAAACTCACACTTAAGTAAACCTTTCATTCTTTTTGTTCAGTTTTGAAATTGCTATTATCCTACTTTCATTTGACCTCAGTACTGAAGAGAAAATTCTCATTGTATTTGGTACAGAGTTCTGAAATAAACCTGGAAACTATTGAGATTTTTCCATAACTAAGTATAGTCTAAAATAATTTTATGTGTCTGTCTATAAGTAGAATAGATCAAACAAATGTAAAAGAAACCTTCTTGTTAAGACTTGGAATAAAATTATAGATTTTACTTTTAAAATTAAAATAGTAAAGAATGTGATTTAGGCAGTAGATATCGACGTGTATGTTGTGATTTGTTCATTAAAGAGAAAGTTTATATTTCATGTCAGCCTTTCTTCATATTCTGCACTGGAAAAAGTATTTAGAATAAGTAAAATTTTTAACTTCTTGGAATATATGTTGTTCAGAATTACTAACTTTGCAATTTGTCCAAATTAGGCAAAAAGGGCAGCTAACTGTAGAAAGAGCTAAACAAGTAGAAGAGTTCCTACAGCGAAAACGGGAAGCTATGCAGAATAAAGCTCGAGCCGAAGGACACGTGGTATGATTTTTTTGTGTGTTCGAGATTTTGAATTTATTAGTATTCCAAATCAAGGTCTGGGATAAGGTAAGTATGAATAAAAGGAATTGTAATCTTACAATCTTTGCATAATAATAGGAAATAAGGATACTCAAAAGTCATTCACAGACTATAAAGTCATATGTCTTGGGCCTGATGCGGTAACTCACTCCTGTAATCCCAGCACTTTGGGACACCAAGGTGAGAGGATTGCTTGAGGCCAGGAGTTCAAGGTTGCAGTGAGCTGTGATATGGGCAACAGAGTGATACCCTATCTCTTAAGAAAAAATAAACCCCAAAATTTGAATATCTTATTTAACCTCTCTTCTGCTATCTCTTTTATACCAAAGGTGGAATTCTGTTTCTTTGGTTAATTGGGAGTTAAGTTCATAGCTGTTCCTTTAAAAAGAGTAGAAATGCATATAGCAACCCAAATATTCGTATTAAAGAAATAAGTTCTTACATTGCTGGGGCTTTTTTTTCCCCCAAGAATCTTTTGGTTTTAAATAGCAAAGAATTTTAGAAGAGAGAGGGGAAATAGGTATTTGGTTAAGTTTATGTGTAACTAACTATACCTTTGTTCACATGTATAGACGTGTAACTATACATTTAATGTAATTAGAAACAAATATTAAAGCCTCTATTTATGCCAATTAGCTATTAATAAATTAAATCATGTATCCCAGAAAATACTCAGTTTTTAGATAATCATTTCAATAGTTAAACTAGTTTTGACTTATAGAAGCACCCAAATGCCTTTTTACCTTTTGTCCACAGAACAGCTGATGTTTGTTTCTGTCAGCTCAGCACCCCATGAAGCGTCAACGCTTGCATACAAAATATGTATGTAAATACAAAATAGGTCGATTAGATGGTAATATATCTTAATTAGACTTACTACTTACCTATTATAAGTTCATAAGTGGTATCTTTGTGAGTTAGTGTATTCAACGTAGGATATTTTTTCTTTGAAATAATGTCATAGAAACATAGTTAAATTTTTTAATGGTTCCCCTTTATATTTTTTAACACACAGACTTCAGTTTGTTTTTCTCCTATCTGAAATTAATTTGTGTTTGTATCCTTCCTCTAGATAGTAGAAAAGAACCTCCTCTCTTTTTCTTTCTCCATATCTTTCATGTTAATGGCATCTGAAATTTTGGTTAAAAATTTTTCTTTAAAATATTTGTAAGCAATTATTGGATTTAAAAAGATTTACTGATTTATTTTCACAACATTATTCCTTGCATCCTACTATTGTCTCCTCAGTTTACTTTTCTTCATGCTGGAGAATATCCTCTGGTAACTCTTTTGGAGAGAAACTTTCAAATATTTGTTGGAAAATGCCCTTATTTTGTCGTTATGCTTGAGTGATGATTTGTAGTAGTGGTCTGCTAGTGAATTTGATAAGCATTTGTATGTCTGAAAAGTATTTTGTGTTTGTTTTTGACAAATATTTGTGCTGGGTATAGTATTATAGGTTGAAAGGTTTTTTTCTTTCAGTGGTTTGAAGATGCCTCTCCACTTATCTTCTGGCATGCCCTTTTCTGACAAGTCTGCTGTCATTCTTTTTCCTCTGTATGTAATGTGTCTTTCTCTGACTGCTTTTAAAATTTTCTCTTTATTGCCGGAAGCAATTTGATTTTGATTACAATGTGGCCTGTGTAGCTTTCTTCATGGTCATTTCATACAGGGGTTTAGTGAGCTTTTCAGATCTGTGGGTGTATAATTTTCATCAAATTTGGAAAAATTTCATTCATATTTCTTCAAAACCTTTTTTCTGTTTCCTCTTCCCATCTTCTTCTAGGACTGCAGTACACATACATTAGACCACTTGTTGCTCTCCCAGCTGCTCACTGACGCTCTTTATTTATTTATTTTTTTTCAGTCTTTATTTCCTCTGTGTTTCATTTTTGGATCATTTCTATTGCTGTGTCTTCAAATGCATTCATCTTTTCTTCTACTGTGTCTAACCTGTTAATCCCATCTAGACCTTGTATATTTTTCATCTCAGATATTGTATTTTTTATCTCTTAAAGTTGATTTGGGTTGTTTCTATATCTTCCATGTCTCTCTGTATAATATTTATGCTTTTCCTTACCTTTTTGAACAAATGGATATAATTATAATAGCTGTTTTAACCTTATCTATTAATACTAATTCTGTCATCTTTGTCATTTTCAAGTCTCTTTTTGCTGATTGATGTTTTTCCTCATTAGGGTCATCTTTTCCTACTTCTTTACATGTCTGATAATTTGTGATTGCATGCCAGGTGTTGTGTATTTTAGCTTGCAGTTTTTGGTATTTTTAAAATATTTTAAGTCTTTATTCTGGGATGCAGTTAAATTACTTAGAAATAGTTTGAGTATTTCAAGGCCAACTTTTAAGCTTTGCTAGGCAGGGACAGAACAGGCTTCAGTACTAATTTGCCCCCACTGCTATCTATGGCAGTGCTGTTTTGAGTACCCAGTGCTTTATTACTTTGCAGGCTATTGGAAACATGCAACCTTTGCAGCCCTGATTGAACCTCCGATACTATTGACAATATGCTATTAGTCAATCAGCAGGAGACTCCAAGAACTCTCTCCAGAGCTTGAGCATTCCTTCTCTGTGCAGCTCTTTCTTCTTTGCTTCTCTGACCTGCAAATTCTACTGTTCTTCAACTTTCCAAGTTCCAAATGCTATTTCCTCAATTCAGGGAGACTGCCAGGCTGTTTAGGTGCCTTCTCTGTCCTGCAGTCCAGGGACTTGCCAGGCAGCATGTTGGTCAGTGTTTGGACTTACCTCCCTTCTTTCCCTTTTCTCAAGGATCACTGACCTGTCTGCTTGTTGTTCAGTGTTTGAAAACTATTATTTTATATATTTTGTTTGGACTGTTAATTGTTTAAGGTGGGAGGTTAGATCTGGTCCCTGTTAGTTCATCAAGGCTACAAGTGAATCTTGAATGATAATTTGCCTGGATAAAGAAATCTAAGTTTGAAGTTCATTTTCTTTGAAGATTCTACTTTATCATCTCCCTACTTTTATTGTTGCTAATGAGACATGTGATGTTCTGGATCATGTTCCTTTTTAAGGAATCTTTTTCATTTCTGTTAGCTCTTGGGTCTGTTTTCTATCTTTGATGTTCTGAATTTCACTTGATTATTTCTCAGTTGTTTTTTTTTCATTGACCTGGCTCAGGTTCTCACTGGATCTTTCAATGTGAGTACTTTCCTTAATGATGGGCTATTTTCTTTTCTTTGCATCTATTATAAGTGGGATTGCATTCTTGATTTGATCCTCACCTTGTCTGTTATTAGTGTATAGGAATGCTACAGATTTGTATACATTGATTTTGTAACCTGAGACTTTACTGAACTCGTTTATTCTAGGAGTCTTTTGGAGGAGTCTTCAGGGTTTTCTAGGTATAAGATCATATCATCGGCAAACAGGGATAGTTTGACTTTCTCTTTTCCAATTTGGTTGCCCTTTCTCTTGCCTAATTGCTATGGCTAGGACTTCCAGTATTATGTTGAATAAAAGTGGTAGAAGTGGGCATCCTTGAATAGACAATTTTAAATTCATCTTACTTGACCTTTCTGTGACATTTGATCATGAGCAACTACTTGAAAATTTCTTTCTTCTTTCTGTGATACCATAGTCTCTTGGTTTACCCTTTAATTCTTTAACTATAATTTCTTAATATCTTCTGTGGGATTCTTTTCTTCTTCTCAGTCTTTAAATGCTGATATTCTTTGGGGTTCTGTCCTTGTTATTTTCTCACCGTAAATAATATCCTGGGGTGATCTCACTGATAATTCTACCAGATGACTTGAAAATCTCTATCAGTAACTCAGACTACTTTCCTAACTTCTATCCCATCTATCTAGCTGCCTTCTAGTTGTTGTTTCCTAGGTGATGCGTTGGCACCTTATGTTTTGAACATTTCTTTTTATTTTTTAAATTATCATACAGTAAGATTAACTTTATTTTTCTTTTCCAGTTCTATAAATTTTAACACATGTGTAAATTTATATAACCACTACCACAGTCAAGTTCCAGGACAATTCCATCCCTCGCAAACTCTCTCATACTATCTTTCTAGAGTTCTACTCTACCCTAACCCCTAACACTGTGGCAACCATTTTGTCTTTCATCTTGTCCAGAATGTCTTACAAATTGTATTTATGGATAATGCTGATGCTCCTTGACTTATAATGGGGTTATATTTCAATAAACCCCATCATAAGTTGAAAATAACGTTTAGTTGAAATGTATTTATTGCACCTAACCTACTGCACATTAGAGCTTAGCCTAGCCTGCCCTAAACATGCTCAGAACACTTACAGTAGCCTACAGTTGGGCACACATCTAACACAAAGCCTATTTCATAGTAAAGTGTTGAATATCTCATGTAATTTATTAAATACTCTGCTGAAAGTGAAAAACAAAATGGTTGTATGGGTACCCGAGGTACGGTTTCTACTGAATGCATATCACCTTCGCACCTTAGTAAAGTCAAAGGACTTTATACATAATAGTACGTAACCTTTTGTGCCTAGCTTCTTTCCTGCACCATAATGATATTCATGAAAGTTGTTGCACGTGTAAATATTAATAGCTTGCTCCTCTTGGTTGCTGAGTAAGTAGTATTCCATTGTATGGATGCTCTACAGTTTGTCCATTCACCCATCGAAGACATTTGGGTTGTTTCCAATTTTTGGTAATTATGAATAGAGCTGCCTTGGTCATTCATTTACAGGTTTTTGCTAGGAAGGGAAGTATTTTTTTAATAAGTTTGCATTTTATTACTTTTTTAATAAAATGTATTTATCTTTTTTTAAATTTCAGAATATTATGGGGGTACAAATGTTTTGGTTACATGGATTGCTTATGTATTGCTTGAATCAAAGTTATAAATGTGCCCATCACCCAGGTAGTGTACGTTGTACACGTTAGGTATGGTTTCACCCATCCCCTCTACTCCCCTCCCACTTGCATGATTTCCGTTGAGTTTTACTTCCATCTGTGCACATGAATGCTGATTGGTTAGTTCCAATTGCATAGTGAGTTCATGTGGTGTTTGTTTTTCCATTTTTTAGATACTTCACTTAGGAGAGTGGTCTCCAGTTCCATCCAGATTGTTGCAAAAGGTATTAATTCATTTTTTATGGCTGAGTGGTACTCCATGGCATACATATACCGCATTTGATTAATCCATTCATGAATCGATGGGCACTTGGGTTGATTCCACATCTTTGTGATTGTGAATTGTGCTGCAATAAACATTCTAGTGCAGGTGTCTTTTTGATAAAATGACTTCTTTTCCTTTGGGTAAATACCCAGTAGGGGGTTGCAGGATCAAACGATAGGTCTACTTTTAATTCTTTGAGGAATCTCCATACTGTTTTCCATAGAGGTTGTACTAGTTTGCAGTCCCACAAACAGTGTGTGAGTGTTCCTTTCTCTCCGCATCCACATCGGCATCTATTGTTTTGGGACTTTTTGATAGAAGCTTCTCACTAGGGTTAGGTGACATCTCATTGTGCTTTTCATTTTCATTTCTCTGATGATAAGTGACATTGAGCATTTTTTCATATATTTATAGGCCATTAGTCTATCTTCTTTTGAAAAGCTTCTGTTCATGTCTTTTGCCCACTTTTTAAGGGGGTTGTTTGATTTTTTTCCTGCTGATTTGCTTGATTTTTTTGTAGATTCTGGTTATTAGCCCTTTATTGTATGTATGGTATGCAAATATTTTCTCCCATTCTGTAGGTTATCTATTTGCTCTGTTGATTGTTTCCTTGACTGTGCAGAAGTTTTGTAATTTAATCAAGTCCCATTTATTTATTTTTGCTGTTGCTGTGATTGCCTTTGGGGTCTTCTTCATAAATTATTTGCCAGGCCAATATCTGGAAGAGTTTTTCCAACATTTTCTTCTAAAATTTTTATGGTTTCATGTCTCAGGTTTAAGTCTGTGATCCATCTTCAATTCATTTTTGTGAGTGGTGAGGGTTATAAATCCTGTTTCAGTCTTCTACATGTGGTTATCTGATTTTCCCAGCACCATTTATTGGATAGGGATTCTTTTCCCCAGTGTATATTGCTGTCTACTTTGTGAAAGATCAGATGGTAATATGTGGATGGTTTTATATCTTGGGTTTTCTATTCTGTTCCATTGGTCTATGTCTCTATTTTTGTACCAGTAACATGCTATTTTGGTTACTATAGCCTTGTAGTATAGTTTAAAGTCTGGTAAAGTGATGCCTCCAGGTTTGTTCCCTGTGCTTAAGGTTGCTTTCGCTCTTTGGGCTTTTTTCTGGTTCTGAACAAAGCATAGAATTATTTTTTCTAGATCTGTGAAAAATGATGTTGGTATTTTGATGGGGGTTGCATTGAATCTGTAGATCACTTTGAGTAGTATGGACATTTTAACAGTGTTGATTCTGCTGATCCATGAGCATGATATGTTTTGCCATTTGTTTACATCATCTGCAATTTTCTTCCTCAGTGATTCATAGTTCTCTTGGTAGAGATCTTTCACCTCCTTGGTTAAATATATTCCTGGGTATTTTATTTTCTTTGTTGCTATCATGAAAGTGTGGGTTTGCTGGGTCATATAGTAATGTGTCTGTCTAACTTGATTTTTAAAAAAAGGCTTTTAACTTTGATAAAGTTCAATTTCTCAATTTTTTTTTTTGTTTATGGGTCATGCTTTTATCGTCATGTGTAAGAGCTCTGCCTATCGAAGAGCCATGAAGATTTTTTAGTTTTTCTAAAATTTTTGTGGTTTTAATTTTCACCTTTAGGTCTGTGATCTAGGAAAAAAAGTTATATAATAACATCCACATAACATAAAGTTTGTTACTCTGTTTATGTGTATGTATATGTACGTATATATGTATATATATGCAACCTCAAACTCCTGGGCTCAAGAGTGAAGAACAGGTTTAATTGGGATTTTAACTTGAAAGAATGTAATTTAAAATTTACTTTATCTTAAATATCAGAATTTTGGTTATATTTGCAACTATTTTAATTCTAAAAGTTATTAATTTAGAGAAGATTATAATTTTTCTGTTAGAATTATGTAACAAATACTATCTGTATTTTATCAAATTTAAGATGTGACTGTAAGGCACATTGTTATTTTGTATGTGACTAGAGGAGGAAAAATGTTGCAAATTTATGATACAGTGCTTTTTATCACTTAACCTTTTTATTTTATACTTGATGAAATACCTGTTTTAGACTTATTTTTTAATACTGTGCATCCATAAAAAGGAAACAATGAATGAAATAAATTGATAAAAGTATTCATTCCTAAATCTACCTCACATTTATAATTTGACTTTCCAATCTTTTTTTTTTTTTTTTTTTTTTAAATCAGAGTCTTTGATGTAGTCTCACATAATAATATCCTCTGTGCCAAGTCCATTAAGATTTCAACATTTCTTAAAAGAGTACCTCAGTTTGTCTCTGGTATTTTCTCTCAGGTAGTCAACACCTTTCTGCAAGGTTTAGTGCTAGTACTTTCTTGCTCTCATCTGAAGGTATGTGGAAGGTTTTCAGCAGCTACCAGGGCCTGTATTTCTTCTTGAAAGAGCTTCTCAGGCATTTTTTTGATTGAAAATTTAAAGGGCTACAGTTGTCCAGTTATCTCTCTCTCTCTCTCTCACACACACACACACACACACACACACACAAAAAAAAAGTTCATATGTTACTTAGGCAATAACACCTGTGTTGCAACTGCCTGGCCAACAGTGATTGTAAGATGCCATTGATAATAAAATGCCCCCCCCCCCATTTCAGAGATGATGTTAAAATGTAAAAAATATTCATGTTAGAACTGATGAAAGATGATACAACCTTCACTTCATGTTTTACTTTTATAGCTGTATAATAAAAGAGAGCCATTTTTTACAAAAATGGCAGTGACTTCAACAGTTTTCCAAAGAGCATTTCTTAATATTTTGATACCCTGAAAATTCTGGTGCACCTCATAATTCTTTGCAGTTCCTTTTTTATTCAGTTACTAACTTATGTAATTCTCTCATATTCGTAGATGGCTTTGCATGTGATTTGAACAGTTTTCTAATATTACTGTCATTATTATCATGAAATCCTTCATCTTTGGCAAGATTTTCAATTTCACTTATCAATTTGAATTAGACATGCATTATGTTGTCAGATACTTACAACATCCAACAATCAGGGAAAGATTGGCCAACAGAGACCTTGATGCGATGAGTATGAATAGAAGCTAATATTAAGTGGAATGGAGGTATATGTGGGAACTAATTTTATAGTGGTCACTAATGCTTATATGGTGGCCATTAGTGCATGTTTTTGGGCTGTGACAAATTTTGGTACTCAATTCAACATGGTAACTGTTGAGATCTTCATATGACAGCTGTACCTATAGCACAATATAATAATGGATGTTTATGATAATGACACTAACTCTTCAAGAAAAAAATGTCAACATTAGTGATTTAAAGCAGCACATAATATTTTTCCACTGATAAATATTAATACAATTTATTTCAATAATTTGAAAATGTACATGTATTAATATTTACACTGTGGCTTGTCCTTATAACCACTAATAAAATCTTCATTTTACTAATTAAGGAACACAATCTTAAAGAGGTTATAATAGACTCAGATCTTAAACGCAAAATATACTTTCTGATACTTTTTAATATCACGTTATAAATAAACAAGCCCAAACAGTTAAGATTAAATTCTGAGTCTTAAGGATTAACCCTATCGAATTGGCAAACTACTGTCATTAAATTATTTGATCACTTTATTTTATTAACTGCTTTGGTAAACCACATGAATTAGAATGTGGTTTGTATGGCAAAATGAAGTCTCTGACCTGTGAACAAGCATTTGGAACGTAAATGGTTTTTAGGTTGAATTTTGGTTTAAAGAAATCATGGATTTCAAAATAATCCTTGTGCTTTGATATGAATTCAAAATTTTTCCTGTACAGGTAGCTGAAATTTTTTAAAAATGCAAATTAGGGAAACTCTAACAAGGAAGCCATCTATTTTGGTGGTGGTTTTTTGGTTTTTTTTTTTTTTGCTCTGACCATTATTAATTAAAATTACTGAGAATCTGATCCTGACAGTAGTTCTCTGGAGTGGGGATTTTTATTTCAATGTTACTGGTTTTGAAACTGGCCCAGAGTCATTAGTACTTTGCCAAGATCCAGAAGGTATTCCCAGAAGCAGGATGTAAGCCCCGTGTGTCTTCCAGAATTATGCATTTAGCTATTTTACTAAAATAGTTGTTTGTTTTCAAAATTACATATTAGTGTTTGCTTTAATTAAAGTGAAACTTGTAGAAATGATAATATTATAGAACAGGGATAGGCAAATCTTTTCTGTTAAAAGACCAAATAGTAAATATTTTAAGCTTTTAAACCATTTGGTGTCTTATGCAACTACTTATCTCTGCTATACTAGTGAAAGACTAAACAAATGGGTGTAGCTATGCTATACCAAAGCTTAATTTTGGAAATCAGGCAGCAGGCTAGATGTGACCTGTTGACTATAGTTTACCGATCCTTGTTATAGAGTATCCTATATGTAAATTAATTCTTCAACACTAAGTTGTTTATTTTGAAAAGATTATTTTTCCAGATTTTCTTTAAAAATTATTTCTTTTTTTTTTTTTTTTTTTTTTTTTTTTTTTTTTTTTTTTTTTAGAGACGGGGTCTCGCTCTTGGTCAGGCTGGTTTCGAACTCCTGACCTTGAGCTATCCACCCGCCTCGGCCTCCCAGAGTGCTAGGATTACAGGCTTGAGCCACCGCGCCCGGCCTGAAAAATTATTTCTTTATTATTCTTCTAAAATAATGTTGGGTAAATAGAAAATAATATGTTTAATATATTAATATGTGTACATTATGAAGCAAAATAATATACTCAGGAGGTAGAACACTAAGTTCAGTCTGTGTACTCTTCCATAACTCAAGGACTGGCAAACGTTTTTCTATAAAGGACCAGATGGTAAATATTCATGGCTTTGCCAGGCCAATAAAGTCTCTGTCATAGCCACTCAACTCTGCATTGTAACATAAAAGCAGCCATAGACAATGTGTAATGAATGAGTGTGGATGTGTTCTAATGAAACTATTTATGAACACTAAAACTAGAATTTCATAAATTTCATGTGTTATAAAATATTCTTCTTTTCATTTTTTCTTCACTATTTAAAAATGTGAAAACTATTCTTAGTTTTTAGACCATACAAAAACAAGTGGTGGGCTGACCTTGGCCAGTGGGCCATAGTTTGCCAACCTCTGTTTTAACTTGTTCCTCTGCCTCCCCCTACAACTGACTATTATCCTGAATTTTGAATTCATCATTCCTATGGATTTCTTAGGATACTTTTCTCACACATGTATATGCGATTAAACAATATAGTATTCTGTTTTGCTTATTTTTAAGTATTATAAAAATTTATCCTTTACATAAATTAAAACTTGCTTTTTTCATTCAACGTTGTTTTTCTAAAATTCATTCATTAGTCAAGTATAGCTATATAATATTACATTGTGTGATTGTACCACAATTATTACTTCTCTTGACAATAGCCATTTAAGTTGGTTCTAGTTCTGTTTTTAACATTCTTGTAGATGTCTCCTGGTATACATATGCAAGTATTTTTCTTATTTTCTTCTGATGAATAACTTAACAGAAGAACCTCTGGATTTTACAAAAGATGATAAAGCAGCATTTTTCTCTTGAGAAATATTACTTCCCTATTAACTCATATCATATTGTATCTACTTAAACTAATGAAAAACTACCTTATAAAATGTTCAGTTAACTGTTAAACATTTCATCCATTGAGATATTACATAGTGAAAGAATCAGTGCACTAAGGAGTTATTGCAATCCCAAGTGTGTATACACCAAACAACCAAGAAGCTTCAAATTAAATAAAGCAAAAAGTAA
Source organism: Cheirogaleus medius (assembly GCA_008086735.1). NCBI lineage: Eukaryota > Metazoa > Chordata > Mammalia > Primates > Cheirogaleidae > Cheirogaleus > Cheirogaleus medius. The sequence continues at coordinate 41,861,606 of VBSM01000483.1, forward strand.
TAGAGCTGAAAGGAGAAATAAATAATTTCACAGTTATAGTTGGAGACTTTAACACCCCATTCTCAGCATTCGATAGAAATACTGGACAGAAAATCAGCAAAGATATAGAATAGGTAAACACCATCACTAACCACTAAGATCTAATTTATACTTACCGAACATTCTACCCCAAAATAGCAAAATACATGTTTTTTTCCAAGGACCCATGGAAAATTCACCAACATAGATAATATGCTGAATCATAAAACCTTAATAAATTTAGAATCGGAACTATGCAGAGTATATTATTTGAACATAATGGAATCAGACTACAAATCAGTAACAGAAAGAATGACAGAGAATTCGCCAAACACTTGAAAATTAACACATTTTTAAATAATCTGTGGGTCAAAGAGCACATCTAAAAGGAAATTTAAATATAGATCTGGGTGAAAATAGACACACAACATATCAAAATTTGTGGGATACAGCTAAAGCACTGCTGTGAGGGAAATTTATAGCACTAATTACATACATTGGAAAAGAATGTCTCAAATTAATAATCTAAGTTCCTACGTCAAGATACTATAAAACAAGAAGAGCAAAATAGACTGAAAGCAAGCAAAATGAGGGAAATAGTTGAGTGGAAATCAATGGAATTGAAAATAAGAATATTATTCAGAGTTTAATGAGACAAAAAGCTGATTCTTAGAAAAATGGAAATGAAATTGATTAATCTCTAGCAAGATTAGCCAAGATAGAAGAGACAAATCACCAATAGTAAGAATGAAACAAAAGATATCACTACAGCTCTTATAGCAATTGAAGGATAATAACACAATTTTACACTTATAAATGTAACAACTGACAGGTAATTAACCAATTCTTCAAAACCCACAAACTTACCAAAACTTAGCCAGACTGAAATAGATATCTTATAACCCTATAACTATTTTAAAAGTGGAATTTGTGATTAACAAGCTGTTGAGAAAGAAATTAATACCCAAAAATAAATATATATTGACAATGAGCAAGTAGAAACTGATAGAAAAAACGCAATACCATTTATAGTTGCTCCAAAGAAAATGAAAAAAACTAATAAAACATACACAAGATTTGTGCAAATAAAATGACAAAATGTCTACGAAAGAATTCTAAGAAGATCTAAACACTTGGAGAGGTGCAATGTTTATAAATTGGAAGACTCAACATAGTAAAAATGGCAATTCTTTTAAATTGATATGTAGGTTTAATATAATTCCTATTAAAATCTCAGAAAAGTTTATATATAGAGAGAGAGACAATCATTCCAAAATTTGTATGGAAGGTGAAAGGCTTTAAAATAGCCAAAAGAATTTTGAAGAAGAAAGTGGGAAGAATCACCCTTCCTGATTTTAAGGCTGATAGCTTCAGTAATCAAAACAGTGAGTACTGGTGAAGGAATAGCCACACACATCAGTAGAACAGTATGGAGAACCCCAAAATAGATCCACATAAATATGTCTGCTGGGTTATTGACAAATAAACAAAAGCAATTTAATGGAAAAGGAATAGCCTTTTCAATTTTATTGCTGGAGGGACTGGACATCTATAGACCAAAAAAACCTTGACCTAAACCTTATACCTTATAAAATAATTAACTCAAAACAGATCATAGTCTTTAATATAAAACTGTTTAGTAAAAGAATAAAATCTCCAAGCCTAAGAGAAGGCAAAGAGTTCTTGGACTTGACACCAAGAGCATTTCTGTAAAAAGGGAAACTTAATAAACCAGACTTCATCATACCAAGAAATACTGCTCAGCAATGAAAAGGAATGAACCATTGATGCGTGCAATACCTTGGATGGATCACAGTGTAATTATATTGAGTTGAATCAGTCAATCTCAAAATTATATATATATATAATATGAGTCCATATGTGTAAAATTTATAAAGTATAATTACAAAGATGGAGAATAGTGGTTGGCAGGGGTTAGGGAGGGGGCTGAATGTGGCTATGAAATGTTATGGTAATGACACAGTTAAGTGTCTTGATTATGGTATGCTTACGTAAGACTATACATGACAAAATTGTATAGGGACACAGACACAGATGTGTGCGTGTATAGCTGGTGAAATTTCTGTGATTTGTGTTAGTGTCGGTGTCCTGATTTCAATAGTGTACTATAGTTATACAAGATGATAAAATTAGGAGAGGCTGTGTGAGGAATGCATGGGACCTCCCTGTGCATTTCTTTTCACCGTTCTGTGAATCTATATAATATTTCCAACTCCAAAGTTTTTTTTAAAAAAACTTCCAAGTAACTCAAATTCTTATATAATATTTCTCAGATACCACAAAAGGAAGATATAGTCTATAGCCATACTCAGTTTACCACCACCCACGCTCCTATAACTTTGTAGATACTCCCATACATCTTTTGAGAATTCACGTCACATCTTTGCCTAGTGCTGCTTATTTCTTATTTTCCTTCACTTCCCCAACCTGCTTACCTCTGTATATCCCCAAAGCTCAAATAACTGATAAGCTAATGCAAGGACCTCCTTGAAGAGGGAAGGAAAACGAGTGAGCAAGAGCCTTTTGTCAGGCTGGAAGAGAAGAATGGCAGGACATGCGTATACAGTAATACTTTTTTGTTTGGGCACACTGATGAAGTAGGTGGTCATATGCTCAGACTTAGAGCAAGTGTAAGAAGTTTTACTTAAGGTCAGTGGTGTTTATATGGCATTGACAAAAGCGTGAACTGACAGACTTCAGAGTCTGTAGTCCATGTTCATAACTGTCACCTCCTGCGCTTCCACCATTATGATGCACTCTGATGAGTGCTTCCGTGGGAGGTATATATAAAGGGTGGATAGTATGGTGGGTAAGAGGAGGCACACTTAACTCACTGGAGAAGGCTTTAGCAAGGCTTTCGTGGGTGATATGTGTGATTCGAGTTTTGGAAGATAAGTAGAGTTAGCCATCTTAAGATGATGAATGAGATCATGGCCCATAAACCATAAGCAGTTGTCATGGCTGGAATGTAAGATTTATGTTTGAGCAGTGGAGAGATGAAACTAGATCACAAATGGTCTTATCTGCCATTCAACAGAATGTGGATTAAAGTGTGAAGATAATGGGAATCACTGAAGGGTTTATCTGGGGTTTGATCTGAAAGAGAATTTTAGAAAGGTTACTCTGAGTGCATTGTAAAGAATAGACTAGGAAGATGTGAGACTAAAGGTAAAATAAGTTAGGAAGCTCTTGGAGCAGGGGAGAAAAAAAGTTAGGAAGCTCTTTTGGAAATTTATGAGTCAAGAGAACCTGAGCCAAGGCAGAAACTAGAAGCAGATAGAGTTATCAGGAGATAGAATTTGTAATTTGGCCTTCATTTTAATATGGTAGGTAAGAGAGAGGCAAAGATAACTCCCAGCTTGCTGACTTGGGCGGCTGATCTTGATCAAGAACTAAGCTAGGAATAAGATCATGCAGTAAACAGAACATTAAAGTCAGATTAATAACCTGTTTGTTTGAGGTAGCTTTGCTGCTTGAGAGTGGAGTTGCCCAGGTGTCAGTTTATTATACACGGAAGTCTGGAGTTCAAGAGAAGGGAGCCACCAGGTTGGTTTAGATTTGGGAACTGGCAACACATGTTAAAGTCTGGAATGAGAAGAGAAAGGGGAGCAGAAAATAAAACTCCAGAAAATACTGACATTTATCAACGAGCCAAGGAAGGGAAAAGCCTGCGAAAAATGGTGATGATCGGAAGAACCAAGGAGAGGGGGCCTTTATAAATAATGAAAGAGAAGAGAAACATTTTTAAAGATAGGTGAATTATGGTACATTTATGTAGGGGAATGTTATGAACAGTATATAGTCATATAAGGATAATGTTTTTAAGGAATACTGAATGGATGTGGGAAGAGACTCAGGATATAATTGAAAAAAGTCAGGATAACTAGTAAAATCGCAGTTTTGTAACAGTAAACATGAATGTATTTATACATATGCATAGAAGGAAATTTAGAAGACAGTACCTTAAAATTTTAAGTTTCTCAGGTGTGACAGGATTATAAATGTTTCATATTTCTTTATTTTATAAATTATCCACAGTGAATGTATATTATTTGTTGTGAGAGAAAAAATACATATGTGAATTAAGTGGATTCAGTCAAAACTAATTTCTAGAGGAAATGTTAAGTGCAAAAATTGCTCAAAAGGGTCCATGTGACTTATGAACTAGGAGGTCACTGGTAACTTTAGAAAATTTTCAGAGTCATAATGGGATCAGAAACTAGGGTTAAAGAAAGAATGGAAAGCAGAAAATGGAGATGAGGAATATAATAAGTACTCTTTCAAAAAGCTGATAAAGACATTAGAAGGGGGGGTGGTGAGGGATAAAAACTTACGAATCTGTTAGAACATACACTATTCTAGTGACAGGTACTCTCAAAGCCCTGACTTCAGCATGATACAGTTCATCCATGGAACAAAAGACACTTCAACCCCCTAAGTCTTGAAATTTTTTAAAATGTAAAAAAATTAAAACCATTAAGAAAATAAATAAAGGCATTAGACAGGGAAGTGGGACCAAGAATTTTTTTAAGTTGAGAAGAACTGGAAGCATGCTTGTTTGTATGCTGGAGGAAGAGAAAATAGATTAACTGTGTTCAAAATGAGTCGGTTTGTGTTGGGTATGATCGTGTGCAGTGTAGTAACAGGACATGCCTGAGTGAATTTGATTGAGATCTTATAATTAATATACAGCACATTTGTTGAACTCAGAAACAGTGAGCTCAAATATTTTATTATCTGTATAGTGTGAAAACAGACACATGTAGAAATCAGTTGGCCCTTTGTAGAGGAAAAATTTAGTTTTTCCTTACCCCCAAAGCCATTGTAAAAACCTCTTTATTTAAATGGCTAATAAAAGCATAACTGTTCTCTGTTTTGAATAATTGTTTGGGGTTTAATTGCTTCCTTCTGTTCTCATTGAATATATTTGTCAGATTGATACAGGAAAACGCCAGGGTTTGTTATCATAGTTTATCAGCTAGAAATGGTCAGTATTTGCCCAAAGAAATAAAGCAGCGCCTGGATCTTCCTGGGTAAGATGATGATGTAGCTTTAGTTATTCTTTAAACTTAGTACATTAAATGATAAACAGGGAATCCTGCAAAACCTGGCAGCTATGTATGGAGGCAGGTCCAGCTCTGCAAGAGGAGGGAAGCCGAGAAACAAAGAGGAAGAGGTATGCTTCCCGCATGCTCGCCACCTCCGCCACAGCCATTTTTAAGTTTATTGCCTTATTTTCTTGCATGGTTTAAATTCTTAACAATTATTTGAAGATTTTGTAGGTCTATAGGGACCTGTTAATATATTTTCACTGACATACTGTGTCATAATTTTGCCCCATAACTGCTATTTGGTATTCTGAGTTCAATTTCTTTTCTTTTGATAAAATTAAATATTTGTAATTATAACGTATTTCATTTCAGAAATAAATTGCTCTAAATTAAACACTCGAAAGCTAATACTACATTTCCATTAACCAGATTTCAAGACTTTTATTTCTTATATTCAGATTAACACTTTTCCTTAAATTAAAAAATTTTTTAGCAGTAAAATTGTTGATGGTTTCCCTTTTAAATTATTATTTTGGGTTGTTTTTTTCTCTTTGTAGGTTTACCTGGCAAGACTGAGGCAAATAAGACTACAGAATTTCAATGAGCGCCAACAAATTAAAGCTAAACTTCGTGGTGAAAAAGTAGGTTAAAAACCAATTTTTAAAAAAGGAATTGAATGATATTATAATAGATTAAGATTAAAAATTCTGTGACACCAACAAAAAAATAAAAACTGATGAAGACATTGCAAGTTCAAAGACTAGAAAACTACACATAGGGATAAATATTTATATGATTTAAAATTGATAAGCCCATTTGTTCCAGAGGAATTCTAAGAGGAAGATATAACTGGTATCCATAGAAGGATTAAAGTGCACTTTATATCATTCCCTTTTTATCTCTTTGTTCCATTGTTCATAAAGGTTGGTAATTGTGGAAAGTTCAATTGCAGCTTTGAGAGAAAATTAGCAGCATTGAACGATTTCCCATTTTACATTTGTAGATTTTTGTTGATTTATATTATCTTTCACAAAGCTCTGCACTGAGTTTGATGGCTCTATCCTAAGTGATGTGCTTGCTTGCTTACTTTGTAGAAAGGAGCCGATAGTTCCGAAGGACAAGAAGGAAGTGAAGAGGCTGACACGAGGCGCAAAAAAATTGAATCACTTAAGGTATAGACTGGAAATGACACAGATTTTCTTACAGACAATTTAAAGCTGAAATAGAAAATTGTGTTCTTACGTTTCACGTAGCTAAGTGACTTTATTCTCTTGCTTTAATTTTTCTTTCCCCTCTATCTGTCACTTTTTGGTTTCCAAAAAATAGTATTTTTCTTTATATCATATTTATGAAGAATAATTTGATGAAACCATGGCATAAATACATGAAACTATCAGACACACAATCTTAAAAAGAAAATATAGCAACCTTAAAAATGAAAAACATACAGATATTCATTTCTATAACTGTAAATGAAGTCCATGTATAATTATTGTTTTAGGTTTTTTTTTCACTTAACAAATATTTATTGAACACGTACTGTGTATTGGGCCTGGTTTTAGATGCTAGGGATATAGAGTGAGCTTACATTTTTTATTCAGGAACCACACACATAGTTCCTTTTTGGCTAATAAGTAAATATCTTTATAGGCATGGAAAGAAAAAACCCTATGCCCTTCTTTCTGGTAACTAATTTTGTTGATTATTTTTATTTTCAGGCCCGAGCAAATGCACGTGCTGCTGTTCTAAAAGAACAACTAGAGCGAAAGAGAAAGGACGCATATGAGAGAGAAAAGAGAGTGTGGGAAGAGCACGTAAGAGTCACTCCAGATGCTTAATCCTGGTCTTGTTGATGTTCCGTCTCTTCCGTGGTAGTACATCAGCGTTACAGTTTTGTCATTCTGTTCTTCTCTGTTTTTTTATCCTCATTCTCCCTGTCCCCTTGCCCTCTCGTCTTCTGGCCCTCCTGCCCTTCTCTACCTCTCTCTGTGTCTCTCTGTGTAGGTCTTTCTCTTTTGCATATTTAAGTATGATCTATGTGGAAGTTAGTTGAGGGTTTAGTTCTAGGTGAGAACCTAGTTTATTTTATGTATTTTTAAATTTTTTATTAACTTATTGCCAAGTAGCTAATCAAAATCCTAGCATCATTTAATAACTACATCTTCCTTTTGCCACTGATTTATAATGCTACCTTTAAGATTTATTAAATTCTTATATATACTAGTGAATGGATCTATAGCATATATGTATCAAGCTATATTTTTCTCTGGGCTTTCTCCTATGTTATTATAGTGCTTCATTTTATTAGTGATTATAGATACAGAGTATACTTTAATTTCTAATATAATTCTTTCCTCATTTCCCTTATATTTGTTTCTTAAATTTTTTTTTCTTAATTATTTGCTTTCTTTTGTTTTACCAGATAAATTTTAGAGTAATTTTTATTCCATTTTTTTAAAAAGCCTATTGGGATTTTAATTAGTATGATATTAAACCTGCAAATTAACTTAAGCACTGACATGTTTATAATAGTTTTTATACAGGAACATGTTAAATTTCTACATGTTCTCATTGTTTCTCTTATATCCCTTATACAATTTTGATCATTTTTTACACATATCTGTTATATTTCTTATATAGGTTATTTCTGTGTAGTTTATAATTTCACTTCTATTTTTAAAATGTTTTTTTTTCTGACAGAATATTGTTAACATTTAGAGAAATTTTGGGTTTTCGCTTATTTCTTATCCAATGAGTTTTCCTATTCTACCAATTTTCAATTAATTTTCTGGGTTTTTACCATGCAGTTATATCACTGGCAAGTAGTCATGATATGCATCATATTAATAGTAATTCCTATAGTTAATTATATGCCAGGCACATTATAATCTTTGTATTGTTGACCTTTAAACAACACACGGGTTGGGGCACTGACCCCCCACACACACACACACAAAAGTTCACATATACTTTTGACTCTCCAAAAACTTCCCTACTAATAGCCTACTGTTGACCAGAAGCTTTACTGATAGCATGAACAATCATTTAACACAAATTTTTATGTTACATGTATCATATACTGTATTCTTAAATAATAAAGCTTAAGAAAAGAAAATATTAAGGAAGAGAAAATATATGTAATATTCATTAAGCAGAAGAGGATCGTCATAAAGGTCTTCATCGTCATTGTCTTTACGTTGTGCAGGTTGAGGAGGAGGGAGAAGAAGGAGGGGTTAACTTGCTATCTCAGGGGTGGCAGAGGCAAAAGAAAATCCCCGTATTAAATGGACCTGCGCAGTTCAAACCTGCGTTGTTTAAAAGTCATATGTATATGTATTGCTTTGTTTAATCCTTACAACTTTACAAAACACATATAGAAAGAATAAAACAGTTATATGAAATCACATTTCCAGTAATAGCAGACCAGGGATTTGAACCTGAGTCTTCCCACTATAGAAGTCTTTATTCTTATGCAATTTCCCTTCTTTCTGTATGTTGTGCCTTTTATTACCATTTTGTTTCTTGTGGGCATTGGCCAGAACCTCTAGGACAATATGAAATAATACTGGGGATATTATTTACTTCCTGTCTTTAATGGAAATGCTTCATTAAAGCATTATGTGTGGTAAAATGTTAATAGTAAGGATATATAGATCTCTAATTTTAACAGTTTTCTTTTTAATCAGAAAATGTGTTTTAGAACTTCCCCTTCTCATGGATTGATAGAATCAATATCATTGAAATGTCTGTACTGCCCAAAGTAATTTACAGATTCAATGCAGTAGCCAACAAAATACCAATGTCATATTTCACAGATCTAGAAAATATAATCCTAAGCTTCATTTGAAACCAAAAAAGAGCTCAAATAGCCAAAGCAATCTTAAGCAAAAATAACAAATCTGGAGGAACCACATTACCTGACTTCAGTTTATACAACATGGCTATAGTAACCAAACCAGCATGGTACAGGCATAAAAGTAGAGGCATAGACCAGTGAAACAGAATAGAGAACCTAGAAATGAAACCATCTACCACCTGGGCCTGGTGGCTCACACCTGTAATCCTGGATCTCTGGGAGGCTGAGGTGGGAGGATTACTTGAGGCCAGGAGTTTGAGACCAGCCTGAGCAAGAGCAATGTTTTCTCTACAAAACATAGAAAATTTAGTTGGGTGTGCCTGCTTGTAGTCCCACCTACTTGGGAGGCTAAGGCAGGAGAATTGCCTGAGGCCAGGAATTTGAGGTTGCAGTGAGCTATAATGGCACCACTACACTCTAGCCTGGACAACAAAGGCATGACTCTGTCTCAAAAAAAATAAATAAATAAAATCTACCTGCAACCAACTGATCTTTGGCAAAGTAGACAACAACATACACTGGGGAAAGGAAGTCCTATTTAATAGATAGTGAAGGGAAAATTGGATAGCCACATGTAGAAAAATGAAACAGGACCCCATCTCTCACCATATACAAAAATTAATTTAATATGGATAAATGGCTTAAATCTAAGGCAAGAAACCATAAAAATTCTAGCAGAAAACATAGGAAAAACTCTTGTAGACATTGGCCTAGGCAAAGAAATTATGACAAGACCTCAAAGGCAAATACAGCAACAACAAAAATAAATAAATGGGACTTAATTAAATGTAAAAGCTTCTGCACAGCAAAGGAAATAATCAACAGAGTGAATAGATATTCTAAGAATAGGAGAAAATATTTGCAAACTATGTATCTGGTGAAGTACTAATATCCAGAATCTACAAAGAACTCAAAGCAGCAAGAAAAAAACAACCCCATCAAAAAGTGAGCAAAAGACATGAACAAAAGTTTTTCAAAAGAAGATAGACAAATGGCCAAGAAACATATGAAAAAAATACTAAACATCACTAATCATGAGGAAAATGCAAATTAAAACCTCAATGAGATAGATACTACCTTATCCCTGTTAGAATGGCCATTATTAAAAGGCCAAAAAACAGTAGATGCTGGCATGGATGCAGAGAGTAAGGAGTGCTTATACACTGTTGGTGGGACTGCAAATTAATACAACCTCTGTGGAAAATAATATGGAGATTCTTCAAAGAAATAAATGTAGACTTACCATTTGATCCAGCAGTCCCACTACTGGGTATCTACCCAAAGGAAAATAAGTTATTTTATAAAAAATACACCCACACTTAAAAGTTTATCGCAGTACAATTCACAATTGCAAAGATGTGGAATCAACCTAAGTGCCCATCAATTCATGAGTGGATTAATAAAATGTGGTGTGTATACACACATACATACTATGGAGTACTACTCAGCTATGGAAAGGAATGAAATAATGTCTTTTGTAGTAATTTGGATGGAACTGGAGATTATTATCCTAAGTGAAGTACCTCAGGAAAGGAAAAGAAATACCACATGTACTCTAATAATTTGGAACTAATCAATGGGTACACATGGGCACAAAGAGATGTAACGGACATTGGAAACCAAGAAGGGGGGGAGCTAGGAGGGGTGAGGGGTAAAAACTTACCTGTTAGGTGCAATGAACACTATTCAGGTGATGAGCACACTAAAAGCCCTGACTTGAGCCTATACAAGGAATCCATGTAACAAAAATATTTGTAGCCCCTTAATATTTTGAAATTAAAAAAACACAAATAACTTCTTTGATTAAAATAATAATAATAAAAGGAGAATAAAAGAAAATATATACATCACCCAAATCTGTTGATCTGGAAGATAGTTTTGAGCCTACTTTGGGGGCATACGTATACAGCGGTTGGGAACAACCTGGTTTTGTTCTGCTGGGGTTATAACTTCAGCACTGGAAACAGGAACACCTAACCCATCCTGATTTGCACAGTGATTAGGGACTGTATCAGGATGGATCAGTGTGAAATTCCCTGTGTGTTCTTTCTCAGTCACTTTTCCTCATCATAAGGCTACTGCTATCGTTCTTGTGTTCAGCTACAGTATTGCAGTTGCAAGCTTTAAAGGGCATTGCCCCCTCATCATCTTTAGGTTAGTCTTTAATACTCTATTCCAGCATTCCACATGGTTCATGAAAGTGGTTGGAATAGTAATATATCCATTAAATATGATGAGCTTTATGCTTAATCAGATCAGCCTTATTTTTAAAATGTGGTCCATTAAGCAGAATGACATGGGAGGCATCAAAGTATATGATAATAGCAGTCTGCCTGGCGTTGATTACGTGATGTCCTGTAGTCTTGGAGACTGGGTCAGCTACTTCTTATCCACTTCAGTCAGTGTGCAAGTACAGGCTCTGTCTTGGCAGAAGAACTATACGGTGCACTTGCCTTTTTGTGCTATTTGTATTCCTCTGAGGTAGGGTGGATGGGCTGTGTCTTAGTTTGTGCTTTTGTGATTGGCACCTGGGACACTAGTACATTTATCAAAGGGAGTTGTTTCCTTTTCTCCAATCAGGTGGGGTCTGATCACTTGAGTGACTCAGAATGTTGTGCTTCCAGCAGCCCAAGTTAATGTATCTCAGAGAACCAAAGCATGAGTTTTGTCATTATGTTTCCTTCCTGAAATCTGCTCTTGGTGGACTGAAATGTGGCCCCAAAACACATTAAAATGTGGTTTTAGGTACATCTTGTATAATGGTTTTCTAAAGAGCAGTTTCACAAACAGGCTTCATTTTTATAGTTGTTTCCCATTGCCCTGCTCACTTGACAATATCATAACCACTTTCCCAGAGCTGGTAGAAACATATACTTGTTCATGCAGTAGCCATGTATGTTATCTTATCTGTTGGGTTTACTGTCTCATGTATTTATCTTCTCATTGACATCCCTGGATTGCAGTTCTACCTCTGTAAGTAGAGATCTGTAAGTTTACCATTTCATCTTCTTATAGTATAAGGCCCAGTCTACATATTTCTTAATGTCAATTCAGGCAATATATCTTTGAAGTCTGTTTCTTGGTTAGGTCTGTACTTTGAATATAATGAGTTCCTTCTTTGTTATATTTAACTCTTACGTATTTCATTTTTATTTCTGTCTTTGTCTCATTCTTCAGACCTCCCATCCCAGCCTGTGAGGTTTCCTCTAGAGTGTTCAGACTCCCCCTTTCTGACTACTTCAGAATGTTCCTATCCTTAGTCTTGCCATCCAGTCTCATTCACTTAAACAGACATGTTATGAGGTCGATTTGGAGCCATGCTCCCTGCATCAGATGTGACTTGACATTAGTGTACTTCCACAGATCTCTGCAAGATGTTTGTTTAACGTCAAAGGATTAACAAACATCAGAAAAAATCAGCGTCCCACTTATGCTTAGGTCCCCTATTTCCAAGTTACTCCTCTAATGATCTTCCTAGCATTAAACTAACTTCCCCTGAGCAGCAGGAAGAGAAGTTTCACAGGTGGTGGTGGTCGTCATGGTGGTGGCAAAGGAGAGGCAGGAGGGGAAGTAGCTCTGGAAGCACTCTTAGAGTTTATATTTCAGCAAGCACATAAGCATTTTACAAAGTATGTCAAACAGTGATTCAGCTAAGAGCAAGTGTTCTGCAGTCTTCATTATATCATATTTGTTTACTGTGCAGCTATACACCTGCATAGTGGCATGGTTCTGTTTCCTTACATGACCACTGGAGTCAGCTTCTCCACTACTGGAAGGCTGCATTAGGCCTTATTAGGCCCATCTAACACTCTTGCAAGAACATTTACATAATTATTATACAGTTCAAGAAAAATCCTCTTAAAAGTCTTTGCTCTCTAAGCCATGTAAAACCAGTGTAAAAATTTTTTCTCTGTATATATATTTTTCTCCCCTTTAATGGTAGATCTATCTCAGATATGACAGATTTTACAACTGCAGTCATGCATCATTTTAACTGTGCAGATACGTTCTGATAAATGCATTGTTAGGCAGCTTTGTCCTTACATGAACATCATAGTATGCTTAAACAGTCCCACTACACACCTAAGCTATATGTTATAGTGTATTGCTCTGAGGCTACAAACCTGTACAGCATGCTATAGTGCTGAACTCTGTAGGCAGCTGTAACACAATGGTAAGTATTTGTGTATCTAAACATAGAAAAGGTACGGTATAAATAATGGTATTATAATCTGAGACCACCGTTGTATATGCTGTCATTGACCAAGACATCATTATGTGACACATGGCTGTATTATTCGATGGATAATGCTAGTTTCTAGTATGGTGCAACTTTGTATGTCCTGAAGGAATATATTCCTTCAGAAATATTTTTATGGTGGCAGCATTATACTGTGGTTGCAAGCCTGGCTTTTGAGGTCCAGCAGGCAGTCAGCCCATTTTCAACTTAGGTAATTATTTTATTGCATGCAATAAATGCAAGACCCTGATAGGCTATATATAGATAGTAAAATGTTTAATATAGTAAAGCAAATTAACTATGTGATCTATCATATCACAGTTACCTTTTTTTGACAATAGCAGCTACAATCTACTTAACAAACATCCCTAAGGCAATACTATAGTCATTATGTTGAACCTTAGATCTCGAGACTTGCTTATCCTACATATCTATTACTTTGTATTTTGTGACCTACAGCTCCCCATTTTTTCACCCTCCCATGTCCACCTCTAGTAACCATTGTTTTATCCTTTATCTCTGTATATTTTATACTTTTGTTTTTTAGATTCCACATACAAGTGAGATCATTCAGTAGAGATTGGGCATCCCTAATCTGAAAATCTGAAATCCAAAATGCTCCAACGAGCGTATCTTTTGAGCACCATACTGGTGCTCAAAAAGTTTCAGATTTTGGAGAATTTTGGATTTCAGACTTTCAGATTAGGGATGTTCCAGCTATATAGCCTTGCCTGTTCTCTTTTGGTTACTATTTATATGGATATCTTCTTCCTTCCTTTTGCTTTCAGCCTATGTGTGTCCTTAAAGCTAAATTAGGCTTCTCGTAGGCAGCATGAAGTTGGATTTTCTTGTTTTATCCATTCAACCATTCTATATCTTTTGATTGGAGAGCTCAATCAATATTTATTCAAGGTTGTTATTGATAGGTAAGCAGTTGACTCTTGCCATTTTGTTAATTGTTTTCTGGTTGTTTTGTAGGTCCTTTTTTCCTTTCTTCCTCTCTCGTCTCCCTTTGTAATTTGGTGATTTTCTGTAGTGCTAAGCTTTCTTGTTTGTGTATCTGCTGTAGTTTTTTCCTTTGTAGTTATCATGGGGCTTGAAGAAAACATCTTATAGTTATAATAGACTATTTTAAGTGATAACAACTTAACTTTGGTCCTATACAGTATTCTAGACTTTTACCCTTCTTCCCACAATTAAATTTTTGCCTCAATTTACATCTTTTTTTTTTTTTTTTTTTTTTGAGACAGAGTCTCACTTTGTTGCCCAGGCTAGAGTGAGTGCCGTGGTGTCAGCCTAGCTCACAGCAACCTCACACTCCTGGGCTCAAGCAATCCTTCTGCCTCAGCCTCCCGAGTAGCTGGGACTACAGGCAAGTGCCACCATGCCCGGCTAATTTTTTCTATATATATTAGTTGGCCAATTAATTTCTTTCTATTTTTAGTAGAGATGGGGTCTCGCTCTTGCTCAGGCTGGTTTCGAACTCCTGACCTTGAGTGATCCGCCTGCCTCGGCCTCCCAGAGTGCTAGGATTACAGGCGTGAGCCACCATGCCCGGCCTTTACATCTCTTTATATTGTGTATAACAAGCTATAGTTGTCTTTTACATTTTGACTTTTAATCTTCATCCTAGATATTTAAAAGGTTTACACACCACCATTACAGTGTTGGAGTATTCTGAATTTGAATATGTATTTATCTCTACCACTGAATTTTTTACTTTAATGTGTTTTCGTGATAGTTTTTATTGTACTTCTATTTCTGATTGAAGAACTCTCTTAAGCATTTTTTGTAATGCAGGTCTAGTGGTGATGAATTCCCTTAATTCTCTCAACTCTTGCTTGTCTGGGAAAAACTCTACTCTTCATTTCTGAAGGACAGCTTTGCTGTTTATGACATTCTTAATCTGGTAGACTTTTTTCTTTTAGTGCTTTGAATATATCATCTCATTCTCTCCTGGCCTGCAAGGTTTCTCCTGAGCAATCTGCTGATAGTCTAATGGAGATTCCCTTATATGATACTTGATGCTTTTGTCTTGCTGCTTTTAAAATTCTTTTGAAATTTTGATTATAATGTGCCTTGGTGAGGACCTCTGGGTTGAACCTGTTTGATACTTTTGAGTTTCATGGATCTAGATGTCCATATCTCAGTCCTAAGACTTGGGAAACTTTCAGCAAATATTTCGTTAAATAAGTCATCTGTGCCTTTCTCTGTCTCTTTCTGGAATTCATGATGGGAATATTTGTTCATTTAATGATATGCCATAAGTCCTGTAGACTTTCTTGACTTCTTTTATTGTTTATTTTTCCTCTGACTGGGTTATTTCAAGAGACATATCTTCGAGTTCACAGATTCTTTCCTCTGCTCGATCTAATCTGTTGAAGCTCTCAGTATTGAAATTTTATTCATTGAATTTTTCAGCTCCAGGATTTCTTTTTGGTTCTTTATTATGATATTTATCTGTTGAATTTCTCATTTATATCATGATTGTTTTCCTAATGTCATTGATTTGTCTGTCTGTATCCTATTGTATCTCCCTGAGTTTCTTTAAAATCATTATTTTGAATTCTATTTCATGCAGTTTGTAAATTTCCATTTCTTTGGGGTCAGTCAATAGAGAATTATTGTGTTCCTTTGATGGTGTCATGTTTTGTTGCTTTTTCTTGTTTCTTATATCTCTTCATTGATAAACTATGTATCTGGTAGAACAGTCACCTCTTCCAAATTTATGGAGTTGTTTTATTAGGGAAATATTTCACCTGAAGATGGTCCTTTGGGTGTCAGTTGGCAGGATGCATTGGCTCTAGATCCAGGTGGGCATAGTAGTGTAGTCTCCGTGCAGCTTCTTCAGCTGTAATCAATATCAGCAATGACCGCAGGTACCTCAGTGGACTAGGCTATAGGAGTTCATAGCAGCAGTGGTGGCAGCATAAGTTGTTAGGGTTCTTGGTTGCAAGGGCTTTAGGGGGCTCTTCCTGTTCTTGTTTATTCCACAGTAGGGAGACTTAGTTGGGGGAATCCCTCTTGGTGTTGGGTCTGACACAGCTCACAAGCAGCCACAGTGGCAATGTGTTCCAGAGCACAGATGCTGGGGTCCTGTGCTCAGTGTTATCCTGAATTACTATGGCACCAGTGACTTGCACAAAAGTTCACTCCCTGAGGCATGGGTAGATGCAGCTCTCTCACAAAGCTGGGGACTGTGACTCTAAAGCATTCCCCAGTAAGTCAGGCTCAGGGGGTACAGATGTAGCTAAGACTCTGATTCTGGGGATCACCGCACAGTGCTGGCATGGGCCCAGGGAGCAAGGGGTATTCTAGAGGCTTGGGACTCAGGGAGTAAGGAACAGCTGCAATTCAGGTCCCAGAGCCAGTAGGGCACAGTGGCAACTTGGACACCAGGAGAGGAGGTACCTTGTAGCAGTGACTCTGGAGTGCTGGGCCACAGCAGTGGACCAAGCTCTGTGAGACTGGGTGCAGCGGCAGCCAGGACCCATGAATAGGACGCAGCTGTGGCTTGGGCCTCAGTGGGCGGGGAATAACACAACAATGACTCCACTCCCCAGAGAGGCGGGGCACCTCAGCAGCTCATATTCCAGAAGGCTAGTTCATATCCAAGAAGATGGGTGCTGCATCCGTTTAATCCAGAGGGCAGGGTGGCACAACTCAGCCAAGGCTTTATTTCCCTAGGGGTGAGGCAGCACAATCAGCTAGGGCACGTAGGGGCATAGCTGCCCGGCTTGGCTGGGGCTCCTGGTCCCTGGGGAGCAGTGGGGCACAGCTGCTTTTCTAGGCTTAGGCTCTGAGCAGCCAGGGGACAGGGCACAGAAGCACCTAGGATAGGGGAGATGGAGTGCCTTTGAGGCAGCTTCTTCCCAGGGATAGGAAGCTGCAGCAGCTCAGCTGGAGAACTGTGTACTGCCCTGTGTGAGCATGGTATGATTATGGCAGAGCCTCAGGGATGAAGGGGTACAGGGGCTACTGCCCCTGGAACAGGATACCTTCTAGCAGTGGCTTCGGTTTCAAGATGGCACAGTACAGTAGGGGCTTGAGCCATGGGGCCAGTGTACAATGAGGGCTCCTTCTCTGGAGTAGTCTAGCCATGTGAACTCCAGGCAGCTTCTTAAGCTGGGGCAGGGCCTTTGAGGACTGCAGAATTCTCCAGTAGCAAAGACTGTAGGGGTCCAAGGTGGATGGAGACCTCTGGGGACCTCCTGCTTATCTTTTCCACTCAAGGAAAAGTCTCTCTTGGTTTGGAGCTGATCCTGACGCGGGGACGGAATGGCAGAGGCAAGGTGTTTCTTTCCCTTCGGTATGGGGCCATCCTGAGCTGCTGCTTCACAGAGCTGCTGCCACTCTCTTGCTGCACTCTTGCATTCTCATTTAGTCACTCTGGCCAAAATGTAGTTAGTTGTTAACTCATTGTTTTGTCCTTTTATGTAGGGAAGAGTGGGGGTGTCAAGCGTTAAGCACCTCTAATCAAGCCGCCTTGTTGACATCACCCCTCTCCTTTCCTTTCCTTCCCTTTTCTCTTTTCCTTTCTCTCTCCCTCCTTTCCCTACTCCCTGCAGTTAGTTTCTATTGCTTTCAACCAAAGTACCTTAACTGATTTACCATGTAAAATGCTCAGCATGGTACCCAGTGAATAGAAACACAAATAAATAAATTCATTGGGATTTCTGTGGCTGGGTAAGTATTTTGGAGCTATGCATAGAGAAATGTTCCATAAACATTTGTGTGTTGAATGCACCCTGGTATAGTGAGAAGAAAAAATGAGGCTAGGAATTAGAAAAACCGATTTTCAGTCTGAGCCTTTCCAATTAATTGGCCTGTTTGAGGACTTGCTTAATGTTTATGGGCCTTTATTTCCTTGTCTCCTAAAGGGCTTGATCTCTAATGTTGATCTATCTAAATTGTCTAGAAAAATAGTATTCATAATGTAAGTACTTAAGTCCAGCTTAGTCTGCAGAAAATGGGTTAAAGTTCTTTTACCAAGTAATTATTTCAGCAGAAAGTCTAATACAGCATAATCTAGATGTTGTATGGGGAGCTTCACATGTCTGTATTTACTTATTGACCATTACTGTAACTCAAGAGTGACTAACATGGTATTTGCAGTTGGAGTTAGCATTATTAAGCCCCCTAAAATATTAACTAAAAGTTTGCTTGTAGGTATGTTGGTATATTTTCTTCAGAGAGACCTCATATCTTTCATTGGATTCTCAAAAGTATTTTGGATCTAACAAAGGATAAAAATCACCACCTTAATTATTCTGGTTCTTTGGCAGTGTATACCTAATTTTATAAAATATTCTCTTTGACATATTTAGTGATAAATATTATTCTAAATAGGATTTAAATATGGAGAATAATGTGTGATGATAGATCTTTCTCTTTTTTTCTCCCCAAATAATATAGTGTTGCCTTCCTCAGCCAGCATGTGAGTGGACCATATAAGGAAGATTCAGTTTTTTAAAAGGGCAGCAATGTATTTAAAAATTAAAATTTAGTGAAAAATGGAATTAGGGAAATTTTGTCTTGATTAGGTCAGAGATGATATTTTAGATATAAGTTCCTTTTTGATTGCCTTTAACTGTTTCTTGTCTATTTCATTTCTATCTTTGTCCTATTCCTCAAACTTTGCATGCAAGCTTGAGAGGCTTCCCCCAAGGTAGACAACTTACCCCTTCTGGCTACCTTGAATTGTTGTTATTCTCAGACAATACTTTTCTTATAAAAGCATTATGGCAATAATAGTTCTGAGAATTATTCAGATAAAAATACTTTTATATATTAGTGGTTCTTCAAAGAGAGATTTGAGAAGTTAAATATGAATCTGATAAAATTTGGTAATGTTGTATCTTGAGGGTATATAAAACTGTATGTGAAATTATCCTATATTCAAGATATACTTTTAATAATACTTTTAATTAAAATTACTTTTAATAATACTTTCCTAACATACATTAAATCCTTCTTAATAAGTGAGATGAAATAGTATTTGTATTGATCTGTGCCTCAGTGTAGGTAAACTGATGGTTTCATATGTTTATAAACCTGACCTCACTATTTCATGAAATTTTGAATTTGTCATTTGATGGCACTGGTAGTTAATTTTTCAGAACATTATAAAATTGACACATAAAATAGAAACAATTTTAGTGATAATTAAAAATCTTTTGTGGAGATACAATCAATGTGGAATTTATGGACCTTGTGAGAAGATGGCTAAGAAAAAACAAGCTTCCAAAGTATTTCTTTTAAACCTGAGTTATGAAATTTTCAGGTCAATGTTTTATTTTTGTTGTAAATGTTTATGTTTAAAACTGTGATTGGATTTTGAAAAACTGTTTAGAATGAAATATATATTTTAGACTTAGATGGGTGATTAATTTTGTAATAAACTTGGGTCATATTTTTGTTTTGAAGTTTTATGTTTTTTGTCTTATGAAACTTTGCATCATTTTTCTAGTTTAGTTAATTTTGTGTCTTGTCATATTTGATCAACTTCCTGAATTAAAAATTCAGTCGAATGTTTTCTCTTTTGACAATTAAAAGTACATTATCATTTTCTATCTCAAGATGTGATTAACATTCAACAGCCTTGGGTTCTGTTTATAAATAATACATTCATGATGTTTACACAGAAGGCCCAAGTTCTACTGTATTAATAAATTGGTGATGTATGTGACCTTGGCTTATAATGATCTTGCCACATCACAGTTGTTACCCTGAACTACCTTTAGATTGTCAGTAACTAAGTTTTGTTATTAAGTGATTGTGAGAATTAGTAGAATGATCTGTTTGTCTTTGTTCATTGGTTTATCTTTCATGTCTGAATTTTGTCTCTTCATTGGTTTAGATTCTTCTGATCTGTTTAGTTTAGTTGACCTGGGGGAGAGATCGTGTACACTTGATGATAGAACATAAGCATTTACTGAGGGCTGCTGAAGATTATTATTATAAAGGTGCCAATAAATTTGTCTTACACATTGAATCAGACACCTTGGGTAAAATAGACTATATGATCGTCCTTATACATATATAGGTATATATAGACATATACAGATATATATAGATGGCAGCCAGGCAGCTTTTAGTAAAATACAATGTAAATTTTTAATGGTAATGGGTGAAACATTTTCTTCATTTAAAAATATCTTTTATCCAGTTTGACCAACACAGTAAGACCTTGTCTCTAAAAAAATTAAAAAAAAATTAACTGGGCGTGGTGGCACGCATCTGTAGTTCCAGATACTCAGAAGGCTGAGGCGAGAAGATTGCTTGAGCCTAGGAGTTTGCGGATGCAGTTCCTCCAGGCTGGGCAACAGAGTGAGACCCCCATCTGTAAAAACAAACAAACAGACAAACAATATCTTCTGTTGATTAAAAGAAAAGATTTGCTTCTGTAGGTACAAAGAGAAATAGTGTGAAGACGATTTAATAGAAACCTTTGCTATCGTAATCACATCCTAGCGTAATCACATCTTGTGCTGAATTTGATTGTCTTTGGTCTCATTCCCTGTTTAACTCATAATATCTTATCAATAAATTTTTGTTTCTGTTACTTTGAGTTTCTCTTAAGATTTAAATTAATATAGAAATGTCTCTATTCAATATACTTTGCAGCTTATTTAAGAGTATAAGATCAAGATAAAGGATTTTTCAATGCACTTATGTGACATTTGCTATTCTTTAACTGAAGACAAAATCTGCTAAGTATTCCCTATAGGCTTTTAAAATTTTTTTCTTAGGCCATATGTCTACAATTTCAGAAAGTTGTGCCAGTGCCTTGTTTAGATTGTATAAGAATTATGTATGCATGTAGATAAGAAAGAATTTTTTAAAGAATATGGATAAATGAAGTATAATTAGAGCAGTGGGTGTATGGGTGATTTTTTTTCTGTTTTTTTAAGAGTTTCCTTAATGTTCCTAATATAGGTATCTACCCAATAATTTTAGAAATGACTTTTAAGATAATCTTTGTAAGCATAAATGAACATTCTGTTATAGGTTGAGAAGGGAAATTGGTACTCTTCTTACTTTGGGGAAATTGGTTAAATCCATATTATATCTCCTGTTTAATTATATAGTTAAATTACTTTTTTGATTTGTTTTAAATCTTAGTTTCCTTTGAATTTATAATGTAAAGTATTTGACTTTCAGGTTTCTGTTTCTTGTTGACTTCTGTGTCCTAAAACCTACTTATTCAGTCCCTAAATTTTAAATTATGATCATGTACAAATGGATGGTTTTTGTTTTAGGTACATTCTAAAGATCAGAAACTTGCAAGTTAATTCATTTTGTCAGGGACTAAAACCAGACTTTTGGTGTTTAAGCCAAATAACCTCATTTAATAGAAACTAAATAAATAATAATTGCTACCATTTATTAGGTACACAGCTGTATATTTTATATAAATTATCTCACGTAATCCCTACAGCAAGGAAGACCATGAGTATAGGATTTCTATTTTAGAGAAAAAAAATGTGAAGTTCAGAGAGTATGAAAAACAACGAAAAAATTACTAGTAAATGAGTGTTTGGGCATTTGAGTGTAGAACTGTCTGTCCTACTTCCACTGTCTACTGTGGTCTTCTTGGACAATGAATGGCTATCCAAACACTGGCCGCTCTGCAAAGTCTGTTCTCACCAGCCCCGGTCTTGGCTGTAGATGGTTCGCTCGCTCTCTGGGTTTAGTTTGTTTCCTCCTTCCCTGGACCATTTAGCACACATCTCTTTACTTTTATTTCTCTGTACACACTGATTGAGTTTTATGTTCCCCTTTCTCTTCTAGTTTATAATCCTTTGAGAGAAAATTTTGAATATCCATTATCTAGAACTGTGCGTGGCACTTAATAGGTACTTAATACATACTTTAATTCATGATTAGTTTTTATCAAATATTGTTAATTTGTCACAAACATCATGTTGGATTTATGTATTGAAATAGAAGAAATCATTTCTTTAAGTGAATTAGTATACAGTTGATGAATATGATATGTGTCAGAAGTAATTACTAATTTAATTAAAAATGGCAGAATTTGTACATTCAAAGTAAATTTGTTTCTTTTGAAATAATCATCTAGGGAAATAACATACTTGTTCTAAAAATGCTACTATTGTTCAGAACAACTTTGAAACTTGTTTTTATTTCCTCAGAATTCATGAAACCTTTGAATGTATACTCTATGTTAATAAAACAATCATAAAAGAGTTTCAAATATTAACCTTCAAGGTGAGAATTCTTGGTTGTGTGAGCTCTAGATGTTTTAAAAAGTTACAGTCACATCTTAAACATCAGTATTCTTTTTTGGTAATGCTGGACTATGGGATTCCAGCAACGTTTCCATCTCTTTTGAATGAAGTAGGCTCAGGCACACCCCACTGCAGTCGTACACACTGAAGGTTCGCGGCAGCCCCGCAGCAAGCAAGTCTCCTGGCTCCATTTCCCAACAGCTGTGCTCATTTCATGTCTCTCTGTCACATTTTGGTAATTTTCACAATATTTCAACCTTTCTCATTATTATTATATCTGTGGTAGTGATCTGTGATCAATGATCTTTAATGTTACTACTTTGGTTGTTTTGGGTGCCATGGACTGCGTTCATATAAGATGGCGAACTTAATAAATGTGTGCATTCTGGCTGCTCCACCGACAATTCCCGTCTCTCTCCATCTCCTTGAGCCTCTCTATTCTCTGAGAAAAAACAATAGGAAATCAGGCCAATTAAAGACCCTACAATGGCCTCTAAGTGTTCAAGAGAAAGGAAGAGTCTCACATCTCACTTTAAATCTAAAGCTAGAAATGATTCAGCTTAGTGAGGAAGGCATGTTGAAATCGTAAAATGAAATGTAGATGCCTGAATATTAGAACTGTGTTACTACTTTATTCTTAGAAGATGCTCAATTTTTATTGTGTCTGAAATGGATACTCCCCAGAAAGTCTTGTTTACTGGTTTGAGGAAGAGAAGAAGTAGGGAGTAGATTTCCTGCCATGTTGTTATTATCGTACCTATAGATGCCATTTTCGTAGTTTTATTAAAGGTTCGGAATCTTAATTTGTTTGGAGTCTAAATGGCAAGGTAAAAACAAACACATATTAATGTAATATTTTAGTGAAGTCAGTCTTATTTACCCATCACTATTTCCATTCTCATTTATGTTGACATTTTTATAATGAGAGTTTTTATGTTGGGTGATTGGTACTCCAACTTTAAGAAGATTATACCCAAACTTGGAGAAATTACAGAAGCATGTCTTTTAGAAGAGTAAGAATAATAAGTATGTTTTCTTCCTACCAAATGTTATAATGGATTTAATTAAAGTGAGAAGACTAATATTGAATCTTTTAAAGACATTTTGGTTTTCAGGATTGTTTTATGAAACATGGATAATGCAGTGGAAGCAAGTTATTTAGGATGACATGATGTGATTATGTTTAGATCAGAGGGTTTTTTCTCTATTCATTACTCTGTTCCCATCACGTAGGGTAATGCCTTGTTCAATAAATAATTGAGGAATGAAAAAACTGCTGTGTATAGAGTGGATAAACAGTGATCTTGTAGGTACCATTTTATTTCTTCATGCAAATATATAATCCCCAATGTATTTATTTTTTTATAGTTGGTGGCTAAAGGAGTAAAGAGTTCTGATGTTTCTTCACCTTTGGGGCAGCATGAAACTGGTGGCTCTCCATCAAAACAACAGACGAGATCTGTTATTTCTGTGACTTCAGCTTTGAAGGAAGTGGGTGTGGTAAGTTCCCTAATATTTAGAACTCTTCAAATGAAAATATTATTTGAAAAGAAATTAAATTTAATGAGTTACATTAATTTCTAATGTTTCCTTAGGTTTTTCTAAGGAAAAAAATTACTTTTTAACAGTTTTTTGTTTACTCTGCATATTGGAGCATCTTTGCTCATAGGTTTTATATCTAGGACCACCTGGTAGATGAAAATATGTTAAAATGATTGTCTGTTTTTACTTTAAAGGATTATTGATCTATATTAATATATAGAGAGAAATGTACTGAAAATAAGAAAACAAGCGTTTTTATACGCATGATTATACTTATGATTACATTATAAGTATTTTATACTTATGATTAACAAATTTGGTACTTGAAGTAACTAACTCCAGGAATTAAGCCCAACACATTTACATTTATTTGAAATTTTGTGACATAGCAATTGTTAGAGGACTCAATGTAATTAACAGTTAATTCATCAATTAGTTCTTTTACTTTCTACTTTTGAATCTGTATCATGCCATACAGACAGTAAAACAAATATGGGCAAATACAAAGTGTAAATTTAGAAGTGTATTTCAAGTGTGTGTCTGCAGTGTGAAGACCGCTGGGGAGTTAAGAGAAAGGGGCTCATATATGGAGTTTCTGCCTAGAACTCAATAGACAGAAGGAAAAATGTCTCCTGAATAGATGACACGTTAACCTCACTCTCTCCTGTCCTGGTAATCAATGTCTGTGCTGTGTATTTGTTGAGTTTCGTTAAGCTTTTGCAGATAAAATTGGTACACTAATTTTTTTTTACAGCCTTTGTGTTTGTCTTGAAAATAAGACTGAGTAGGAAAACAGAAGTTTCTTGATCACTCTCAAGAACTTCATATAAGAAACTATTGCTTTTCAAGTAGGTTTGTTCTCTTTTTCTTTCTGATAACATCTTTGCACGTGCTGCGTTGTCACTTCAACCTTAGATACCACTGTGTGGTTCCCTTCCTGGTACCCAGTCTCACATCTCAAGTAGCTGTTCATCTCTCTGGTTGTAGCGACTGCTAATTCCTGACTGCTTTACTGGGTAAAATGTTCTTTGTCTCATTTACACATACACACTTTAAAACTGACCACTGAACTCTTTTTTTATTTTTTTCAAATATTAAAAAATTGGCATAACCATGATATTTGTACCCCCATAATATGCTGAAATAAAAAAATAAATAAATAAATTTAAAAAAAAGAAGAAAAAAAATTGGGGTTAGTTATGTAACTAAATGGTTTTTCTTTTTGTGTTATGTTGATAAATGTCACTTAAAACTTTGAAAATTGCTTTTACTTACTCTGAATCTTCTAGATACCTTTACTTTCATAGTTTTTATAACTACTAATTCTTTTCATATATTTTAAAATTCTAGGTGATCTAGATTGCTTTGATAATACTAATCAGAAGACAAGATTTATATTATTTGTATTACAAATGACTCAGAGCTCATTACTCTCTTCGTTTAAGGAAGAAAGTCAATTCTCAATTATGTTCACTAGTATGGCTTAGCAAGAATATATATACATGAAACATAAAGATAGTTTCAAAATAGCACAGCCTATCTTGAATTACTTTATCAAAACTTTCCCTAGTTCTGAGAGAGTATATGAATTTTCCTTTTGTTTCTACCATTGATTTAAAATTACCAAAACATCAGGTGCCAAAGAATAGGATATAGTTAAATATGTGAGCAGTAATCTAAAAATATGACAAATAATTGAGAATTGGCCCCTCTAGATATTGCCTATTAATTGATAATATTTAAATGTTTGTCATTGCTTATAATGAAGGAAGCTGTGTTAACATTTTACAGGAATAAAAAATTCACCAGGAGCAATTTCATGAAAAGCAAAAAGTAACAGATTTTTTAAGGTAGACTTTTAAAATAACATTATTTCTTACTCTGTAACTATCTGTATTTAAAGGACAGTAGTTTAACTGATACCCAGGAAACCTCAGAAGACACGCAAAAGACCAATAATGCTATTTCAGTAAGTACAATTTTCAAAGTTTCTCTGTCAATCATTTTACTTAATCATGTACATATTAAGATATAACATTATAACTGTTTCAGAGTAAGCGAGAAATACTACGTAGATTAAATGAAAATCTTAAAGCTCAAGAAGATGAAAAAGGAAAGCAGTGTCACTCTGATACTTGTGAGATAATTGTTCATGAAGATGCCAAAGAGCATGAAAAAGAAAATTCAGTTTCATCTGATCGCAAGAAGTGGGAGGCAGGAGGTCAACTTGTGATTCCTGTGGATGAGTTAACACTGGATACATCATTCTCTGCAACTGAAAGTATGTATAGGAATGTTAATATCCTGTTTAGGTCCTGTATACGTGTGAACTTTGTAGACTGGCCACTCTGAGAGAATTGTGAGAGGCTGGAAGAATTCTGTATATTTTCCTTTTGGGAATGTAGAAATGCTCCTTCCACTAGTGAAATGTGAAGAATGGAGAGATCTATTCAGCCTTAGTTGCAAGGATTTTTTTTTAAATTTATTTTTATTTCAGGATATTAAGAGGGTATAAACATTTTGGTTACATTTTATGACTTTGCCTCGCCCAAGCAAGGATTAGAGGCATGCCCTTCCCCTCTACAATGCTCACCGCATCCATTAATTGTAAATTTACCCCCCCACCCCCGCTCCTAATCCCTGGAGAATATTACTACCATGTGAGCACCATAGTGTTGATCAGTTAGTGCCAATTTGATGGCGAGTACATGTGGAGCCTGTTCTTCTGATCTTGTGATACCTCACTTTGGATAATGGGCTCAAGCTCTGTCCAGGAAAATATGAGAGGTCCTAGATCACCATTGTTTCTTATAATTGAGTAATATTCCATTGCATACATATACCAAATTTTAATAATCCACTCATGAATTGACAGGCACTTGGGTTGTTTCCACATCCTAGTTGCAAGGATTTTTATTACAAAAGTGTATAGAACTAATGATACGTATTTAAATTGTATTACTTTAACTTTCTATACCGTCTTAGATTAATCTGTTATTAGGAATAATTCTTGATGAGAACCAGAGTAGTGAACTTTGATAAAATCTCAGAAACATCCTTTAGGCATTTAGGAGAGATACTGAGAAAATCTGACCTAATGATTCTCTTACTCAGTGATAGTTCCTGAGAACCTACTATTTTCTTACATTGTCCTAGTCACTGGATATACAGCAATGAACAAAACAGAAACATGTGTTCTTGTGGAGCTTACATTCTGAAAGAGCAAGTCTGTCCATGAGCAAGTCAGATTTTAAGTCATTTTTTTTTTGATTGACTGTTTTTGTAGAATTCTTTCTTGCATTGGAGAAAAGCCCAAAGACTTGATAGTATTTATTTTCTTTATTCAACAATTTTTTATTAGGTACCTATTCTATGCCAATAATGGTGGTTAAAACATAATCCCTCCCCTCAAGGAGTTTAAGGCATACACATACATACATACCAGATTTTATTAATCTATTCATGAATTGGTGGGCACTTAGGTTGATTCCACATCTTTGCAATTGTGAATTGTGGTGCAGTAAACATTCGAGTGCAGGTGTCTTTTTGAAAAAATGACTTCTTTTCCTTTGGGTAGATCCCCAGCAGTGGGATTGCTGAATCAAATGATAGGTCTACTTTTGTTTCTTTGAGAAATCTCTATACTGTGTTCCATGGAGGCTGTCCTAATTTGCAGTCCCACCAATAGTTCCTTTCTCTCCGCATACATGCCAGCATCTATTGTTTTTGTACTTTTCAATAATAGCCTTTCTGACAGATGTAAGATGATACCTCATTGTGGTTTTAATTTGCATTTCCCTGATGATTAGTGATGTTGAGCATTTTTTCATATGTTTGTTGGCCATTTGTCTTTTTTGAAAAGCTTCTGTTCATGTCTTTTGCCAACTTTTGTATGATAATGTTTGTTTTTTTTCTTGCTAATTTGTTTGAGTTCTTTGTAGATTCTGGATACTAGCCCTTTATCACATGTATAGTTTGCAACTACTGTTTCACATTCTGTAGGTTGTCTGTTTGCTCTGTTGATTATTTCCTTTCCTGTGCAGAAGCTTTTTAATTCAGTCAAGTCCCATTTATTTATTTTTGTTGTTGCTGTAATTGCATTCAGAGTCTTAGTCATAAATTCTTTGCTTAGGCCAATGTCTAGAAGAGTTTTTCCTACATTTTCTTCTAGAATTTTCATGGTTTTATGCCTTACATTTAAGACTTTTATCCATTTTTAATTAGTTTTGGTAAGTGGTAAGAGATAGGGGTCCTACTTCATTCTTTTACATGTGGTTATCCAATTTTCCCAGCACCATTTATTGAATAGGGATTCTTTTCCCCAGTGTATGTTGTTGTCTGCTTTGCTGAAGATCACTTGGTTGTAGGTATGTATCTTATATCTATGTTCTCTGTTCTGTTCTGTTGGTCTGTGTCTCTATTTTTGTACCAATACCATGCTGTTTTGGTTGCTATAGACTTGTTTGAAGTCTGGTAATGTGATGCCTCAAAAATTTGTTATTTTTGCTTAAGATTGCTTTGGCTGTTTGGCTCTTTTTTGGTTCTAAATGAAGCTTAGGACTTCTGGTTTTTTGTTGTTTTTTTTTTTTTTTGGATTTGTGAGCTATGATATTGGTATTTTGATTGGAATCACGTTGAATCTATAAATCACTTTGGGCAGTATGGACATTTTGAGGATGTTGATTCTACCAGTCCGTGAGCATGAGATGTTTTTCCATTTGTGTCATCTGCAATTTCTTTCATAGTTATCCTGTAGAGATCTTTCACCTCCTTGGTTAAGTATATTCCTAAGTATTTTATTTCTTTTAGCTGTCGTAATGGCAACAGCTTTTGTAGCTGTTGTGAATGGCAGTGAGTCTTTGATTTGACTCTCAGCTTAACTGTTATTGGTATGTAGAAACACTACTGATTTGTGTACATGATTTTGTAATCCAAGACTTTCCTGAATTTATCAAATTTAGGAGCCTTTTGGTGGAGTCTTTGGGATTTTCTAAATACAAGATCATACCATCAGTGAATATGGATATAGCAATAGTTTGACCGCCTCTTTCCCTGTTTGGATATCTTTTATTTCTTTCTCTTGCCTGTTTGCTCTGGCTAGTACTCCCAGTACTATGTTGAATAGAAGTGGTGACAGTGGACAGACACCCTTGTCTTTTTACAGTTCTTAGAGGGCATACTTTCAACTTTCCCCCATTCAGTATGATATTGGCTGTGGGTTTGTCATATATGGCTTTTATTATTTTGAGGTATAGAACTTCTATGCCTAGTTTGTTGAGGATTTTTATCATGAAAGGGTGCTGGATTTTGTTGAATGTTTTTCCTGCATCTATTGAGATAATCATATGTGGTCTTTGTTTTTGCCTCTATTTGTGTAGTGAATCACATTTATTGATTTACATATGTTTAACCATCCTTGCATCCGTGAGATGAAGCCCACTTGATCATAGCAGATTATTTTCTTGATGTGCTGGTGAATTTGGTTTGCTAGTATTTTGTTGAAGATGTTTGCATCTATATTTGTAAAGAATATTGGTCTGTAATTTTCTTTTTCTGTTGTGTCCTTTCCTGGCTGTGATATCAACTTTATAGAATGAGTTGGGGAGGACTCCCTCCTTCTCAAAGTTATGGAATAATTTCAGTAGTATGGGCTCTTCTTTGTAGGTATGGTAGAATTTGGCTGTGAATCCATCCGGTATAGGGTTTTTGTTGGGAGATTTTTTTATTACTGTCTCAATCTTGCAGCTCATTACTGCTATATTTAGGAGTTCTGTTTCTTCCTGATTGAGTCTTAGGAGATTGTGTGTTTCCAGGAATTTGTCCATTTGCACTAAGTTTTCTAGTTACTATGTGTAGAGATTTTCACATTATTCATGGATGATATTTTGTATTTCTGTGGTATCAGTTGTAATATCTCCTTTTTAATTTCTGATTGAGTTTATTTGAGTCATTTCTCTTCTATTCCTGGTTAATCTGGCAAGAGGTCTATTGACTTTGTTTATGTTTTCAAAGAACCAACTTTTTGTTCCTTTGATCCTTTGTATTGTTTTTTTGTTTTCTATTTCATTTAGTTCTTCTCTGACCTTTGTTGTCTCTTTTCTTCTGCTGGTTATGGGTTTGGTTTGCTCTTCCTTTTCTAGTTTCTTGAAATGTGACAGTAGGTTGTTAACTTGTGATCGTTCTGTCTTTTTGATGTAGACATTTAAGGCTATGAATTTTCCCCCTTAGGACTACTTTTTCTGGATCACACAGATTTTGATAGCTTGTGTCCCCTTTGTTGTTCAGTTTGAGGAATCTTTTGATATCCATCTTAATTTCATCATTGACACAAGTTTTATTCAGCAGCAGGTTGTTTAATTTTCATGACTTTGTGTTTATTTGAGTGTTTCTCTTGGAATTGATTGCTAGTTTTATACCACTGTGGTCTGAGAAGATACATGGCATGACTTCTATTTTTTGAA
The DNA here is from genome assembly GCA_008086735.1 of Cheirogaleus medius. NCBI lineage: Eukaryota > Metazoa > Chordata > Mammalia > Primates > Cheirogaleidae > Cheirogaleus > Cheirogaleus medius. Next base: position 41,892,049 of record VBSM01000483.1, read on the forward strand.
TTTTTTGAGATGTGTTTTGTGGCCTAAGATATGAACAGTCTTAGAGAATGTCCCTTGTGCTGATGAGAAGAATGTATATTCAGTAATTTTTTGGTAGAATGTTCTGTGAATGTCTGTTAGTTCCACTTGTTCTGGAGTCCCATTGAAGTTCAATGTTTATTTATTTTCTGCTTTGATGATTTGTCCAGCTTTGTCGGTGGTATGTTGAAGTCCCGGCAGTTACAGTGCTACTATTTATCTCTGCTCAGATATAGTAAAATTTGCTTTATGAATCAGGGCTCTCCTGTGTTAGGTGTACATATATTTAGGATTGTTATATCTTCTTGTCAATTGCTCCCTTTACCATTATATAATGACCATCTTTGTCTTTCTTTACCATTTTTGATTTAAAGTCAATTTTATATGATAAGAGAGGGCTACACCTGCTCTCTTTTGATTTCTGTTTGTGTGGAATTTTTTTTCCATCCTTTCACCTTGAGTCTGTATGAGTCCTTATGGGTTAGATGTGTTTCCTGGAGAAAGCAGATACCTGGGTTGTGTTTTTTCTTCCATTCAGCCAGCCTTTGTCTTTTGTGTGAGGTCTTCAGATTGTTAATGTTAAGTGATAGTTTTGATACATTTGATGCTGTTCTGTTCATCTTATTGGGTAGTACCTTATTGCTTTTTTTCCCTTCTTATGCTATTGTTTTATATGAACTATGAGTTTTAGCTTTTGGGTGATTTTATACTGGCACCTATCTATTGTCCTGATCCATGTATAATGAAGTTCTGAGTATCTCCTTTGGGGCAGGTCTGGTCATGACAGATTCCCTCTGTGTTTGCTTGTCTAGAAAAGACGTTATTTTACCTTCATTTATGAAACTTACTTTTGCAGAATACAGAATTCTAGGCTAGCAGTTGTTCTGTTTAAGAAGACTGAAGATGGGGTCTCAATCCCTTCTGGCTTGTAAGGTCTTTGCTGAGAAGTCTGCAGTGAGCCTGATGGGGTTTTTTTGTAGGTTAGTCATGCAGGCAGGGGCCAGTTCCTATGGCCCAGGGACCATGGAAGCCAGCCAGGGCTGCCAGTTGGCTGGGGTTCTGCCCCCCTCCCTGCAAGGCCCCACTGAGGCACTCGCCCAAGGCTTCCCATGTGGTGCCTATAGCACCTGGAACACCTCCTCTGCTCAGATCCTACGCTGGGGTCGAGGGGCTCTCAGGTCCCATCCACAGGGCATAACACAAGGGAGCGTCTGTTCTACCCGCTCCCTCCCTGGCCTGGCGGGGGCCCTGTGAAGGCTGCTGCTGCAAGCACACCCGGCACCTAGCGCCTGAGAGCTCAGGGTAGCGTCAGCTGCAGAAACTCAGGCTCGGCAGCCAGCAGGTCCTGTTGCGCCTGCTCTCTGGTGCGGTGTTTTGGCACAGACTCTAAGCAGCTCCCATCAGTCCATAGGTGTGTGTTGGTGGAGGGAGCACCCTCACAACTCAGGCTGCAGTGCCTGAGGGGTGAGCGTTGCACCCCAGGGCTCTGTCCTCCTGACCTTCCCCATGTGTGGATGCTTCTCCACACGTCCCTTCGATCTTGCTGGATGAATTGTCCTGTCACCATATCCTTCACTGTGAATGTCCTGCATTGCTTTCTCGGGGTTGTACGTTCTTCCGAGAAGAGCCATCCCTAGGTAGGCGTTTGCCTGCAACTTTCCATCCTCTCCCTATGAGCGGCGCATGCACGGGCGCTGCTAGTCTGCCGCCTTCCCCAGTGGGCTAACTTTCTTAGAAATGCTTTTCTCTGCTTTTTAATCCATGTACATATTTATTTGAGGATCTGTTTTCTGTTCTTTTGTGTTAAATTTCTAGAAATGAAATATTTGTTTTTTCTATTTTTATATTCTCCATATTATTATTTACTTATCTTAACAAATTTTCCCCAGTCTTTCAAATAAAGTTTTTACAGAAACATAATACAGGTCGAGCATTTCTAATCTGAAAACCTAGAATCCAAAATGCTCCAAAATCTGAAACTTTTTGAGTGCTGATGTGACACTATAAGTGAAAAATTCTACACTTGACGCTCTGTGTTAAGTTGAAGTCAAAATGCAGGCGCACCACACGGTTAGCTTCCCCATGGGAAAGAAGACTCTCCCAGCCATAAAAAAGCCAGTGGAATGCTACCTCATCCCTACTGGACCCTCAACTGTGTCCGATATTTCTTTTAACCTAAATAAAGTAACTTACAGTGTACAGTATAACCTTGTAATCAAAATCCAGCACTGTGGTGGAGACTGAAAGCCGCCTGTTGTTTCACGGCTGGCACAGTGTTGTGGTGCAGCTACTGTGCTTCTTAGCCACCCTGAACATGCTGCTGTTTCACTGTGTTAATGGTGTGTCATTCTTTTTTTTTTTTTTTCTTTTTTACTGTTAAGTATTTATATGTGAATAAGTATATGTCATTATTGCTTATTGGTGGCATGTAAATTCAGAGTCAGGATCGATGGTGATGCCAAACAGCCACAGATTGCCCCATGGATGCCTGAGATAGTGATACTTTTACGTTCCAATGGCTCAGAGTACACAAACTTTGTTCCATGCACAAAATTATTAAAAATATTGTATTAATGTAAAGTTATCTTCAGTCCATGTGTATAAGGTATATATGAAACATAAATGAATTTCATGTTTAGATTTGGGTCCCATCCATAAGATATCTCATTATGTATTTGCACATATTCCAGAATCTGAAAAAATGTAAAACCTGAAACACTTTTGGTCCCAAGCATTTCAGATAAGGTACACTCAAATTTATATTTTTTCTGTTTTTATATTTCCCCAAACTAGAATTTAATTCATAATTACAAGGCAACTATAGCTATATTTTTATTGCTCTAATAGTATCAGTTGCTTCTCTTCTTGCCATTAGTCCTCATTCATTCCCTGAAAGTCTTTGTGATATCACGTTTTTTTCTCAAGAAACAGTCAATTAAATCAAAGACCCGAAATCTGCCTTATAATGCAGTGTTATTATGTTCTGTTATTGAAAATTATTTCTTTGTACCTTTCTCTTCTAGAACATACAGTGGGAGAGGTTATTAAATTAGATCCTGCTGGATCTCCAAGAAGAGTTTGGGGGAAAAGCCCTACAGATTCTGTCCTAAAGATACTTGGAGAAGCTGAACTACAACTTCAGACAGAAGTATTGGAAAACACAACTGACAGAAGTGGTAAGCAGAGGCCGGGCGCAGTGGGTCCCGCCTGTCATCGTAGCACTCTGGGAGGCTGAGGTGGGAGGATCGTTTGAGGTCAGGAGTTCGAGAAAGATTATTGATGTAAATATAGAAACTATCTAAATGAGTTATGACAGAATTAGCATCGAGAAGATTATGAGTTAGAAGGGAATGAATGGGAGTGACCTAGGGGTAGATAACTGTAATAAGTTATTCTGTAGTAAATCTGTTCTCTCCTGGCACCAATTAAAAGTGCAGAGAGTTGTCAAGCAATTAGAAATAACTAGCAGTTACTACATGTAAACGAAAACAGTTAGTAAATAATTTTAAAAATAGTATTCTAATATACATATTAATTTTACCAAAAGGAAAAAGAGGATAAACCATGTTAACCACCCTAGAAGTTAGGTACAATTGAAATGAAATTCGACTCATATACCTTAATCATTTATTAATTTCTAGTAAGTGAGAGAGCTTAACCAGTAATTAATTACTTGTTGCAATAATGCATTTTTTTGAACTTTGCTTTAAATGTTATTACAGATGTTGCTCAAAATTCTGACTACTGCCTAGATAGAATGTAGCTGGTCACTACATTTCCCCCTTTCATGATATCCCTCTGAAGGTGGACTCTAAAGAGGAAAATGGGATTCCTACCAAGAAAGCATGAAATGATGAATATGAGAATTTGTTTAATATGGTTGTAGAAGTACCTCGGTGGACAAATGCTAAAATGGAGATTGCCACTGAGGAACCATTGAATCCCATTAAACAAGATGTAAAGAATGGCAAGCTACGCTATGCGGCAAATATCTTCCCTCACAAGGGTTATATATGGAATTATGGTGCCCTCCTTCAGACTTGGGAAGATCCCCATCCAAAAGATAAGAACACAAACTGCTGTGGCGATAATGATCCTTTTGATGTTTGTGAAATAGGCTCAAAGGTTCTTTCTCGTGGAGAGGTTATTCATGTGAAGATACTTGGAATTTTGGGTCTCATCGATGAAGGTGAAACAGATTGGAAATTGATTGCTATCAACGTGAATGATCCCGAAGCTTCAAAATTTCATGATATTGGTGATGTTAAGAAGTTCAAACCAGGCTACCTGGAAGCTACCCTTAATTGGTTCAGAGTTTATAAAATGCCGGAAGGAAAACCAGAAAACCGGTTTGCCTTTAATGGAGAATTCAAAAACAAGGCTTTTGCTCTTGAAGTTATTAAATCCGCTCATGAATGTTGGAAAGCATTGCTGATGAAGAAGTGCAATGGAGGGGCTATAAATTGCACAAACGTGCAGGTGTGTGATAGCCCTTTCCATTGCACTCAAGATGAAGCGAGATCCTTAGTTGAATCGGCATCATTTTCACCGAATAAAGAAAGTGATGAAGAAGATGCAGAGCAAGCGTGGTACTTCCCTGGCAAGTGATTGGAACATTCGAAATTCTGCCATCAAGACTCCGAACTCCAAGGACTCCAAGACTTCCTTTCCCCTTAGTGCTAGAGACAGGCAGGTCTACGAGCGTTTGCTGATTTCCTCTTAAAACTTCTTTTTTTCAAATTCTTGGAGATATGCAATATATAAATAAATACTAAAATTTTTGAAAAAAAAATAAATGTTATTACAAGTAAAACTCAATTCATTTTGAGAGGTAGCACCATTTTTCATTTTTTGTTTTTACAGAGATTTCTCCTGAAGGGGAAAAGCACAAGCCTTTAATTATTGGAGAAGAAAAAGTACAATGTATTTCACATGAAATAAACCCATCAACTACTGTTGATTCTCCTGTTGAGACAAAAAATCCAAAGTTTAGGGAAGCGTCTCCACAGATACCACTGAAACCAGAAGGAAATGTGGAAGGTATGTTTTATTGGAACAAAATGAGTTGTATTTGATTTAATAACACTTAAATTTCTGCTTTATTAACAGGACTTTGTAAACAAACCATCAAAATTTGTCTATGTGTTTGGGTAATTCATCTTAAGTTAGGTTCAATGTTTTTATACTTTTTTTTATTGCTGGTCTTTTTTTTATTGCTCCCTAACAAGTCACACCAAAACTTAGTGTTAAGATAATCACTTTATTATATCTCATGAGTTTATGATTCAGGAATTAAGTGAAGGCTTGGCTGATGTGATTTTCCTAATTCACTTACCTTTGTCTCAGACAGGGGTCCTCAAACTTTTTAAACAGGGGGCCAGTTCACTGTCCCTCAGACCATTGGAGGGCCGGGCTATAGTTTTAAAAAAAATCGATGAACAAATTCCTATGCACACTGCACATACCTTATTTTGAAGTAAAAAAACAAAACGGGCAAAAACACCCAGCGGGCCGGATAAATGTCCTCGGTGGGCCGCATGTGGCCCGGGGGCCGTAGTTTGAGGACGCCTGGACTCTCAGAGATCATTTGGTGGTATTTGGCTGGCAGGTAGGCTGGTGCAAAGGGTCCAAGACAGTTTCATTGCTATCCTGGCAAGGATGGCTAGCGTGCTAAGCTAAGCTGGCCCCCTCTCCTTCTTCCTGTGGTCTCAGGGTCATTTTATGTACTCTCTGTAGCAAGATAGTCTGACTTCTTACATGATGGCCCAGGGCTCAGAAATGCTAAGGTGAAAGCTGCTTGTTCTCTTAAAAGCTGATCTCAGAGCTGGCACGGCACCCCTTCTGCCATACTTCCACTGGGCAGAGCAGTCACAGCCTAGCCTAGATGCAAAGGAAGGAGAAACAGAGCCCACCTCTCAATGGGAAGAGTGTTAAAGAACTGGCAGCCATCCTTAATCTGCCATAGTCTACCCTCGGACCAAAAATTATTTATATTCCTTCCATATGCAAAATACACTCACCCCTTCTCAAAGCCTCATCCCATTATTACATTAGCTCAGACTCTAAGATGATGTTATCAAAATCAGGCCTATGCGCAAATGGGTTTTTTGGGCTGCAGTTCTTTGAGTACAGTCACTCTCAATCTGAAGACCTGTGAGTAAAATAGTTTCAAAAAGAAAAGGTAGCTTTACTTGTGATCCACATACCCAGCATACAATAGGGAAACAGGCATAGAGACTCCTTTCCGAAAACAAGGAAGATGGAAAACACATAGCAGTCATTAGTTTATAGCAATTCTGAAATCCAGCCAGGAGTAGCACTGGCAGCTTGCTTCCTTCGCACCAAAGGTTGGAGCCCTCAAGGGCTTCTCTCTACTCTACTGTATCTTTCCTGTCCAGTCTGAGATGGCAGTGCTTCCACAAGCAGAATTTCTCAATAATTTTGTGGGTTTTGTATGAATGTTATTGACATGCATTTAACAAAAGCCACTCACTTTTTTTGAGGCAGGCCCTTCTCTACATTGGGTTGTCTATAAAGATGATGTGAGACAGTGTTCTTGAGTTCTTAGAAATTCTTTTGTCTAGCAAAGAAGGTCTGTAAGGCATGCGTTAAATCTTTCTGTGCCATACAGGTCTTATGGGCACACCCTTGACCTCCCCTTTGCCCTGAGTCTTTGTCTTGGGGCTCTCTATTCCTTTAACAAGCTCGTGTTGCCCAGAAGGCGCTATCCTGGGCCCTCCGTATGTCTTCTAAATACTGCCCGTAATCCATAAATGGTTTTCGTCAGTTATCTCTCTCTTGTTCTTCATCAGAGGCTACTGGAAGTAGCTAACTGGCACTTCCCAGGTTCTACTTTGATAGCTCATTAGCTAGGTCACTGAACCCATAAAAGTACATTTTCTGTCTTCTTTATTACTGCAGGTGCCAAGTTTTCTGCCACTATGTAACAAGAATCCCCTTTTCTCCAGCCTCCGGTAACTTTCTCACCAGTCAGTCTCTCACCAACACTGCCCTTGAAGTCCTTCCAACTTCTGCCTGCTGCGCAGTCCCAAAGCCAGTGCACGTGTTTTAGGCTTTTTTATCAGCTCCCCACTTTCAGATATGAAATTCTGTTTCAGTTATTAATATTTATTGCTGCAAAACAAATTGCTACTAAAATGTATCAATAGTAGATTAGATCAACTATTTTATCTCCCACTTTTGTGAGTCAGGAATTGGGAAGGTTCTTCTGCTCCGTGTGATATCACCTGGTGTGGTTCAGTGGTATTCGGCCATTAGCCAGCTTCTCCAGAGAGCGTTAAGACGTCGCTGTCATGCCTGGCATGGTAGCAGGATGATGCGAATCCCTCTTCTTCATGTTGGTCTCAAGGCATCGCCATGTGGTCTTTCCAGGATAGTTAAACTTCTTTCGTGATGGCTCAGCTTTCAGATACCAAGTGGAAGCTGCCAGTTTGTTTAAAGGCTCGGCCTGGAACGGCCATAGAATCACCTCCACTGTTCTCCATCATTCAGGGCAGTCGCAGTGCCAGCCAGCGTGAAAGGAGAGGAGAAACTCACCTCCCTCTATGTGAGGAGAATGTCAGAAACCTTGCAACACGTGGTCATCTTTAATTCACCACAGCAATTTAAATAATCTTGTTTGTTAGGACCATAGTTACTAGTATCTGTTAGGGACTCAGTGTTGTGTCCCCTTAAAATTCCTATGTTGAAATCTAATCCCTGATGTGATGGTATTTGGAAGGGAGCCTTTGTGGGGTAATTAGGTCATGGGGGTGGAGCCCTCATGAATTGGATTAGTGCCCTTATAAGAAGAGGCCAGAGAGCTAGCTCTCTACTCTGCCATGTGAGAATGCAAGGAGGAAAAGGTTATCCAAAGACTAGGAAGAGGACCCTTCCTAGAACCAACCATGCTGGCGCCCCAATATTGGATTTGCTAGCCTCCAGGACTGTAAGAAATAAATTTATTGTTTGTTGTTTAGCCACCAGTCTATGATATTCTGTTATGGCAGCCTGAACTAAGACAGTATCTTACGCCTTTTCTTCTAAAAAGAAAAGAAAAAAACAATTAGACATATAACGGAGGCAGTATAGCCTAGTGCAGGGGTTGACAGGCTTTTTCTGTAAAGAGCTAGATAGTAAATATCTGTATTGCTGGCTTTGCAGACAATACAGTCACAAATCAAGTTTATAGAATGAGAATAAGTCAATACTGATATGGATTAAGATACTAGAGAACACAGTTACTCATTTAAAAATAAAATAAAAAAGGATTTTTCCCCTGAAGTGCTTATCTTACATGAATGATCAAAATCATTTGAGTAAAGGATGAAAACTTTAGGGATTGGTACAATATCAATTGTCTTTCTAAATAGAACAGATAATTGGAAACTTTAAAAATAGAAAGGAAAATGTGTCTGGATTCCAAAAAAAAAGAGGGGATGGTTTATCCTGCCTTAAACAAGGTAGTATTGATAATCTTAATTGGAAAGAAAAAAGAGGAGTTAAATGAAGACAGAAGCTCTCTTCTCATCACTATTTACTTTCAGAAAATATCAACCAGGTAAAAAATTGAGCCACTGCCAGAAAACAAGGGTAGCACCCTGACTGTTAATTATGCAAGGGTCTAAGAAAATAGATTTAGTGCACTTCGATTATGTTCTCAGTATCATTGTAAAAGTCCAGGTAACAGGTCTTTTTTTTCTTTTTTGGTTGATGACAGATTTTAAAGATTAAAATTTCAGTAAATTTTAATAATTACAATTTTAATGAAATTAAATGAATGAAATGAAATGAAATTTCATTCATTTAATAATTTCATTAAATGAAACAATTTCATTATGAATAATTAATTTTAATAATTATGAATAAATATAATTTATAATTATGAATAAATTAATTTTGAATGAATTAAATGAAATTTTAATGTTTAAAGTTTACTGAAATTTTAATTACTAATCAATGATCACATAGTCTATTCTTTCATATTTTTAACCACAGATATCTTTTTTCTTTGAGCTAGTTTTTACACCTTCTTTAAATCAATTTACTTATTGCTGAAATTTTAATGAAGAGAAAATTTTGTATAATGAGGAAAAATAGTGTGTACCATATTTCTTTTATTTTGTATTTTTAAATTATTTTAAGCGACAGAGTCTTGCTCTGTCACCCAGCCTGGAGTGCAGTGGTGCAGTCACAGCTCACAGCAACCTCAAACTCCTGGGCTGTAGTGACCTTTTCACCTCAGCCTCCTGAGTAGCTAGGACTGCAGGCATATACCACTACACCTGGATAATTTTAATTTTTTTTAGAGATGGGATGTCCCTACGTTGCCCAGGCTAATCTCAGACTCCTGCCCTCAAGCAATCCTCCCGCCTTGGCCTCCCAAAGTGCTGGGATTACAGATGCGAGCCACCGTGCCTGGCCCCATATTTCTTTTGAGTATTTTTATTACAGGCAAAAGGCAAAAGGAAGAGTCTGTCATTTCAGAAATGACTGAAGTAGAGACTTGACACAATAACAAGATTAGAGACCTATAGATAAACTATTTAATTTTTTCTATTATAGTTAACATATTATCCTAAAACTAAGTAGCGGCAATTTATAGAAAGTTTATTCAATCTTCTGTCAACAAATTTTGCTTTGAGACATGTTTCTCGTTATGTTGATGTTTTGCAGAACCTGATGATTTGGAAACAGAAATTCTACAAGAGCCAAGTGGAACAAACAGAAATGAGAGCTTGCCATGTACTGTTACTGATGTGTGGACTAGTGAAGAAAAAGAAACAAAGGAAACAGAGTACGTTGTGTCTTTTTCTTACATTTCTAAACCCAGGTCCCTTTTGTAATACTTTTTAAAAAATAATGCTGTATTTTGTTCTAGTAGAGTAAAAAAAAAAATACTGTAATAAGCAAATACTGCAATATAATATCCTAATATTGTAAAACCTATAAAAATAATTTAGTGTTTAATAGATATTCCCATGGCTCAGAAAGCCCAAGTATACAAAGTCTACGAAGATACACAATAGAAAGTCTTGCCTACCTCTGTCCCTACCCGGCCACTCCCATTCTCTTCTTTCAGATGTTTTTAATGTTTGCGGAAGCAAAAATAAATATGTAGTCTTCCTCCTTTTTAAATACAATTTTTAGTATAACATACACCATTTTTTTCCACCTTGTTTATTTTTATAAACAAGGTTTATTTCAATAATAAATCTGGGAGATTTTTTTCACATTAATACATAAAAGGCTCCTTTTTTTCTTATTTTATGGCTACTTAGTATTACATTGTATGGATATACCACAACTCAATAAGTTTTCCACTTGATGTTACAATTGTTGGTACAATAAATAACATTTTACACAAGCTGATTTTTGTATGCATATATCTGCAATAAGTATAAATATAATTGCTGAGTCAATTGCATTGTTACAAGTCTGTTTATAACTTGGGACTGTTTTTTTTTTTTTAATTTGGTTGTTAATCTGTTATAAATTACTAAGAATTCTTTAAATGTTAAAGATATTTGCCCTGGTTGTTATGTGAACTGCAACTATTTATTTCCCTGTTGTGTTTTTATTTTTTTGTTTTGCCATGCTAAAGTTTATTTTTGTTTATTTTTTGTTGCTGTTGTCATGTTTATCTGAATTTAATAATTATTCAGAAAATTCTTGTTTTTTCTAAGGTTACCAAAGGACTTTTCAATCTTCTAGTACATTTATGTAAATGCATTTTACACTTAAATCTTTGATTTTTTTTATATTTAAATCTTTAGAATTTATCCTGGCGTATGGTGTATAGATTCTTTTGAGTCCACTTTTGTACTTTTTCCCCCATTTCATTGGTCTGTCTAAAGTACAATAGTACATGCTTTTAACTAATAAATTGTAAAATATATTTTAAGATTATTTAAGGCTAAATTCACTTTCATTGTTCCTCTTTTTGGTTTCCCTGGCTATTCTTGCTCATTTATTTTTTAATAGAAATTTAGAATGTATTAAATTTGGCGCTCTCTCCCCCCTCCCAAAATCGATTTGCATTTTATTGGGATGTTAAACTTATAAATTACCATAGGAAAATCAACATGCTGTAGTCTTCCTGTCAAGAAGAACATAACATGATAGGCCTTTCTTTTAGATCAGGTTTTGGAGTTTTGGAGTTTCCTTCATCTAGGTTTTGCAGTTTTGTTGGTAAGCTGATTCCTAGATATACAGTCGTCCCTTGAATAACGTGAGTTTGAACTGTGCAAGTCCACTTTACATGAATATATTTTCAATAAATATATTGGAAAATTTTTTGGACATTTGTGACCATTTGAAAAAAACTTACAGATGAACTGTAGAGCCTAGAAATATCAAAAAAATTAAGAAAAAGGTATGTCATGAATGCATGACATATATGTGGATACTAGTCTATTTTATCATTTACTACCATAAAATGTACACAAATCTATTATAAAAAGTTAAAACTTATGAAAATTTAGGCACACAAACACAGACTATACATGATACCATTCACAGTCGGGAGAAATGTAAACAAATTTAAAGATGCAGTATTAAATAACAGCTGCATAAAACTAACTGTAGTACATACCGTTACTGTAATAATTTCATAGCTACCGCCTCTTGTTATTGCGGTGAGCTCCAGTGTTGCAAGTATCTGCTGAAAACACTGTGTGAGGTTAACAATGTTTGTGTGAGCAGTTTGTTTCTCCAATAAATGGTGCATAGCAGTAAAAAAATGATCTCTCACAGTTTTTTAGTATTTTTCATCATGTTTAGTATAATACCATTACCTTGAATAGCACTGCGAGACCTATACAGAGTGCCACTGCTGATGCTGGAAGTGCTCCCCAGTAGAGAAAAGTCATGACTTTACAAGAAACAGTTGAATTGCTTGATGTGTGCCCACAGATTGAGGGCAGCTGCCGTTGCCTGCCATTTCAAGATTCTATGAACCTAGCATAAAGATCATTGTAAAAAAAAAAAAAGAAAGAAAAGGAAATTCCTGAAGCTGTCATTGTAGCTACACCAGTAGGCAAGAAAACCTTGCACTTTTTGCAAAATACCTTTTTTTCTCTTTTTTTGTCCCTGCCCCCCACAGCCCGCAAAATACCTTTTTATCTCGTATTGAAAATGCACCTTTTATATGGGTGCAGGATTGCTATACGAAAGGCTCACCTATAGATCTAATATGATCTGAGAAAAAGCAAAGTCATTATGAGACAACTTACAGCAAAAGGAAGGTGAAGGATTTAAAGCTGGAGAATTTAATGCCAGCAAATGATGGTTTGATAATCTTAGAAAAAAGATGTGGCTTCAAAAATGTCAAGATAACAGGAGAAGCAGCTTCTCCCGATCAAGAGGCAGCAGACCAGTTCCAAGATACCATTAAAAAAATTAAGGAGAAAGGATATCTGCCTGAACAGGTTTTTAATGCAGACAAAAAGTACCCTATTCTGGGGAGGCAGGGGGATACCACAAAGGACATTTATTAGTGAGGAAGAGAAGCAAGCACCAAATTTAAGGCAGGAAGGGATAGGCTGACTCTGCAAGTGCCCCTGGGTTTATGATCAGGACTGCCCTTACCTATGAGGCTGCTAACGCCCAAGCCTGGAAGGGAAAGATAAACACCAGCTCTTAATCTTTTGGTTGTACAAAAAGGCCTGGACAAGGAGAAAACTTTTTCTGGATTGGTTCCATCAATGCTTTGTTGCTGAAGTCCAGAAGTACCTTGCCAGTAAGGGACCGCCTTTTAAAGTTCTTTTGATACTGAACAGTGCCCCCGGCCACCCAGCATGTCACGAGTTTAAAGGTGTCAGAGTGGTCTTCTTGCCCCCAGACAAATTTCCGCTTCAGCCTCTAAATCAGGGGGTCATACAGGGTCATTACACATGATACTCTATGGAAAGGATGATCAACACTATGGAAGAGAACCATGACAGAACATCATGAAAGTCTGGAAGGATTATACCATTAAAGATGCCATCGTTAAACAGCCATGAAAGCCGTCAAGCCCAAAACAATAGATTTCTGCTGGAGAAAACTGTGTCCAGATGTTGCACATGACTTCACAGGATTTATAATAAAGCCAGTAGAGAAAATCATGAAAGAAATTGTGGATATGGCAAAAAAAAAAAAAAAAAGGGCAGGGGGCGGTGAAGGTTTCCAAGTTATGGATCTTGGAGAAATTCAAGAGCTAACAGACACCACACCAGAGGAGGAAGCCGAAGACAACTTGATGGAGATGAGTGCTTCCAAGCCAGTGCCAGACGATGAGGAAGCAGACATAGAAGCAGCAGTGCTAGAAAACAAGTGACATTTGACAATCTGGCAGAAGCGTTCTGATTATTCAAGACTGCTTTTGACATCTCTTATAACATGGACCCTTCTGTGATAACAGGCACTGAAACTAAAGCAAACGGTGGAAGAGGGATTGGTACTGTAGAGAAACGTTTTTAGAGAAATGAAGAAACAAAAAGTCAGAAATTACTATGCATTTCCATAAAGCTACACTGAGCGTGCCGGCCTCTCCTGCCCCCACTTCCACCTCCTCCACCTCTTCTTCCACCCTGGGAACAGCAAGACCAAGCCGCCTCTTCCTTAGCACACTCAACGTGAAGCCCTTTGTGGTGATCCACTTCTACTTAAGGAAGAGTGGGATAGGAAATGAATGGATAATAAGTGTATTTCCTCTTCCTTATGATTTTCTTAATAACATCTGCTTTTTTCTCTAGCATACTTTATGGTAAAAATACAGTATATAATAGATGTAACAATGTGTTAATCAACCATTTATGTTATCGGTACGGCTTCTGTTCACCAGTAGGCTATTAGTAGTTAAGTTTTGGGGGAGTCACATTATATGCAGATTTTCAACTGTGTGGGTGCTGGACGCCCCTATTCCGCATGTTGTTGAAGGATTAATTGTATTACCCTTTTTGTTTGCCATTACAAATGGTGCCTGTTCTTCTGTATATCTTGTGATTAAAGGGCTGTATATGTCTTTGATTTTGTACCCCATGACCTTATTGATGTCTGTTACTGTTCATGGTTGACTTTCAGTTGATTCTTATTTTTCTGTCATGCAATCATATCATATGAAAATAGTTATCGCTTTATGTCTTTCCAGCTTTTTTAGCACTAGTTTCTTTCTAGTTGCAGTGGTTAGCACCTTTTATGTAATGTTCAGTATTGGCAGTAGGGGGCATCTTTGTCTTGTTCTTGACTTTAATGAAAATGATTCTGTTGTTAGCCCTCATAAAGTATGACTCTGCTTTTTAGCTGAGACAGCTATCTATTCATATTTTACTGCTCATTTTTAGAAAAAAGTCAAGAATGAATTTTGTCAAATGGCTCTTCAGCCTCTGTGGAACTGTTCATATAAATATTTCCCTTTACCTATTAGTATAATGATATTAGTATAGACTACCTAATATTGAACCATTTTGTATACTTTAAGTAGACTCTCCTTTGTCATGATGTATTGTTATTACTTTAATGTACTTCTTCTTGCTGTTATTTTATTTAGGATTTTTGTATTAATACTCGTGAGAGTCACCTGTAGTTCTTTTCATTATTACAGGAAATTGCTGTTGGATTTGGTATTCTTGTTATACTTCCTTCCCAAAAAGTAATTGAAAGTTTCTTCTTTTGTGATGCTCTATATCAGGGGTTGGCAAATGTTTCCTCTAAAGGGCCAGATAGCAAATATTTTAAGACATTTCAAATCACGTGATCTTTACTTTAGCTGCTGTGCCATTGCACTGCAGAAGCAGCTGTGGATGGTACATAAATGAGTGGCTGTCCCAGGACAACTTCACTGATGAAACAGGATACGGGCTGGAGGCCCACAGGCTATCGTTTGTCAGTCCTTGCACTAGACCGTTTAAATAATATTGGCATTATCTGGTCTTTAAAGCTAAATAGAATATCTCTATGAAAAGGTCTGGGCCTATGATTTGGTGGGGGGACAGAGTTGCTCCTTGGTAAGACCTTTTGTTTTTTGTTTGTCAAATTTTCTGTTGATAATTCTAATTCTTCTGAAATCAATTTTATTGAATAACATTTTCCTAGAAAATAAACAATTTTATTCACGCTTTTAAATTTGCCCAAAATTGGGCAAAATAATTTTTTTATTTCCTACATTTGTTATTTCCCTTTAAGAAAAATTTTTTATTACATTTTCTCCCCTTTTTTTTTTTTAATACTTTTGGATATGAGTTCTTGCTGTGTTGCTCAAGCTGGTTTTGCACTTCTGGCTTGAAGGCGATCCTCCCACTTGGGCCTCCCAAAGTACTTGAGAATTATAGGTATGAGCCACCATACTCACCCTTTTTTTTTTTTTTTGACTAGACTAGCTAGTGGTTTATCTGTTTTTATTTTAGGTCTTATTTTTCTACTTTATATGTAGTATGTTTAATTTGTTTTTGATGTTGTTTTGTTTGTTTGTTTGTTTTGAGATGGGGTCTCACTCTGTCACCTGGGCTAATGTGCAGTGGCTTCATCATAGTTCACTGCTACCTCAAACTTCTGGGCTCAAGTGATCCTCCTGCCTCAGCCTCCCAAGTAGCTGGAACTACAGATGTGCACCACCACACCTGGCTTATTTGTTTTAATTTTTTATTATTTATACCTTTAAATCTCACATTTTTCTTTGCTGCTTTAGCTATATTGCAGAAATCATATGTATTATTTTAATTTTTTGTACTTTCTAATCTCTGATTTCAGTTACAATTTCCTTTTTTACACAATACTTGTTTATAGGAAGAAAGCCTTTTTCTTTTCTGATTTTACTGTAAAATTGTATTTTTATCACACTGTCATCAGAGAATGTTTCTATTAATATTCTATTTTTTGTTTTACTTTGTACTTTAACAATTGTCAATTTTTGAAACTATTCCATAGGTACATGGAAAGAACTTATGTTCAATATTTTCAGTTGACAGGAGTTTATTACGTATCAGTTATCTATCAGGTTTTTAATTTTTCTATATGCGTAATAATTCAAATCTGTTTCCATTTTTTCTCCTTACATTTGAAGTTATCTGTATCTAATGAATGTTAATCCTAAGTTATTTGGTGCATAAATATTCACATGTGTACTATCTTTGTGGCAAATTACACTTTATAGTATTACAAATTACCATGATTTTAGCCTTGCCTAACATTTTTTGACTAAATTTCATCGTAACTTTTTGTTTGTATTTGCCCAGTATGCATTAGCTTATCCTTCTGTTTTCAACTTTCTGAATTATTTTCTTTTAGTTGTGTTTCTGATGTGGTTTGTGATTTAATCTAAAGTGTTTATATTTAAATAACTAGTTCATTTACCTTTATTGATATATGTGATTGAATTTAGATATAATTTTAATTTTATTTTTATATTTTTAGTCTCTTGCTGTATTGATTTTGTTGTTTGTTTTGCTTTGCTTTTTTTTTAACTAATAGATTTTTTTGTGAGCAGTTTTAGGTTTATAAAAAGTTGAAAAAAATTATGGAATTCTGGCCAGGCATAGTGGCTCACATCTGTAATCCCAGCACTTTGGCAGACCAAGTTACTTTGTTTACTTAACAATATATCTTGGTTATCAGAAAATCAGTTTATGTAACTCTTGGCTTCATTTTTTAACAGTTGCATGATATTCCATGGTATTAATATATCATAATTGTTTTATAGTCTCCATTATTAGGAGGCATTTTGATTCTTTAAAGTAGTGGTTCTAAAACATTAGTGTGTATTAGAATCACTTTGGGATTTTCCAAACTAATTGCTGGGCCTTATCCCTCAAAGTTTCTGATTCATAGGTCTAGAGTGGGCCTGAGAATTTGCATTTCTAATAAGTTTTCTTGTGTTGCTGTTGTCTGGGGACTGTACTTTGAGAACCACTGTTTTTAAAAACATGATGAGGCTGGTTGCTATGAATAATGTTTGGTTTTGGTGATGGTTTGAACAGGGTGAAAAATACTATGTGCTTATGAGAAAAAGTATAAAGTTAGGAAAATACTTAGAAAAGGGATTACAGAATGCTAGTGAACTTGTATTCCATTTTCTGTATTTTAGAGTGCTTTTATTTCTGATAAACGTTCTTTTTTTTAACTGGTGTACCTATCTGTGGCAGGTTGGAAGATAGGATCACCATTGAGCAAAATGAAGTTTCTGAAGATGGAATCTTGAAGGATGTGGACCAACTTAGTGAAGTTCGCATAGGTGAGCATCATTGCATTAGTCTAATTACTTTGTGAAAGGTTGTTAACACCAACCTGTTTTGTTTGAGTAACCTGTATTCATAAATAGAAAGCATTCCTTATCAGTCATCTTATCATTTAAAAAATGTCATAGGTATGGAGCGCTGGACTCTGTTCGTAAGCCTGGATTGTGCGGCCCCATGGTAGTAAACTTCTTTGTCAGTTATTTTATTGAGTATTGAAAATGAAAAGAACCACATGCCAAAACTAAGCCAGTGTACTAAGGACATTAAATAAATTGTCTTATTTTTAAAAAGGTATTAGTTAAAATATAAGAAATGTAATTTTTTCTATCTAACTTATAGGAACAAAGATAAATTGGAACTAAATATGTTATCTAAACAGTGTATTTTTTCACATTTCCTTAGATTTGTGTCTATATTTTAGAACTTTCAGTCTAATGGAAGTATATAACAAGTTAAATCAACTTTCTGAAAATAAAATATTATATCCTGTTAAAGATTATTTATGCGGTGATATACTCACATATTTTGATATTATTTTCCTGATAGATATGTGGTTTTTGCTAGAATTTGTATTAAATACTATACCTTATCAATATCATTTAGAACTTTGTTTCAATACTATATACACTTATCACACAATCTCTCCTTTATACCGCAGAACCTGGAATAGATGATTCTCAGCACTCTACATGTGATATAGAGAAATGTAAGCAGCCAGAACCATTTTTCCATAAAGTGGTTCATTCTGAACACTTGAACTTAATCTCTCAAGTTCAGTCAATTCAGTGTTCATCAGAAGAATCCTTTCCACTTCGATCTCGCTCTGATCCACCACCAAAAACTAAAAACAAGAATTCCTTACTGATTGGACTTTCAACTGGTCTGTTTGATGCAAACAACCCAAAGGCAAGTATGGTCCTCAAATGGAAAATGTTATACATTTAATAACAGTTATTATTGATTGTTTTTCTTTGATGAACCATAATGTTGAGTTCTAATCTCTTAAAAACACAAATACATACAAGCACATCAAGACAAACAAAAACAAAAAACATCTATCTTTTTTTCTGAGATACTGAAAAGAAATTGCTATTGAGAGTACAACTAGGATAAAGACTATTTCACTGGTTTCCTGTTCAGGATTCTTTTTATAGGGCCTACTTTTATTTTAGAAAAAATCCCTCCTGCAGGCCCTTTCCGTCCTGCTGACTTCCCTGTCTAGTGTGAGGCCGAGCTTCAGCAGTGCAGTGTGTCTTAAATGGGCAGAAGTGCTGTGCTGCTTGATTTGCATGTGTAAAGAGTAATGGATATGCATATGCACTTTCAGACTTCCTTCTCACTTGCTATTTTTAAATATATGTAGCCATCTTTTTCTTATAAAATGTAGAAAATTATCTCTAGAAGACTTTTAACTACAGGTAAAAGTAAGAAATCACATGTTTTGTTATGTTACTTTTCATATATATAATTTTTGCATGTTTATAACTTTTTACCAAAATAGGATATTATGTATACTCTTTATAATTTTTTCTAATATCTATTATAATATTATTACAAATAACATTATTATAGTACTATTATGAAAATATTACTTTGTCATATTGTCAGATATTCTCTTTACCATCTTTATATGTCATCTTTAATAACCACATATTAAAAAAAAAATAACCACATATTCCACTTGGCTGCTTATCATAATTTTCCCACAAATCTGTTTCTATTGTTGGGCCTTGAGGGGTTATTTTTTAAATGCTTTTTTAAGTGACAGGTTTTTGCTTAGTCACTCAGACTGGAGTGCAGTGACATGATCATACCTCAGCCTCAAATTCCTGGGCTCAAAAAATCCTCCTGCCTCAGCCTCCTGCGTAGCCAGGACTCTAGGCTCACGCCACCATGCCTTTAGGTTTTAATTTTTGTTATTGTAACCACCTATACCTCTATCTTTGTACATATCCACAATTATTTCCATAAAGTAAATTTCCGTACGTGGAATTCAAGAGGTTATATCTTATATTGCCTGATTTCCTTTTAAGAAACAGTTTGTAGTGCTGTCAGTAGTGAGAAAACATTCCATTTCTCCACACCCTTAATAGCACCTACTATTATTATTTACTTAAAAATTATCTATTTAATAAATGAGTAATGGTATTGATTTGTTTAAACTTGTATATCTGTGTTTACCATGGAGGTTGGACATTATTTGAGCCTGTATATGAAAGAATTGCCTGAATTTTTTAATCCTTGACTATTTTTTAAATACATCATTTCGACTTTCAATTTAGTTTTCCAATGGGATATATTAAAAACTTTTATTTTCTGGAGTATTTTCCTATGCTTGTCTTAAATTCAGAGATTATTAAATTCCCAAATTTATGATCTTCAGAGTTATAAACAAAAGCCTATTTATTATGAGACAGACAAAGACCTTCATATAATCCATGCACTTTCTTTTGTAGGAAAGGTATATAGCTATCTTTCACCTAGGGCTTCTTAATATCTTATTGCCGTCTATAGCTAATATGCTTTGCATGATATATTTGATTATTTGATTTCCTTTTATGACCTTAGTCCAACCTTAAGGGTTCGACAGAAGTACTTGTTTTGGAAGTAAATGCAGCAAATTGGAAGTAGCAATGCAGAGTCCATGTAGATAACTGTGAGGGGATAGGCAAGAAAAAACACTACACTATGTAATGTCTTTTTCTTTGGCTTCTTTTAAAATTTTCTTTTTTAATTTCTAGCAATTTGATTATGAACTGCTTTGGTAAGCTTTTTGGGTATGTGTGTATAGGTGCATGCTTATCCCATCTGGGGTTTGTTGATCTTCCTGGATCATTGGGTTTATAGTTTTCACCAAATTTGGAAAATTTTTGGCTGTTATTTCATTAAATATTTATTTTCTGTCTGTCCCTACTCCCCTTTCTGGGACTCCAATTACATATATGTTAGACTGCTTGATATTGTTCCACAGGTCACTGAGATTATGTTCTTTTTGTTTTCAATCTTTTTTCTCTCCGTTTCATTGTGGATAGATTCCATTAATACGTACACAAGTTTACTCATCTTTTTTCCTGCAATAATGTACTATTAATCCCATTCAGTGAAACTTTTATTTCAGTATTGTATGTTTTGTCTTTAGAAGATTTTTTTCCCCTATCTTCCATTTCTCTCCTCATTATATTCATGTTTTTCCTTACTCAGTTAAAATAGCTGTCTTAACATCCATATCTGCTACTTCCATCATTGCTGTATCTATTTTCTATTGCCTGATTTTTCTAATGGTTATGAGTCATATTTTCCTACTTACTGACATGTTTTATAATTTCTTATTCAAAGCTGGACCTCATGAATACTGCATTTGCTGGGTATCTGATTTTTGTTGTCTTCCTTTAAAGATTATAGGGCTGTATTTAGACAATCAAGTTACTTGTGGAACCATTTTATACTTTCTAAAAACATTTTTCAGTTGAAGCTTCAGAAGAGTATCAAGTGATTTTATTATAAAACTTAAGCCACATATTGACCATTCATTTTTCTAAAGAACACAAACATGAGAATAAAGTAAATATACACAAGACTCACAGCCGTTGCAGGCAGGATGAAGTCCTGGGCAGAGAACCTGCAGCTGTTTTTCCTTCCACCTAATGTCTGAGCTTCCTCACAGATTGTAGGGTTCTATGTTTTGTCACCACTTACCCTTGTAAGAGGGAAAGGACTAGCTAGAAGACGCATGTACAAGAAGGTCACAACAACTTTAAAGCTATCTGATGCTAGTGATTTGTATTAACACATTCTAGTTTGCAACTCTGAGAAACGACGTCAAATTAGCATTGTCAAATGCCTACTCCCAGCTAACCTATGCTGTCCTTGTTCTTTGGAATTATCTTCGGCCTGGTTATGTTCTTGCACTGTAGCTTTTGTTTATTCCAGGGCACAAACCCTAAAGTCCACCCTCAGGCTCCATGCTCAGGTATAAACGTCTGTTTCAAGACAATCACAGGGTTGCTGTAGTATTTCTGTCTCTGTAGTGTCTACTGGTGCCACACCCTGGGACAGGCTGGTCAAATGGCAGCACAGTGAGAGGACAGCACAGTCAACTTGTCCACTGCCAAGTTTGCTCTCATTCAGTCTGGACACTGCCCACAGTCAAGGCCGAAATCTTGAAAGCAGTGGCAACCGTGACTTATCTTCATTCTGCAGTTATACTCTTATGTAACCAAATCCATTTCTTCACCATTGATTTTTAACAAGTGGCACTTTCAAAAGGTATCAGGCATATTCTTAGGAGCATCCTGGGACGGAGCTGCAGGGTCCTGCCTCTGGGCTCTGGAGGGGGTGCTGGCACAGCTGCTTTTTTCTGGACAGCCAAGAACTCATGAATTGCTCCTTCTATGTCTGGCCTGAAGATGTGGTTTAGTTTTGGATCTACCACCTGAAACACAATCCTGTCTACTCCAGCGTCCAACATCCCTGACTGAACCACACTGTGCCTCAGACCATTTCACAAGTGATTTTTGTTCATTGCAGGATTCCATTCCTGCTTGTCCAGATGTGTTGACTCAGAATTTTCCACTTTCTGCCTAAGGTTTTAGTAAGCTGGCTTGGTGTGCACATCAACTGGGCAGTCCCAGCGGAAGCTGTCAAATGGGACCCGGCTCCTGAGCTGCGGGTCACCAGAAGGCCAGGTTGATGGGGCCATTGCTCCTGCCGCCCCCGTCATGCCTGTGGCTGTCCTGTTGCCCTGGCTGCACCCAGGGCCAGAGAGGGAGGTGGCACAGCTGCTGCTTCAGGACAGAGGGCCTGGGTTGTGTGAGGGGCGGAGGAGGAGGAGGAGGAGGGCCTCAAGGAGACCGTGATGGAGGTTGTGGTGGTAGCAGAGATGGTGGTAGAAGGCCCTATTTTATACTTTTAAATTTTGTTTTTAAGCTTTGCTAGGACCAGGTATAAAATTAAGGTTGTCTTTATTCTAGAGCTAGTTCAACTTACTACCAAGGCGTGACCACCTAGGGCCTCCACGGCACGTCCCAGGTGATCACTGAGGAAACCTCTCTCCCGGTCGGTTTCATCGTCTGCTCG
This sequence comes from Cheirogaleus medius, assembly GCA_008086735.1. NCBI lineage: Eukaryota > Metazoa > Chordata > Mammalia > Primates > Cheirogaleidae > Cheirogaleus > Cheirogaleus medius. The sequence continues at coordinate 41,914,356 of VBSM01000483.1, forward strand.
GCCTGCACGAGCTCTGAGCAGTTTTCAGCTACAACTACCTAGTGGTTTCTGCCTGGCTTTGGGAGTTTCATTCAACATACATTGGCCTGCCCTCATCAAAGAGTCAAGAAAATTGCCTTGAAAAATTTCTGCAGTTTTTTTTTTTGTTTTTTTTTTAATGAAACTCTCTTCTTTCTGGTTCCACCTCCCTGAACTTTGATCTTTGTCTTATCAACCTAGCAAAGCTACACCCAGAGTCCAGCTATTTCCTCTATAGACAGAAAGCCAGTTTAGTGGTAGGGTTTACCTCCTCTTTCGCTTCTCTCAGGGATGACAGTCTTGTGCTGCCTGTTGTGCAGTGTCTAAACAGTTGTATGTACTTTGTCTAGTTTTCTAGTTGTTTCCTGGAAGGTTGATTCTGGCCCTTGTTACTCCACCATGGCCAGAGCTGCAAACCCCCAGTAGATACATGTTGTGGTACTTCACGGCTGTATCTGGGTCTTGTCTGTTTGCATTTGTTTCCCAAGTAATCTCGGTCCCAAGGCTTTAAATATAATTTAAATACTAATGATACTCAATTTTATTTCTCTAACTCTTTCAAGCAAGATCACTTATATATTCCATCAGTCCACTGGCCATCTCAACCAATCGTTTCTTAACCTGTCTCCCTAATTCCATACCTGTCCATCTGAATCCATTGTCCAAATAGAAACCAGAAATATTTTTTAATATTATAAATCATGCTGAGTCACTGCCATGCTTAAGACTTCAGTGGCTTTCTTCTGCTTTTAGAATAACTTTCCAACTCTACCTCTACAGGTTTGATATGATACTGACCACCTCTCTGTCTCATCTTAAAACCTCTCTCTCAAGCTCATTCTAACTCTTTTCCTTTTTGTCTTTTGATATACCAAGCCCTTGACTGCTTTAGGGACTTTGTGCTCATTGTTACCTTGGCCTAGAATGAACTTCCCTTTGCTCTTTTAACTGTGACTTGTTCTTGTTGTTCAAGTCTCACCTCTCGGCCAGGCCTTGGCTCCGTTTCCATCCCCAGTAATTGCCATTCTAAGTAATTACCTTCCTTATTTACCTTATCTATATTTATAGCTGCTATTTCAAAGTGTAATTATCTTGTTTATTCATTTGTTTATTGTCTATCTCAGCACATGACCCCCTTCAGGTCAAGAACCTTACTGTTTACCACTGTATACATTCTTATATATAGCCCAGACCTAGAATATAGTGGGTGCTCAATAAATATTTGTTGAATAAATAATGAATAAATGAAAATTGAATATATTCCTAATTGAAAGAGTAAGGACTCAGACTGCTAAGTTCATATTCTAGCTCAAGACTCTCAGTTGTGCGATTTAAGTGCCTTTTGATATGTAAGGCAGTTACAATAACAGTCCCTTGCTCATAGAGTTATTAAGAGAATGAAGTAAGAAAATATAAGCAAAGCCCTTAGATCATGCTTGGCACTAAGTGAATGCTCAGTAAGTATTAAATATCGTCATGGCCATCAGGTTGGAAAATTGCAGTTATAGGACATGCTACTTTAGTGGATGCATGAGACTCTGATAGAGCAGTTATTAGCTTTTCAGCTTCACTTATTACAGTGATTTTATTTAAAGGATGTTTTTGAATGTGCTTAATCTTTGAATATCTGATATAGATGAAAAATTGGTTTCTAAAAGGCATTATTCTGAAATAATAAGAATACTAGAACTAAAAAGTTTTACCTCCGTAAATTTATTTGAGACGCAAATGATTTGTCTTAAATAAGATGTCTATTAGTATACCTTTCTGCCCTCAACTTGGTTTTATGCTAGTGTAAGAAATTTTCTGGGAAACTTATCGTATTTACCTTGAGAATGTTGTTGCAAATGTCTTCTACCACATTAGTCTCTTTCAAGTTTTTAAGGTGGGGTGAGTCCTTAGCATTAATTCAGCCAATGTTTATTGAGCTCGCTCTATGCTAGGTGCTATTAATAGGTTTGCAGTAAGGATAAGGTGTTCATAGCCTTGAGAAGGAATAAATAAGTGAAAAACACTTGCAATGCATTGTGATAATTCTTGTAATGGAGAAATGAAATGGGGTAGTAGGACCATTAAAGAAGAAATGCTTCAGTCCGTCTTAGAACAAAGAAAGGTTTCTAAAGGAGAAATTCACCTGGTGCATGGGGCATGAGAACATTAACACAAGAGAAATTGGCATGGAACTTGGGACAGCACCGTGTGTTTGAGGAATTACAACTGGTTCTTAATAACTGAAGTGTGAAAGAGGTAGGATTCGAGTTTTTCTTGTTCACAAGCTATAGCTATAGCTTTCAGATTTGTGGGACCCTTTCCCAAAAAGTCTCCTTTTCTTTTTCCAAATATAAGATGAAAATGTCCTGGGGAGATGTCCATGGAGCAATTCTTCTTGCCCAGGGCCTCCCTCGCCCTCTCTCACCTACCCTCTGCCCTGCACCTCACAGCCGGCCCCTCAGGCACGTCTTTACAGAGTTCTGGAACACACGCTGGGTCGTGATGCTAAGGCGCTCTTTTATTGTACTTTAAATGGCTGTTTTTGCAGAAACTAAAATGTAATGATGATAAGCTGAATTACATGTTTAAGCAGCCATACAGGTGGTAATTGGTGGTTGAGCTGGACACGTAAGACCAGCCGTCAGAGTGTTGCTTTGACTGCCACCCTCCGTCAGAGGGACTGTGAGTGATGACCGGGATAAGCAGGGTGACCAGAGACTGCGCTTCCTTTTATGCTACTTGTTTACTTACACCCCGCTTTAAACCAGAAGGATTAAAGATTTTATCCACATATGGAAATTGTACTAGAGAACGAGCATTACAAATCAGCAAGCCTTTAGCAACTGTTGTGTGTACTTGTTAATGTTGAGTATAAGATTTATCTCTGTGGTGGTCAAAGGGAAAAGAGAATATAAACTGTGCAATATTTCTCAGAGGGGAGAAAATGTAAGTTGTTCAGGGGAATAAGAGCTTTTCTTGGCTCATCTCTCTGTAGAGAGTTCTCTTCTGGTGTTTTATACAAGGGCCAATGAATTCTGTAATAGATGATAACTTTCATGCCATTTCTACTGTAAATACAGCAGATTTTATAAGGTAGTTATAATAAAATGACTTGGTGAAAATGAAGGTAAATTTGTAAAAAGCCAAAATAGAATAGTTTAAAGTTGTGGTTTTCTCATTATTTTGTTTATGTAATAAGGAGAATAAGATCCTGGGTTCCAAGTGAATAAGCTGCTTGTCTTTGAAATAGTCACATTTTGCAGTATGGCTTTGAATAATGATTACTAGTCGACGGCACTGCAAAGGCATGCCACGCATTACAGAGTAATATCCAGTCAAAACTAGAACTTCTTCATGAAAGCTTTTTTGTTCATTCAGCACTGATTAGTGATCAATTTGTTTTGAACCATAGAGCATTAATTCTAGAACTTTATAATGTGGGCATCATCGAGAGTGTCTAAAATGCAGATTCCTACACCCCACATCTAAGGGCATCTGTTTTAATGTATACAGTGCGGAGTTCAGGAACACGCATTTTGGCACACACCGTAAGTAATTCTGCTGCTGGTGGTCCGCAGTCCCCGCTTGAGAAACATGGCCACAGAGCACAAGGATATCGGAAACTGTTTAAATCATCTTATATGCCACCCTCCTTGACTATTAAAAATATTAATAATGTTCCCAAGAAATGTCTCATTTTGAGTGCTATGCCTTTCTGATGAGCTGGTGTTATGAACACTGGCAAATACGCTCATAAATATTAAATAAGCTAATTTTTCTATATAGGGTTATTGGATAGCAACCAATTAAATTTTGGAAAGAAGCTACTAATATGATTTTTACTTTACTTTCTGACAGTAATTAAAGAGAAGTACTGAATTTCAATGATGTCTACGCCTAGTCAGTGGAAACAGGGCCTTGTCAGAGCGATACAGAGCATACTGAACTTCCTGTTGTTGCTGGTAGGGATGTAGGACTCTAACTCATTAAAACAGAAGCAAAGTGGATCGGGGTCAGAAAACAGCCTTGCACTGTTTATACGTATTTTACCTCTTGGGAAGCAGCTCCTACCTACTTTGGTTTTGCAAAGATTATCTAGTAAAATGTACTAATAATTAGTATAACTGGCTGGTTAATAATATGAATAGTATGCTAGATTCTGCCCTAGGTACTTTACATAGAAAGTATTCTGACAGTGACCCTGTGAGATAAATACTGTTATCCCTGTTCTATAGATGAGGATATTGAGATGCAGAGAGGTGAAGCAGCTTGCCCAAGGTCACATCGATTTTGAGGGACATATTAGTAACATGAAATGAGTATTAGACTGATCCAGTTTCTTTACACAGAGACAAAGACTGATTAAAGGTTATTAAAAATTGTACTTTCTTACCATTCATCACATATTTCTCCGTAAATTAACAAAGTGAAAACTTGCCTGGGAAACCTTGGAATTTGTTATAGAGGAACATCGTATAAAATTTAGGTGTAATGTTCTAAATTAATAACTATAGTTTAAAGTAGTAGAGTTGCTTTTTTTGTTTTTAAGTAAGCTAAACTAATACTACCCACCTGTGGTGTTAATTAGGGGGAACAGATTGGCAAAGTTTACAGCCCACAGATCAGAACAGTCTTTGAAAACATTGAGTCCCTACCTTATATTTGTTTACTCAGTGAGCTCCCTTTAAGAGACTTTCAGTCTCAATCAGTCAGTCTCTCTCCCTGCCCTGTTTTCTTACCCCTCAGTCTCATTCCAACAGAAATCAATGATTCATGAACTTTAGATGATGCTGTTATCCTTCCTGTTGCTACAACTGTTCTCTGGTCTTGTGTTGATAACCTCTCTAGGTTCAGAATTGCCGCCAGAGTCAGGATATTTTTCCACCCTAAAAGTATCGTAAGGCAAGGACGGTGTGTTTTTAGTCACTGTTGTGCCCACGTTGTCTAGCACATGGTGGTGCTCAGTAAAGATCTGCTGAATCACCTGCCAATGTGACGTGTTCGTCAGCTAGACACTCTCTTTACATAGATTGCTTTATACCTTACCAAATACAGCTTTGTTTTAATAGAAGTGTAGGCAGAGATGTCCCACGGTAGAAGTTAATCATGAAGCATTGTTTAAAGTTCATTCTCTACCACATAACTTTCTTTTTCTCTGTCCTGTTAGAGAGAATTCATCAGTCGTGAGTTTTGATTAAAAGCCTTTTATGAGGAGGCTTTTACAAGTAGTAATCAGTCTAGGGAAACTGTTCCATCTTCAGAAGGAACAAAAGTGTTAAACAAGTGATGAGCAGTTTAAAGCCAGTGATACGGTGTTTCGTTCTTCCCTGAAGAACAGCTGTTTGTTTAAAAGTGCAAACTGGTTAAAGATGTTTGGTTGTCTTCACAAGTGGCTGCAGAATGCCTCTGTGGAGTCCCTCATGCCCTCCACTTCTCCCTCTCTGGCAGGCTATTGTAAGTAGCTTGACTTGGTCAACAAATATTTATTAAATATCTACTATGTGCCAGTAGTGAGGAAAATAGACTGAAATCCTGTGTTCATGGAGCTTACATTCTAATTGGTGAATATAAATGATAAAATATTAATATATTGCATACTAGATGATGCTAAATAACTTGGAAAAACTGAAACGAGCTGGTAAAGAGAGGTGGTTTGGGTGAGCTCCATTCCTCCTCCTCCTCGTCAGGAACCACTAGTCCTCACGTATAAAAGTTATTCCTCAGAGGTTGCTCCTGGCTGGACACACGCTTTCATAATGTAGTGAATGGCCTACAGTCCAACATACGTTTGTAAAGATTCAAATCAAAACTTTGCATTTGTTATGATTTTATAAAGGGAAATTATCAATATATTCCAATCAAATTTTTAAAAATAGTAACATTTTCAGGATTCAATTAATTTATAATCCCATGAAACTTGAAGGAGGTTGAGATAGATAATTATCTCCTAATCCCACTTCAGATTTGCAGCCTTTTAAGAAAATGACATAAGAGCCAATCAGATGACGATCATAGTATCAGTTTTATTTCCCCTAAAGTTCTACTGGAAAATGTGGCTTCAGTTTGGCCCAGAATCATGCCTTTTAATATTTTTCCTCCAATGACTAATCCTTGGGACAGATTTGGAGTCTGCAGAACAAACTCCCTTAACCCTATCCAACTCCAGTGGCAGGGAAACTGAGGGTCAGACCCACCCTGCCCTGGACAGCAGCCTGGGCCCAACCTGCCTGTGCTCCCACAGGGCACCGACGGGGAGCAGGACATGCACCGCTGGCTGGCAGGCCTGGGAAAGACCAGATGGGATCTCTTTCCATCCTTCATTCGCCCTCCCCTCGAGTGAGGAAGCATGCACGATTGAAAGGCACACTTGAGCAAAGGCACTGGCAATAAAATACACTCCCTTCCTCCTCTTTCTCTCAGACCTGCTGGACAGGGAGAGACCGTGCCCTGCTAGGGGCCCGGCGGGAAGTTTGTATCTGCTGTTCCTTTTGCCTTCTGGGGAGTGGAATGGAAAACTGATCTTCTCAATGGAAACTTGAGAATTTCTTTTCTTGTTATAGCAAATGTAAAGTGGAAAAAAAGGTTAACATACAATTTACAATTCACAAATAGTGAACGTGCCTTAAATGTCTTCTTTTGATTTGTTAAAATATCCATGCTCAGATAATGTCCCTAATTTTTGCCTTTGGTAATGGTTCGTAAGAATTTAATTAATATTTTAAATCCATTTTTATTAATAATTTGGTTCACGGGTTGAAGTAGGCAAATATTTGTAGAAGGTATTCTGAGGGAGTGGTGTTATGGTTTAATTGCAGTAAACAGACTAAATGAATGTGCCCATCATAAACCATTTCATAGAGTATTACTAATTCATAATTTTATATAAAAAATACTGAGCATTTAAGAGAGTTAACAGAATTCTTTTAAATAGAATTTGATGTGAAGTTCTGTTAATACAGGTAGTACTTAATTCATTCACTATCTTATGTGGTTCTCTTCATTTTTTGAGAAAAATAGAACTAACCAACAACAAAAACTAAGGGAAGCGTACATTCTAAGAAAGTATTTTCAGGTTTCCTAAAGTATTTCTCTCTTGCTTGACTTTATAATGGTACCGAATGCTGGCTGCATAAATTATCATGTTACAAAGAATCTCAAAAAAATAAAAACTGCAAGTAAAGATGTCATGCAACATTATTATTTTCAGAAAGATTTCTTTGGATGTTAAAACTATATAATATTATTTAAACAACATGAAAAAAATTAGTAGAATCAGAAATATACTACTGAAAAAGTTCTCATATAAAATTTTTGTTGACTGAAGATAAATACCTTATTTAAAACTGTGAATGAATATGAATGGTTTATCCAAGTGATAGCTGTTGGATTTGTGGGCAGGTGTGAACGTGTTCTAAGAGGTAAGTTGTCAAATTACATGACTGCTCAAAATTTCTTTCTAATTGTATTATTTTATGACAGTTATTTTAGTTAGTGAAAGGAATAAACTAGAATTGAAATTATTTTACCAGGGCCTAGCTAAAATTTATCTCAACCTAAAAAATACTGCATTCTTTTGAGTAGTCCCCTCAAATGTACGCACATAATGCACATGCGCTGTTCATTTATTGATTAGCAGGTACCTAAGGAAACTGTTACTGGTACTGACTGCTGGTTTATAATGTACGTGGTTCAAACTGTTAAAATAATAAACATGTAAAGTATAAATTCTACAAGGGCAAGTAAAGTATAAGTTCTGTAAAGTGGGAAATTGGGCAAAGGCAATACTTTCAGTACCATTTTATTAAGCGCTTTAACAAGCAATGTGTTTTTACCATCTTCACCAACTTGGAGTGCGTAATGATTTTTTCCCCTGAGTGTTATAAATATGTAAATTATGTTCAAATAATGGAAATCTTTCTTTTTTATTCCCAAAAACAGATTGTACCAATAACATTGGCCAAGTATATAAATTTTCATTAATATGCTAAACATCGTGTTTTCCTCACAGTCTCCCATCTGGTGAAGGGTTCTTAGTGCCTGAGTCGTCGAGTTTCAAATCTCTGCGTTCCTTTAGGGTTAGCCCAGGCCAGAGATCATGTATGTAGTTATTTGTTTCAACGCCCCGTCTGTCCATCACACTCTAATTGTTGAAAGGTTGATGGACAGAGGCTATTTCTATTATCTCTGGGTCTTCTCAACACAGATTCAAATTTTCAGCACCTCAACTGTGCATCGTGTTTTTCTCGACTCGGTTGGCTGAGTTCCTTCTCACTGCTGTTACAAATGATTCTCAGCGTTGACATCAAGTGCTTATCCTTCCAGCCTTCCCTTCTAGTGGGACGGGCTCCACTCACAGTCCCAAGCTCAGGGAAGCAATCTTAGGCTTCTTTTTGGACTGATTTGAGACCCGTGATTAGACCAGCGTTGGCTAACCAGCCACTTCTGTGATTAAGAGATACAAAGGGCCACCAATTATGTGCGATGGTGCTTATCCAAGCTTCAGACTAACTGACTGCCGCGTTTGGGCAGGACTGTGGGGGGAGAGTTGACCACAGGAAGGTGAGAGAAGCACTTAGCAAAAACACCACGAGAGAAGGACAGTGTGGGCTGCGAGTGAGGAGAGAATGGGCGACGTCTAGCACTGCCTGGTTCCTGACACATTTCCAGTTCCACTCCACATATATTCCTAAATAAATACCTCTCCCCATCTTTTAAAGGTGATGTAAGGAAATTCCTGTGTGTTAAAACCCAAGCATAACCCACAAGTTTCATTTCCTCTGTGAGAAAATACTGAGCTGAAATTTGAAAGAAGTATTCTAACCCAGGGCAAGTCACCTTTGAATCCTCTAGCTCTAAATATATATATGTATAAAATAACAAAATTTTTATTAGCTCTAATTTTCTTCCTCATTTTTAATTTTTAATTTTCTTACTCCTAACCAGAAATCTGTTGACCTTTTTTTAGATGTTGAGGACATGTTCACTTCCAGATCTCTCGAAGCTGTTCAGAACCCTGATGGACGTTCCCACTGTAGGAGATGTCCGTCGGGACAATCTTGAAATAGATGAAATCGAAGATGAACACATTAAAGAAGGACCTTCTGATTCTGAAGACATGTAAGCATAATATAATTAATAAATACTAGCATTAACAGAATTTCTGAATTTATATAAAAAGAGTTCTAGAAAGGATGACTTAACCTAAACAGTTTTAAAAACTGATCTATAGCTAACTTTTCACTACGCCATTACTTTTTACAACTTATTTAAAGTACAGTCATGCAAATTTTGATAACGTATATCTGCCTCTAAAAACTCTAGTAACTTAATCGCCCTTGAGGCAAATAAGAAAATGGCTTCTCTGTGTTCACTGTGTTGCTCACTCCTGAGCATCCAGCACACTGGCTTGCACATGGTGGGTGTTTAATAAATATTGGTTAAATGAACGAATGTGAGCAGGATAATGACAATTCAACAGTGGACAATGGGAAATTGTGAAGTAATCAATACAGTCATGTACAGCGTAACAATACTTTGGTCAACAATGGACAGCGTTTGTGATGGTGGTCCCCTAAGATTATAACGGAGCTGAGAAGTTCCGATCACCTGGTGGAGTCACAGGTGTCATAGCATCGCAGTGCAGTGCGTTACTCACGTGTGTGTGCTGCTGGTGTAAACACACCTGTGCTGCCAGTCGCATAAAAGTCTAGCACACACAGGTATGGACGGTACATAATACTTGACAATAAACAACTGTTAATATGTTACCGGTATAGGTATTTACTATACTTTTTATCGTTGTTTTAGAGTGTACTCTTTCTACGTTAAAAAAAAGTTAACTGTAAAGCAGCCTCAGGCAGGTCCTTCAGGAGGCATCCAGAAGGCAGAGTGATCATGGGAGACAACAGCGCCACACCTGTTATTTCCCCTGCAGACCTTCCAGGGGGACAGGACGTGGAGGTGGAAGACAGTGATGTTGATGATCCTGGCCCTGCGTAGGCCTAGGCTACTGTGTGTGTTTGTGTCTTTGTTTTTAACAAAAAAAGCTTAAAAAGTAAAAAATAAACCTAAAAACATTTTAAATAGAAAAATGCTGATAGAATTATATAACTGTACAATGCGTTTGTGTTTTAAGCCAGATGTTATTATAAAAGAGTAAAAAGTTTTTTAAAAATTCAAAAGTGTATAAAGTAAAAAAGTTACTTTAAGCTAAGGTTAATTTATTGTTGAAGAAAGAAAAATTTATAAATTATAAAATTTTAGTGTAGCCTAAGTGTACAGTATTTATAAATTCTATACTAGTGTATAGAACGTCCTAGGCCTTCACACTCACTTGCCACCGACTCACCGCTCACCCAGAGCAACTTCCAGTCCTGCAAACTCCATTCATAGTAAGGACCATTTTTTTTCATCTTTTATACTGTACCATTTTTAAAAATTTTTTTATAAAGATAAAAAGGTGTACCTTTTTTTTTATCTTTTTACTGTATTTTGACTGTACCTTTTTTATATTTAGATATGTTTAGATACACAAATACTTACTATTATGTTGCAGTTGCCTACAGTATTCAGTATACTAATATGCCGTGCAGGTTTGTAGACTAGGAGCAATAAGCTATCCCATATAGCCTAGGTATGTACTGGGCTATACTACACCATCTAGGTTTGTGTAAGTGCACTTTGTGATGTTCACACCATGATGAAATTGCCTAACGATGCATTTCTCAGAATGTATCCCTGTTGTTAAGCAATATAAGATTGTACTTAACAATTCCTTAGGAAAATGACCTGAAAGGTCCACATGCCATGCAGGATTTCAAAGCCGTGGCAGTGGGGAGTTAGCATGTAGACTTGTTTGTATGTGTGAGTGCGTGTGTGCAAGTGCACGCACGTGTGTTCTGCATATGATTTATTGCTTTCGCAGAATTCCTCTCTTTGTAATTCATAGGGAATATGGAATCCAGAAAGGAACTTGAACCAACAACACTTCTGAGAGCTGTGGGGAATGATGGCCCCTTAGATAATAATACTTCTTTGCCTTCTTCAGTATTGGTCAGCCCTCTCAGCCCCTCAGACAAATGGTACAGGCTTTTTGGGGACATATAACCAGAATATCCTGGAATGAAATGTACGAGAAGATACAGTGCATTCAAATCACCCGCAGAATAAGTTATAAAATATTAGAATTTATATGATTTATTTTGTAAAATTTTTTTGACCTTAAGTTTCTGCTTTTTACCTACGCCTTTGAATAGAAAGAAGTTCTGCTTTGACTGGTTGAAAGTTTTGTATCAGTGTCACAATTCGTTCCTCTGTCAGTGAGCCAGCATCACTGCAGCTGGCGCGTCTTATTTTATGGTTTTTGGTTTTTTTAAGCCTTGCACCTTGCTTCATAAATTTCTAACAAAACTTTATTTTTAAAACATTGCCCTTTTTTTCCCCATTTTTCATAGTGTTCTGTAGATTTTTACTAGTGACCTCACAATTTGGAAGAAAAGTTACCTTTTTATCTTTGTTTCTTCTACTTGACTGTGGATATTAAGCTCTTTAATTTTGTGTTTTTATTAAGTCTATTGGAGAACACAACAACATTCAGCATCTTTATTGTTGACAAAGTGCTAGGTAACAGGTTTTTTTAATAAAATCATTGATTTTTATCTGCGTGGACTATAGCTTATTTGTGGCTTGTGTCCTTTTAATTACTAGTTGATGACAGAATTTTATTTTAAAATTTAAGTTAGAAGCTTTTACTATTAATTGAAAATTTTAAAAACTAAGTTATTTTTTAGAATAAGTTATTTCATATTTATATATGAAATATAAAATCAAATTTCACTTGATGTTTGTCTTTGGAAATTTCTTTTGATCCAAACTTTATCCATGGCTTTATGTATTTGTTTTTAAGAGACAGGATCTCTCTCTGTCTTCTGGCCTGGAGTGCAGTGGCATCATCATAGCTCACTGCAGCCTCAAACTCCTGGGTTTAAGTGATCCTCCTGCCTCAGCCTCCCAAGTAGCCGGGACAACAGGTGTGCACCACCATGCTCAGCTAATTTCTTTTTCTTTCTTTCTTTTTTTTATTTTTTTTTGTAGAGACAGGATCTCACTTTGTTTCCCAGGCTGTTCTTGAACTCCTGTCCTCAAGTAATCCTCCCGCCTCTGCCTCCCAAAGTGCTGGGATTACAGCCATGAACCACCATACCCAGCCCCAAACTTCACTCAAGGTTTTACAATAAGAAAGCCAATTAAAAAGTGACTTAAGGACCTGACTTTTAAGTATCTTGAAGGTTTTTGAGTGCTTATTTCATAAAAGATCCTAATTTTCTCATACTCTTCTTACAATGGCAGGCTTAGCAGCCTCACTTAATTGAGTACCATCTGCAAAGGGCACAGATTCCTCCTACAGAAAGCACGAATCCCTCTAGGCTAGCCACTAGAAGATTGTATCAACAGGTCAATGTTTAGTCATGGTAGTAATAGTTCATAGCAGGTTTGCCTGCTAAGTTAGTCTTGTAAGTAGACATTAAGTTAAATGCTACTAGTGGGATGATCCAAGACATTAGACACTTTTTTCTCATTCTAATTAGATGCTTTATTTTTCTATAGATTCCATAAAGTCAAAGTTTAGGAGTTTTACACACAAGTACAAGATAAAGTTATTGCTATATAAAAAGATAATTTACTTTTCGTATTAATGGAAATTTTATTGAAAGTCTTGTATATTTTATATTTTAGTTCTTTAGTAAATGTTTATTTGATGTGGGTCTAAACTTTCAGAAAGGCCTTAATCAGCCCTGGTGTCTTGTTTGGCATTGCTTTTTTGGTAGATGAAATCCTCAATTTGGTTACATAATCTTTTTCAGAAGTCTTCAGACATCTAAAACCTCAGTTAACTCCTTTAGTCTACAAGCTTTTCCATTTGTATGCCACTTTAGGAGAAAGAAGCAAATCATAAGAGGAAAAAGTCCATGGTGTGTTTCTTGGGTGTTAGAGGACTGATCAGAGACCTACATTTCAATCCTCTGTTTGCCATTTGTTGACTGTGTGGGCTTGAGCAAGTCATTTAAACAGTTTGGTTCCTAGTTTCCATGTCTCTAAAGTGAGATTTGTTTGGATAAAGTTTAAATTATAAGATAAAACTGCTTAGTAATCTAAAGTACTACATAAATGTAAGGTATTATTTGTATAAATTAGTTCATTCCAGCATCTATAATCCCATGAAAATAGAATTAATATCCTGACCAATACCTGACCAAACAAGCTACTCCCATGAAGTTTGTGATGGTTAGCATATTCTAATTACACAGGAAAGTCTACTTATATATTTTAGAACCTTTTCAAGAACCTGCATCTACATGAGTGAACCCAGTGAAGCTCAGCTATACCTGGCCCAGACCACCAGAACTGCCCAGGCGAACTTCAGCCAAACTGCCAACCTGCGATTTGTTGGGCTCAATAAATGTCTGTTGCTTTAGGGGAAAAAAAAAAAAAAGCATTGAAAGATAAGATTTCTGGTGACCATTTTATTCACTGAATCGTCCTGTTAACCTGAATATACAATTCCCTAAGTATTTCTATTTCTAAAATATAGAAAGCCTTCCATATAGTGTACAACTGTTATAAAACCCACATGAGGATTTTGAAAATTTCAAAACTATGTAAAAGAAAAATATTTGAGTATATTTGTTTTAGAAAGCAAGTAAAAAACCTCTACAGTCTGACCTCTTAAAATATCAAAACATTATTTCAAAATTTAAGCAATGAATACTGTCGATAGTTTTGTGATTCTCTGGCAAATCAGGACCATTTTAAACAAGTCATCTTCTGGCTTCTGTGTTCCAGAATGCGTGCGTTGTGTGCTGTATTTATCAATGTACTAATCCTCAGTTTCTTGGTGAAAGTAATACAGGCTTTTTTCAGGTTTCTTTTTATCTATTTATTAGTACTTCTAAGCAGAAGGGAGTGCCTGCATATTGAGTTGAAGTAAAATTTAAGAATAAGGTAAAGTTATAGTGATATTTTGCTTAACTTTTTAAATTTCAGTGTGTTTGAAGAGACTGACACAGATTTACAAGAGCTTCAGGCCTCCATGGAGCAGTTACTTAGGGAGCAGCCTGGTGAGTACAGTGAGGAAGAGGAGTCGACCTTCAAGAACAGTGACGTGGACCAGACTGGCGACGGGACGGATGTGGCGGAGGAGGACGACAATCCCAGCAGTGAAAGTGCGCTAAATGAAGAGTGGCACTCAGGTGCGTGATCATGGCCGCAGACCTTCCATGTGTACGGACATTTCAAGTGGGATGCATTTTTTCCATATCTGGTGGTTTATGGTTTATATAAACCACAAATGGTTTATACCTGATATAAACCATTTCCAACTTCAACACACTGACTGCCACATTAGAGAAAAATTTATTTTCCTTGGGGTGTTTTTTTTAAGAAAATAGAATAAAAACTTCAAAAACAAAATAATTTTAATTTAATGAAAAATTTGTAATTTTTTATTGTTTTCTGCACGTGAGTTATATGTAATTAAATTGTCAATATTAACTGCAACAATAAGAACATATCCACGAGTAAAATTTTCACACACCAATCGCAGGGTTTTGCCCAGGGGCCACCCATCACCTAACGTGTGCGCTACAGCACGGCAGCGTGAGTTGCCTGCACAGCAGGAAGCTCCCAGGGTAAACAGACGTGTGAGTTACGTATGCTTCAGGAGGCCTCAGGCTCAAAACTGGCTTGAGTTAAATACAACTCACATGGCAGTTAATGTGTTAAATAAAACTGAAGTGTGCTTCTTTGTCTCTGCCCCTTTTTCATCTTCTTTTTCACACAAATGTACAGTTTTCCATTTATTTTCCATTAAATTGTCCATGTCTTCCCCATTAGATTATAGCAATGACTTTTTGAAGTATTTTTGTTCTGTTGTTTGTTCTCCGTTTCTTATTTTTCCAGTAATAAAGATAATAACTTAGTTTTCTTACCACTTTATGTTTTATATGGAACTTCCACACATGTAGTGGTTAATCAGCAGAGTTAATACAGAAAGCAGTTTTTAAAATCTTATCATTCTTTCTTTTTTTAATTTGGAAACTACTCTTTGTTCATAGCATTACCCCTAGGATGCATAGAAAATCTGTATATTTCAATAACTTTATAACATTTATTTGGAAAGAAGAGCTAATAATGAAAAGAAAAGATTCTGTAATAATTTTTTTTCAAAGTATCTGGAATGTATACATGACAAAATGTGTTGGGCATTTATAATAATAAATAATAAGTAACTTTCTAGGTGTTTTCCTAAAATTTTATGATGGATGTCTTAGGTTGTCTGCCTTCTGCATGCTTTTTCATGTTATAGCCCGTGTTTATTATCAACTTTTAAAAAATAGTAGTCAGGGTTGTTCACATCAAACCAGAACACAGAATATGTTTTTTCCATTTTTTACTAAATGAACAACATCACTAGGAATTTTTGTTTGTTTGTTTTTTGAGATGGGGTCTCCGTCTGTCACCCAGGCTGGAGAACAATGGCACGATCATAGTTCACTGCATCCTCCAACTCCCAGGCTTAAGAGATCCTCCCACGTCAGCCTCCCAAGTAGCTAAGACCACAGGTGTGCACCACCATGCCTGGCTAATTCTTATGGTTTTGTAGAGATGAGGCCTTGCTGTGATGCTCAGGCTGGCCTTGAACTCCTAGCCTCAAACAGTCCTCTTACCTTAGCCTCCCAGAGTGCTAGGATTACAGGTGTGAGGCACCATGCCCGGCCATTGAGACAGATTTATATGTGTTTTGTTTACTTATATAAGTGACATATATTATAGTGACAAAAATATGTTAAAAGTAGGAGTAGTCTACTTCAGTGGCATTATTGACTTGTCATGGAATTTTAGTCTATTAAGGTAAGAATTATTTTATTCAGTCTTTTTAATCATAAATATCTTGTTTTTATTTCATGTTTTTAGATAACAGTGACGGTGAAATTGCAAGCGAATCTGAGTACGACAGTGTCTTTAACCATTTAGAGGAACTGAGACTTCACCTGGAGCAAGAAATGGGCTTTGAAAAGTTCTTTGAGGTTTATGAGAAAATAAAGGTCAGTAAAATGTCAATTAAAACATTTATTTTTAAAATATGCTCTGTTTGAGTACTAGAAAAATGTTGATCTTTATTGGTTATTAGATTTCTTTTAAGTAAAAAGTGAAGTCTCCAATTAGAGAAAGTTATTCAAATATTAATTTATATTTGGGGATTCGGTATAGGCTGTTCATGAAGATGAAGATGAAAATATTGAAATTTGTTCAAAAATAGCTCAAAATATTTTGGGAAACGAACATCAGCATCTTTACGCCAAGATTCTTCATTTAGTCATGGCAGATGGAGCCTATCAGGAAGGTAGGATTTCCTCACGTCTTTATTATTTTCAGTAAATGTGAGAAAAACAAGATGACAGATATAACTGGACCAGCTTGTATCACACCCATTTTGGTGAAATCTGTGTTAGAACTATATCTATTACTTTTAAGCAATTATAAAATTAACACTCATATACTTTTATTGATCTTTTACTTTTATTGAGTTAAGTCTTTTAAGTCAATATTTTTAAATTTAATTGATAAGTTACATTTGCATGAGATTTTTAAATCTTATTGTGTAGATTTTGGAAAGCTCTAGAAATTAAAACAATTCTTATTCTATTGGGCAGCTCTAGAAATTAGAATAATTTCTAGGATGTAGTATTAAACTTTTAGACGCATAAAGCAATATGTAAAATTTTGAACAAGAGTCTGGCATGACAGCACGCACCTGTAGTCCCAGCTACCAGGGAGGCTGAGGCGGGAGGATCACTTGAGTCCAGGAATTTGAGGTTCCAGTGATCTCTGATCGCACCACTGCGCTGCAGCCCAGGCAACAGAGCAAGACCCCGTCTCTTAAAAAAAATTTTCTTTTCAACAAGAATTCATTTCTAAATTATTTGCCAAAAAATTAATCTTACTACTTTAAAGGTTTAATTCATAGACTAAAATTGAGGGTTTTAAATGTTGATGCTTAATTTTAACAATATAAATTTTTATAAAACTTATTTACATTCCATACAAAAAATGTCTTGCATAGGCATATAAAAAAGTTTAAGATGGCATTTAAAATATATATATAGTACAAGATAAAATTGAGTTTTAAAAAAATATTTGGGAAAGTCAATATATTGGGCAAATGAGTGCAACTGATATAACATGAAGCCAGGAACGAAGAAAGAATACAAAGTTCATGTTCAAAAGGTCTCTGCATTTTCTGAAAACAGGACACAAATTTGGTGCTGGTCTTTCTAGGAAAGCAGGGAACCTAATTAATTACATGAGTCACAGTATTCATGAGACAAAAAAATGTTAGTTGCTAAGACAACAATAGGCCAGCTATTTTTGGTATTGAGACCAAAGGAAAAATTTCCCCATTATATTTAAAAAGAGGACACTATCATACAGTATTCCTCAACCTTGAATAATGTATGGATCCCTTTAAGGGGAAAAATCATTTTTTTTCAGGTGCAAGATTTCAAGAGTCCAAAGACCCCAGTAAAAAACTCAAGTCTTAGAAAGTCCTATGAGTTGTGAATTATTAGTTTTGTATAAAACAGATGTTTTATTTTTCTAAATATTAAAAGATTATTTTATCATCAAAATGAAAATATAAGATGTAAACATTATTCAGAACCTGTGGATTCCTGATTTTATTGAGATCTTAGACTTCATATTATAAAACAGTGTTATAATAGAATGAAAAATATCCTCAGTAATTTTTACAATATTTGGATTTCCTGGGGCTGTTTCTTATAATATATCGTGGTGTGAGTTAATGGCACAAGTCCAGAGGATGATTCCATTTAAGGACGTCTGTGGAGCATATCAAACTAATTCTGTTCATATTCAGACTGTTCATCCTTCAGGCAGCTCTCCATAAGTATTGTTTCAACACAGCTTTTCATAAGTCGCCAGCAGCAATGTGCTTGGGGTTCAGCTTTGCTTGACAAGTGTCTGGAGAGCTTTTATTTTGCTTTGTCCCTTAAGTGGAGAACTGTAACAATTGACTGATTCACAAGGTAATATTGACACCCCTCTTTTGACAGCTGAGTGGCTTCTAGAGGACACATGCCTGCATAGAAGGCCATTCCCCCTGCAGAGGGCCAGGAATCAGGCTGAGCTAATACATCCCTGAAGAAGCAGTATTAGATTTTTCCTAGCACACAGATGAAAAGAAGATGAAAACCCCAGAGTCTTGTATCATAGAGCATGGCAGTAATTCCTTTACCCTAGAAAAAAAATGTAAAGCAATTAAAACCAGAAGTCTACCCTGGCAATCTTTTTAAAAATCTTAGTACAGCCCATAAAATATTATAACTTACTAATATGCCTACTAAAGTAACTATTTATAAAGTATATGTTGAATTATCTGCATAAGTTAACTTGCTGTTTTGTATTGTTAATCATGGGAGAGTGAAAGGTTAGACAATGACTGGATTTAGAATAACTGTTTTGGAGTCCTTATTGGAAGTAATTAGATCCCATACATAGTTATCTTATAGAGCCTTTTAGTCCACGCCTTTTACAAGGAGGTAACAATAAGACCATGTTACCTACATATGGTGCTTACACACTTGTATTCTTTGTGTTGAGGAAGGGGAGGCCAACGAAGGGAGGGAGGAGGCAAAATTTTATCTAGTTCACCCAAAAGTGGTACGAGGTCACTAAGGTGCAAGTTAAAAAAGAAGACTGTCTAAAACACGTTTCTTCTCCATTTCACTGGCAATTATCTGAGTCCTGAAAAGACAGCCTCAACTATTCAACTCCCCTGAGACTGTAACAGTGCAGGTTAGACAAGTAAACATCAGTAACCGCGGCTGTTGACAAAGTTAATGTCACTTAGTCCATAGCTAGGTGATGTTCAGAGTCAAAAGTCAAATAGAGATAGTAAAATGTGTAAACTACGTAATATTATTCCTAATAGATTCTTCCGCAAGGAGAGGAGGAGTACAACTGGCAGAGGCCACCACGTAGAGCATTGGCATTAGCAACCCAAGCTCGTAGATTCTTAAGAAGGAAACACATACCTTTGCCCCATGTTCATTTTGGATAGAATATTGAGCTGTGCTTATGTGATGAAATTTTATGCATCAGTTAAAATGAGCGAACTAAATTCCATCTGTCAATATAGATAAGCCCCACAAACATGATAGTTGAATAAGTAGTATATGATACCGTGTATATAATATTTAAACACAATTTTATTTATGTGTACATACATGTAATAAAATAAAAATAAAAGCAGAAAACTGTGAGAGAGAAGTATACACATCAATTTCATGGTACTGAAAATGCCCCAGGGAAGAAGAGAATGCAGTAAGATTGAGAAAGGGTGCTCTCTGTCTGTCATGTGCTTTTCCTTAATAATCCAAACCAGTACGACCAAAAGTTAACTTTTATTAATTCCACATATTATGTACATGCGTCTTCATTACTTTTCTGATTATTTGAAATATTTTAAAACATAAGTGAATTGTAGTGTAGAGTGATAAGTCCAACAATGGAAGCAATAAAATGTGTGTAAGTTGCGTTAAGTAATGATCCAACCACATTGGAAGAAATAATGGTGGCAGGGTAGCTCTTCCTAGGGGAGAGGACATCCGAGTTGGATTTTGAAAGATGAATGAGAATTTGCCACACGTCCATACGTGTACTCACACATGGGAGGATACAAAATGTTGTCATAGAGGAACGACAAGCAATCCAGTGTCACTAAAGCATAAATTATGGGGGCAGTTGAGGAAGATGGGGAATGAAATTTGGTAAGACTGGAAGTATTTAAAAAGCCAGATCATAAAGATCTTTACAATCCGTATTAAGGAGGATGGATTCTTTTCTGAGGCAGTAGGGAGCTAGTGAAGAATTTTAAGTAGTATAGTGATTTGACATGACACTTGGATTTTTATTTAAAGATCACTTTTGCTAGAATGTGGAAGATAATGCTTGTTATGTAAGATTAAAAGCAGTCTGTTTAATTCATTCAATAGTGTTTTTTAAAATAAAGAAAAATTGGAAATAACCAAAATGCCTATAAATAGGAATGGTTAATTTAATTATACCATATCCATAAAATAGAACACAGACATTGAAATTGACATGGAATATATCCATGATTTATTCTTTGTTAACATTTTATTGTAAATTTTTCATCATATGAAAAAGTTGAAAAGGCTTTACAGTGATCATCTGTGTACCCACCACCCAGATTCTAACATTAACATTTTATCTTGCTTATCTGCATTTCCATTCTTTACATGTGTTAAGTGGAAAAATTCATGTTTCAAAACTGCATTTTGGTGTAATTTTTTTAAAAAAATCTGTGTATGCAGAGGAAGGCAATCGGGGAGGGTTTACATAAAATTAACATTGGTTATCTTTTGCTTATAGATGATTTTTGCCTCCCGCTTTATTTTTCATTGTATATTGTGAATATTTTACAACGAGTATATGACATTTTACTATAATGTTTAAACTGTGTTTAAAACCACATTAAAGCTCTTTTCCTTTAGCATGAAAAAGAATGAATGTTTTTTATTACTAAGTAGATACAGCTTGATTTTAAATGAAGTGAGTTAATTTTTTTTCTTTCTACAGATAATGATGAATAATCCTCAGAACATTCTTTAACCCTCACCTATGTGGAAGGTTTGAATTTGGCTCATCAGAGTAACAAGTGTCACTGGGAAATACAACAATTTTATGCAACGTAATCAGATTTAAGACGAGTATGCTTATTGCATGAAAAAGATGGAGAAACATACCATTTTGCAATGAAGATTCTAGTATTTTATCTATTTTATTTTGTGTGTCAAGTTCCATAGTTAAATCTTGTAGAATATATACTTTATTAAATCATCCAACCAAAGCATAAGAGACGTTGACCTAGAACTGGACTTAATGGTTTTGAAGATTTATTATGCAATAGGTAACTTTGACTTTCAGCAGATACCTTCAGGTTGAAGGAATTACCTGTGTTGTGAAAGACCTGCCTATGGTTTTCCATGTAAGTCTTTAAACGTGACCGTTTTTTTCTGTCTAGTACTTGTTTTCATCCTGGCCAGCAATTCTGCATTAAATAACCTTGTCAAGGGCTCTGTTTAAGTCTTTATGTTTTGAAGATGGAATTTTTAGCCTTAAAGTTTATATTCTCAAGTCCTTTTCCAACCATTGTGTCTCCTGAACTAGCTCAGTGGAAACAGGCTATAGAAAGTCTTAGAAATCATTAAAAGATTTGATTATGAAAGCAAAATTATATTTCCCAATATTTAAAAAGTTGGTTTATTGCCTCTATATCTTATTAAGGACCAGAACCAGTAATATTATATCTAAAAATTAGTCTGAGGATTTTAACATTTACTTAGTTAAATGTTACCTAGTAAGTTGCCCTTTTGGTTTTTAGCTTCCTGTCATGCATGTGCTTCAAGGACAATATGAGGTTAAAAAGGACAAAGGAATCATTTTTATTTTGACACTGTGTCGGTTTTGGTAACTAGGCAAACATTCCCCAAAGGAGCATGTTTGCCTCTTATACTTGTTTCCATCATGAGAGGATTTAGTTAAGTCATTGAGATGATGGTCTCACAGCTTCAATTGCAATATGCCAAGTATTACATGGTTTCATTAGCAATGTCTACAGTCCAGATGTTTTTGTAATAAAAGCAAAATTTTTGAAACTCCAATTACAAAGCATTATGATTTGCAAAATATGTAATTTGAAAAATAAAATCTTATCTTGCAGCACTATCAATACTATGTTGAATTTATTATATATTATATATTATTAATATTTCTAACATCCCAAACTAAATACTTGATTTTTATGTTTATTTTATGATATTGCTATTAAATTTTTATTACCACCTGAAATATACCATTGATTGTATTTTATTTATTAGCACTTTTCTCAGTAGAATGCTTTTACATAGAGCACTGTTCTTAATAGAAGAACATTTGAATTCTGCACTTGAAAGGTGGTAGGCCAGGTGCGGTGGCTCACGCCTGTGATCCTAGTACTCTGGGAGGCTGCGGCAGGAGGATCGCTTGAGCTCAGGAGTTTGAGATCAGCCTGAGCAAGAGCGAGACCCCATCTCTACTAAAAATAGAAAAATTAGCTGGGTGTCGTGGCATGCACCTTGTATCCCCAGCTACTCGGGAGGCTGAGGCAGGAGGATCGCTTGAGCCCAGGAGTGTGAGGTTGCTGTGAGCTAGGCTGAGGCCACCGCACTCCACTCAGGGCAACAGAGTGAGACTGTGTCTCAGTGTGCTGATGGCAAGGATGAAGACCTTGGTGATGATCCACTTCTGCTTAGTGAATAGCAAATATATTTTCTCTTCCTTATGGTCTTCTTAATAACATTTCCTTTCTCTAGCTTAAGAATATGATATATAATACGCATACAAAATGTGTTAATTGACTCTTTATGTTGTTGGTAAGGCCATTATTAACAGTAAAGCTTTCTGGGGAGTCAAAAGTCATACATGAATTTCTGGCTGTTGCGGGGTTGGGGCCCCAAACCCCCTGTTGTTCAAGGGTCAGCTGTGTACAGTTAGCAGAAACACGTTTCAAGGATGAAGAAAGACGTTCGCACTTTCACCCTTGCCGTGGTTGGCTGTGCCGCCCTGGGACTCTTTGGAGAGCCCCCACCAGCAAGAAGGCCCTCGCCAGATGCCACCCTCGACCTTGGACTTCTGGCCTCCAGAACTGTAAGGAATAAATTATTTTCTTTATTTAAAAAAAAATGAATTCTGTCTTAAACTTCTGGCCATGATGAAATATTAATGAAAGAAAGTAGATTAAACTTTAACGACTAAGACACCGGACAAAATGCACGAACCAGAGGTTTTCAGACAGTGGGCAACAGACAACAGAGCACAGTGCCCTGAAAGGAGGGAAACGAGTGAGACGAACTCTGATTCCCCAGTTCACTGCATAGAAATAGCGCGGGGTGGGTGAGGGTGGGAGGACAGACCCAGACAAACCCAGGAGTTTCCCTAAACTAAGGAAACAAGTTAGAATGTAGAGAAGAGAGCACAGCTAGAATTTGCACAGTGAAGTACCGGAAAGGAGAGAGCTGCCTAGGAAGAGAAAGAGCCCCAGAGACCTGCAGAGGGTTCCTTTAGTGTCTTCTGCTGAATACAGATTGGTGCGGCACGTAAGGAAACTGTCCAAGACTGGGGAAAGGCAAGAGAAAGCAGTGGAATAATTCTTGGATATTACACAGGGTCAAAAATAGTTTGTACTTCCACCAGCCGGAATAGACAGACCTAACACCTGGGGGATAGGGGACAGAGAGACATTGTGTGTATCATTAGGGGAGTCAAATGATTTCTAGATAAAGGCTATTCTGCCTCTATGATTGAAAGGATCGTACTGTTTCCTAGGAACTTAACAAGCTCAAAAGTATATGAAAAAATCCCCAGAATGTGAGCACTCAACAAAGTAAAATTCACAATATCAGGCACCCAGTGAAACACTACCAGGCATGCTAAAAAGCAAGAAAATATAACTCGTTAAGGAGAAAATCTATCAATGGAAACAATATAGAAACTCAGACAATATAATTAGTAGTCAAGGATATTAAATCAGCTGTTGTATCTGGGGGATCCACGTCCATGGAACTACAGATCAAAAATATTTGAAAAAAATAAAAACAATGAATAATACAAATTTTAAAAATAAAGTATAACAACTTTACATAGCATTTACATTGCATTAGGTATTATAAGTAGTCTGGAGATGATTCAAAGTATCCAGGAGGGTGTGCATAGGTTATATGTAATTTATGTCATTTTATGGACTTATGCTCATGGACTTGAGCATCCATGGATTTTGGTATCCACAGGGATCCCGGAACCAGTCCCCCGTGGACACTGAGGGACGAATGGCTATAGGTTTTCCAAGGCAGAGGAAAGCATGAGCATGAAGAAGAAAGGCACGTCAAATTTTATAACACACATGTATATACCACATAGAAATTCCACAGATGAGAAATGCATGTGTAACAAGCAGCAGACTCGCTACTCAGGAAAACAGTGAACCTGATCTGACTGACATTTATAAAACACTTCATGTAAATCAATAAAGAATATTTTCAGGTATACATTTACTAAGACCACAGTTTAAAGCTAAAAATGTATCAAGAAATTTTAAATGATACGAATCATACAAAGTATGTTTTCTGACCACAGTGAAATTAATTAAATCCATTTTTAGAAAAGGTTTCTAGAAAATCCCCAAATATTTGGAGACTAAACACATTTCTAAATAACTCATGGATCAAATGAGAAATCACAGCCAAAATTAGAAGATATTTTGAACTGAATGAAAATTAAAATGTGACATATCTAAATTTGTGGAGTGTGTCTAAAATAGAACCTAGGAGTGAAATTTATAACATTTAACACATTGTAAAAGAAGCTATTCAATAACTTAAAATTCTACCTTAAAAGATCAGAAGAGAAAAAAATTAAATCCAAAATAAAAAAGAGGAAATTTTTTTTTAAAAGGCACAGAAATCAATTAAATGTAAACAGAAAACAGAGAAGCCAAAAGCTTGTTCTTTAAGAACATCAGTAAAATTGATAGATCTCTAGCTAACCTATAAAATAAATTAGAAATATCGGAAATGAGAAGGGGTAAGTCACTACAGAACTAAAAGACATTAAATGGATAAGAGAATATTATGAACTACTTATGCCAATATATTTGACAATTTCGTAAAAATTATCAAATTTCTTAGAAGAAAAGCTACGTACGTTAGTCAGTTTGGGCTGCCATAACAAAATACCATAGACTGAGTAGCTGCGGAAGTCTATTTTCTCACAGTTCTAGAAGCTAGAACTCCCAGGTCAAGGTTGCAGCTCATTTGGTGCATGGCGAGGTCTCTCTGCCTGGCTTCTAGATGGCCACCCTCTCACTGCTCACGTGGCCCTTCCTCGGTGATGCTTTGGGAAGAGAAAGGATATTTTCTGGTGTCTTATAAGAACACAAGCACATTAATTCTAGAAGATCAAGGTCCCACCATTATGATCTCATTCAACTTCCTTAGGGGTCCTGTCTCCAAATACAGCCACTCTGGGAGTTAGAGCTTCAACATGAATTTTAGAGGGTCACAAACATTCAGTCCATAACACTACCAAAGCTCACCCAAGAAGACACAGAAAATCAGAAGAGCCTATATCTAATTATAAAATTGAATTTTAGTTTAAAGACTTCCCACAAAGAAAACTTTGGGCCCAGATGGCTTCAATGAAGAATTCTACCAAATATTCCGTGAAGAAATAGTATCAATTCTACACAAGCTGTTCCAAAATAGAGGACTGCAGGGAACATTTTCCCACTTGTTCTAAGAGCACAACATTGCCTGTTCCCAAAACCAAAAAAAAAGGAATTTAAAGAAAACTACAGACTCATACACCTCATGAACATTGATTTAAAAAAATCTATGCAAAATTTAAGCAAGTCAAAGCCAACAATATATAAAAAAACAATGCATCATAACCAAGTAGAATATATGCCAGGAATGCAAGATTGGTTTAACATTTGAAAATCAATTAATGTAATTCATCATATTAATAGACTAAAAAAGAAAAACCATATGATCATCTTAATAAATGCAGAAAAACCATTTTAGAAAATCCAAAATTCATTTCTTATAAAACCTCTCTGCAAACTGGGAATAGAAAGGAAATGCCTCAATCTAATAAAGGTCATCTAAAACCACCACCACCACAACAAAAACAAACCTGCTGACATACTTAATGGTAAAAACAAAGTTTTCTCGCTAAATGGAAAAAGAACAAGGAGTTCTGCTTGCACCATTTATATTCTACTTTGTACTGGGGGTTCTAGCCACTGCAGTAATGTTAAAAAGAAAAAATTAAATCCCCAAATTGAAGAGAAACAAGTAAAAACTGTCTTTATTCACAAATGACATGACATGTAGAAAATCGTGAGGACTCTACACAAATGCTACAAAAACTGAAAAGAAAGTTAAGGAAAATTGCAGGATATAAGGTCAATATTAAAAATCAATTTCTGTATACTAACAATCAGAAATTGAAAATTTTTAAATACTATTTATAATATCAAAAATATGAATTACCTAGGGATAAATTTGGCAGAAGTTGTATAAGATCTGTGCAATGAAAATGACAAAACATTGCTGAGAGAAATTAAAGAAGATCTAAGTGGGCACATATACGCTGTATGTGAATCGAAAGATGCAATGTTGTTTAAAAGAAAACATAGGACTCTGAGGAAGCAATTAACATGGTATGTACTAATTGCTCTTTATGATTATTAACTCCAAATAAATATCCCTGTGGCAATACAATGAAAAGTGGAAAAACAAAAGCATGGGAGAAAGCAAACTCAAATTATCTTGAATTTGGCAGAAGTTCCTTAAACAGACTATAAAATTATGAACTAAAATAGCCAAATTTCACATCATCAAAATTACAAACTTAGTTTTCAAAAGACACTTAAGAAAAGGCAAGTCACAAACTGGAAGATGTTTGCAAAACATCTTTCAGACAAAAATGTTTTCTACAATATACAAAAAACATAACTCAACAATAAGACAAAGAACCCAGTCTGACAATGGACAAATATTTAAATATACACTTAAAGAAGGTGAATGGATAAAAAAATAAGCTCATGAAAAGATACTATCACTTATTAGGGAAATGCAGATGAAAATAACAATGAAATACCACTACAGACTCTCTAAAATGACTAAAAATTAAAGACTGTTGAGAAAATGGTGCAGTGGAAGCTCCCATTCACTGACGGTGAGAAAATAAAATGATACTTTGGAAAAATAGTTTAGCAGTTTCTTAAAAGGTTAAATGGACACCTTGCATATATCTCAGCCATTTCATTCCCAGGTATTTACTAGACAGGAATGAAAACATGTCCACATGAAGACTTGTACATGAATGTTCAGGTCAAGTTTATTCATAGTAGCCAATAACTGGAAACAACCCAAATGTCCATCAACTGTTGAGTGGATAAGCAATTGTGATACATTCAAGAAATGGAATACTGCTCAGCAATAAATAAGAATGAGCTGTTGGTACAATATGTTTGAGTCATAAAAATGTGCTTTGTGAAAGAAACTAGAAACGAGAGTACATACTGTACGATTTGAAAAGACTAATCTTTGTAGTAATAGAAAGCAAACCAATAGTCTGGGACTAGGTGGAGGAGGGTGTTGAGTATCTGAGAAGGGACAAAATGTAACTTATTTGGTTACACAAGTGATTACATGCCAACACTTGTTAAACTGTACACTTAGAATATGATAATTCCCTTATGTAAATGGCATTTTTAGCTATTTAGTATTTATTTGGGGTGGCACAGAGTTCCAGAAGGTTACTTTTCTTTTTTATATGACTTTTTTATTTGTATTTTTAAGAAAAATCTCTTTTTTTCTGTGGCTATTTCACATAGAATTGTAAAATAAAACAATGGAGTATTCAGTTAGCCCCAGTGACCTCTTCCAGAATCCAAGGTGGTGTTTAATGTCTATCATTTGAGCCTTCTCAAACTTTAGACAAATAATAAGCATCTTCTTGCCCCTGCAATAAGGTAGGGTAGAGGCATTTGGCTAGAGCTAGACTCAGTTGAAACAATTCTCCAAGTTGTAGAAGTAGATGTATTGATCCAAATCAACTATCTTCCCTTCATTGTCATCAGTCATGTGCAAAGTTATACATATGGAGACAGTTGCATTGATTCACACATCTTGTGGCATTTTTTTCAACCTATCTGCATAGAGAACATAGAAGCATCCACTGTTCCTTTCAATCAGGGCACAGTAGTGAATTACAGAGCCTCTGAAGAATGAGACATTGGTCTGAAGCCAAGCAAGGATGCCTCATCTGAATGACTTATGTTTTGAAAATTCCATTTATATCATGTGCTGAAATTATTTTTGAAATTGATACATAATAACTAAACATATTTGTGGGGTACATGTTTTATTTTGATACATGCAAAGTGTGATGATCAAATCAGGATAATTAGGATATCCGTCACCTCAAACATTTATCATTTCTTTTTGTTGGGTACATTCCAAATATTCCAGCTATTTTGAAATATATGAAAAATTATATTGGTGAGTGGTGAGAGATAGGGGTCCTGTTCCATTCTTCTGAATGTGGCTATCCAATGTTCCCGGCACCATTTATTGAATAGGGCTTCTTTTTCCCAGGGTGCATTGTTGTCTGCTTTGTCAAAGATCAGTAGGCTGTAGGTAGATGATTTTATATCTGGGTTCTCTGTTGTGTTTCATTGGTCTATGTCTGTATATTTGTACCAATACCATGCTGTTTTGGTTATTATAGCCTTATAGTTTGAAGTCTGGTAATGTGATGCCTCCAACTTTGTTGTGTGAGTGTGTATGTGTGTGCACGCGCACTTAGGATTGCTTTGTCTATTCAGGCTCTTTTCTGGTTCCAAACAAAGCACAGAATTATTTTTTCTAGATCTGTGAATAGATAAAAGACTTAAATGTAAGGCATGAAACCATAAGAATTCTAGGAGAAAATATAGGAAAAATTCTTCTAGTTATCACTTTAGGCAAAGGATTTATTACTAAGACCCCAGTGGCAATCATAGTAGCAACAAAAATGTTAATAAATAAATGTGACTTGATTAAATTAAAAAGCTTCTGCACAGTTAAGGAAATAATCAACAGAGCAAATGAACAACTTACAGAATGGGAGAAAATATTCGCAATCTATACATCCGATAAAGGGCTAATATCCAGAATCTACAAGGAACTCAAACACATCAGCAAGAGAAAAACAAACAATCCTATTAAAAACTGGGCAAAAGACATGAACAAAAGTTTTTCCAAAGAAGATAGATAAGGCTGGGGATGGTGGCTTATACCTGTGATCCTAGCACTCTGGGAGGCTGAGGTGGGAGGATTGCTTGAGCTCAG
>VBSM01000483.1:41963613-41984598 GCA_008086735.1 Cheirogaleus medius
TTTTTGCGGTAAAGTCCAGTGCTTTATCGGAAAGTCTTGCCCTTTCCAAGGGGAGGAATTTGCCCCCTTTTTTTCCCCGCCTCCCTGCCGGAGCTGGGACATCTCATACCATCTTCTCCTGCCCTGGGACTGGGGTTTACGTCGCTGGTCACCCTGGATCTCAGGCCTTCAGACGCAGGGTAAACTACACCGCCAGCCTTTCTGAGTCTCCGGCCTGAAGACCACAGACTGCGGGACTTCGCAACCTCCGTAATGGTGTGAGTTGATTCCACGCAGTAAGTCTCCTCTCGTATCGACTGGTTCTGTTTCTCTGGAAAACCCTGATTGGCACAGAGTCAGCATTCGGTGTTGTCTGAGTTCTGGATTTGGCCATTGGGGTAGGTGTGTGGTGGCGTCTCGTTGTGGTCTGAGGTTGCCTTCCCTAGTGACATGTGCTCTGGAGCGTGTTGTCATTGCTCATTTGCCATCAGGACATCTTCTTTGGTGAAGTGTCTGTCAAGGCCTGTGGCCTAATTTTTTTTATTGGGTTGTTTTCTTACTGTTGAGTTTTAAGAGCACTCGGTATATTTGTATAATAGTCTTTTATCAGAAATATCTTTTGAAAATATTTCCTCTCAGTCTGTAGCTTGTCTTTCATTCTCCTGAAAGTGTCTTTCACAGAGCAGAAATCTTTTGTTTTAAGGACATGTAGTTAACTAATTTTTTTTTCTTCTGGATTGTGCCTTTGTTTTATATCTAAAAGTCATTACCAAACCCAAGGCCATGGAGATTTTTTCCTATGTTGTATTCTAGGAGTTTTATAGTTTTGTGTTTTACATTTAGGTCTGTGATCCATTTTGAATTAATTCTTGTTTTTTTTTTTTGAGACAGAGTCTCACTGTGTTGCCCAGGCTAGAGTGAGTGCCGTGGCGTCAGCCTAGCTCACAGCAACCTCCAACTCCTGGGCTCAAGTGATCCTCCTGCCCCAGCCTCCCGAGTAGCTGGGACTACAGGCATGCGCCACCATGCCCGGCTAATTTTTTCTGTATATTTTTAGTAGGCCAATTAATTTATTTCTATTTTTAGTAGAGACGGGGTCTCGCTCTTGATCAGGCTGGTTTTGAACTCCTGACCTGAGCGATCCTCCCGCCTCGGCCTCCCAGAGTGCTAGGATTACAGGCGTGAGCCACCGCGCCCGGCCTTGAATTAATTCTTGTGAGGAGTGTAAGGTTTGTGTCTAGACCCACTTTTTGCATGTGGATGTCCAGTTGTTCCAGCACCATTTGTTGAAAATACTCTCTTTTCTCCATTATATTATCTTTGCTCCTTTGTCAAAGATCACTTGACCATATTTATTTATATACATGTACATATGCATGTGTTTGTATTTCTGAGCTGTTCTGTTTCATTAGTTTACTCTTTCACCAACAGCACATTGGTCCGATTACTTCAGCTGTACAGCAAGTCTTGAACTCAGATAGCGTCAGTCCTCCAACTTCGTTCTTCTCCTTCAACACCGCCAATAGTTTTGCATATTCTACGTAGATAATCATGTTATCTGTGAACAAAGACAGTTCTATTTCTTCCTTTCCAATCTGTATACTTTTCATTCCTTTTCTTGACTTATTTCACCAGCGAACACTTCTAATATCATGCTGAAAAGCTATAGTCAGAGGGGCATCCTTGCCTTGTTCCTGATCTTAGTGGGAAAGATTCGAGTTTTTCACCATTAGGTATGATGTTAATATCTGCAGATATTAGCAAGTTGAGGGAGTTCCCCTGTGTTCCTACTTTACTGAGAGTTTTTTTCCCCCCCCAGGGGAAAGTGCGAAGGCAGTCCCCCACTACCACAAATTATGTAGTCGAGTTTCCCACATTTGGGGAAATCGCAAGAGTCAGCACATCCGGAGTGCAATGGATAAGCCTCGCCCTGGGAAACCACCTTCGTGATCATGGTATCTCCCCTGCCAGGTAAGTATTTACTGAGAGCTTTTATCATGAGTGGGCGTTGGATTTTGTCACGTGCCTTTTCTGCATCTATTGATAGGATCATGTGATTTTTCTTCTTCAGCCTGTTATGTGATGGACTGCATTAATTACTTTTCAAATGTTGAACCAGCCTTGCATATCTGGGATAAATCTCACTTGGTCATGGTATATAATTCTTTGAATATACTATTGGATTGGATTTGCTAACATTTTGGTGAGGATTTTTGCTCTATATTCATGAGAAATATTGGTATATAATTTTCTCTTCTTCCAATGCTTTTGTCTGGTTTTGGTATTAGGGTAGTGCAGGCCTCACAGGATGAGTTATGAGTTAGAAAGTCTTCCTCTGCTTCTATCTTCTGAAAGCGATTGTAAAGGATTGGTATAATTTCTTCCTTAAATGTTTGGTAGAATTTGCCAGTAAATCCATCTGGCCCTGGTGCTCTCTGTTTTGGAAGGTTATTGATTAATTGATTCAATTTCTTTAATAGGTATAGGCCTATCGAGATGGTCTATTTCTTTTTGTGTGACTTTTGGCAGATTGTGTCTTTCAAGGAATTATTCCATTTCATCCAGGTTATCAAATCTGTGGGCATAGAGTCATTCATAGCATTCCTTTATTATCCTCTTGATGTTCCTGCAATCCTTATGTATATATAATTGAACATGTTGTTGCTATTATTACATGGAACAAACTATTGTCTGTTAGATCAATTAAGAACAAGAAAAAATTTTAATTTTACCGTTATTCCTTCTCTGACGCTCTTCCTTCCTTTATGTAGAGCTGAGTTTCAGACCTATATCATTTTCCTTCTCACTGAAGAAATTCTTTTAACATTTCTCATTAGGTAGGTGTACTGCCAACAGTTACCTCGATTTTTGTTTGTCTAAGAAAGTCTTTATTTCTCCTTTGCTTTGGCAGGATAATTTCACCGAGTACAGAACTGTAGGTTGGTGGGTGTTTTTCTCTCAATACTTCACATATTTCACTCCACTCCCTTTTTCTTGCTTGCGTGGTTTCTGAGGAGCAGCCAGATATAATTCTTATCTTTGCTCCTTTATAGTAAGGTATTTTTTCCCTCGGGCTTGCTTCTTTCAGGAACTTTTCTTTATCTCTGATTTTCTGAAGTCACAAAATTATATGCCTAGATGCAGTTTTTTTGGGCTTTTTGTCTGTGTTCTCTGAGCTTCCTGGTTCTGACGACAATTTGGGGGAAATTCTCAGTCATTACTATTCAAATATTTTTTCTGTTCCTTTTTCTCATTCTCCTCCTGGTATTTTCATCACATTTATGTTAGACCTTTCGTAGTTGTCCCTCCGTTCTTGAATATTTTGTTTTTTTTTTTCCTGTTTGCTTTTTAGTTTTAGAAGTTTCTATTGAAGCATCCTCAAGCTCACAGATTCTTTCTTCAGCTGTGTGTAGTCTATGCACGCACCCATCAAAGGCCTTCCTCATTTCCATTAGGCTGCTTTTGATCTCCAGCATCTATTTTTGGTTCTTTCCTGTTGCATCTCTCTGCTTACATTACCCATCTGTCCTTGCACGCTGTCTACTTTATCCATTATGGCCCTAGCATATTCATAATAGTTGCTTTAAATTCCTGGTCTAATATCAATAATTCCATCATCTCTGCCATATTTGAGTCTGGTGCTCATGCTTGCTCTGTCTCTCTAAACTGTGCTTTTGCCTTTTAGTATGCCTTGTAGTTTCTTTTCTCGCTAGCTGGATATGATGTACTGGGTGAAAGGAGCTGCTGTCAGCAGGCCTTTAGTGAGGTGGTGGTAGGGGTGGGGCGGGCAGTGTCCTGTGGTTCTGCAAGTAAGTCTCGGGCCTTCAGGGAGTCTGCGCCTCTTGACTGTGAACTTCACAGATGCTTCTCAGTCCCCACCCCCAGGTGGAGCCGGGGGAGTTGCCGTGTGCTGGAGTTGGGGTTTCCCTTCTGGGTCAGTAAGGCTCTGATAAAACCCCAGTGGGTGAGGCTCTGGCTGGTTTCTCCTGCGGGCAGGCCTTGTTTCAGAATGCAGCATTTGGCTATATTTCAAAATGATTCCTTTCCCCCTCTCCTGCCAGAAGCAGGCAGGGTTTTTTCTCTGATGCTCACTGTGAGGACTGGACGGGGCTCCAGGAGGGGACGGGGGCCCCCGGAGCTTTTCCTTTCAGACCCGTCCACCCTGTGCCTCCAGAAGTTCATCCTTTGCAGGTCAGGTTTCCCCAGCCTGACACGGGGTCCCGCAGAGGGTTCAGCTTGTGGGTTTCGCTCCGTCTCTTGAATACGGGGGCCAGCAGTATGCCTCGAACTCATGTCTCCTACAGACCTAAGTGGAAGGGTGTGAAATCCGTACACGGAGGGGAGAAAGATTTCTCACACGTGATTAGGCTATGCAGAAGTAAAAGTTTATTTCTCTGAGAAAGAGAGAGGGAGATGGAGAAAGAGTGAAAGAGAGAGAGAGGGAGGGAGTGGCTGCAACATATGCACGAAGGAGTGGAAAAGCCAGGAGGTGGAGGGAAAGTGGCTTGGAGTTTTAAAGGATAAAAATGGCTCCCCAGCCCCCCACCACCTTCAGCAGACTGATGACAGGGGCAGTGGCAAAGCTGTCGCAGGTGTTCTTGTTCTTTATCTTTTTTTTTTTTCTCCCGTGAGGCCAACTTTATCTGAGTCCTTGGAATCGGGTGCTGGCGAGAACCAAAGTGGGGAGCTCACACCCCTACTGTCCGCTCAGGGCTCTTCAAGGCTATGAAAATGAAACTCTTAGAGACAACAGGTTAGGCCACAGATGTTTAATTAAAGCAAAGGGTGGTTGCGTTGTGAGTTTTCTCTTCAAAGGAGCAATTATGTGCTGTGAGTTTATTTCTTTTTCTGTTTGGTAGTTTATTTTCCTCTGTTAGGTAGGTTATTAGTAAGGCCACCTTTCACCAAGGAGAGCTGCTGGTTTTTCAGTTTGTTCTGCTTTGTACCTGTTGTTAGGGCAGAGTGGCAACCTCCAAGCTTCCTATAAGCCAGATCGAAACCAAGAGTATGTTTTTTGGTTCGGCTTTCTTTAGCTAGAATGAGTGGAAGCAGGAAGGCTTCCGTGGGAAATCCAAGTTTTGAAATGAGTTATTTTGAGACCTCAGAAGTCTGAGTTTGAACTGAATTCATTGCATCGGTTGGCCTGTTACATGTGTCCTATCCCATTGTTCAGAGAGTGGTTTGATTTCAACCGGACCCTGGAGATACGAACCTGAATCTGGTACATTTTGAGTGAGATCCTTGATGTGCTCAGTCCTGATGAGCCTATCACATCCCAAAAGTTGGCCAGAAGGACTCAGCTTGTCTTTCTTTTATCGTATCCTCTGTTCTCCCACTTTCTCCCGCGTGTGATTCAATCCATGCCGACCTCCCTCCCGTAGTTCTGTCTGCGGGCTCCAGTCGGGCCCGATGCACAGGCAGCGCTCTGGAACTGCCTTCGTTTCTCCTCGGTTCCATCCACTTTCTCACATCTCACATCTTCTTCTTTCTTGTTTTACTCTCACTTGCTTGAGCACATCTTCACGTTACCTCTTCAGAAAAATACTGAGAGAGAGAGAGGCCTTCTCGGTGCCTGCAGGTCTGACTTCCTACCTACCTGACAGATCGCCCGGTGACAGAGCTCTAGGACAAGAATCATTTTCCTCGCGGCGTCTACCACAGCTGCCTCCCGTGCACACGAGTGGCTCTCTCTCCCCCAACTCGACGCGCCCGCGAACGTCTCCAGGGGTGCTTTGGAGGCGGGAGGGAGGACGAGCAGGGCTTTGGGTGCTGTGGGCAGAGAAGCTTTCCTGGGCCTGGACCGTGGCCCCCTTCAGGCCAGAGAGAGCCTGGGCCCGAGAGGAGCACCTTGCGGCCAGGGCCAGAGCTCCGAGGTTACTGGAGAGAGCTTGGCCTGTGGGATCCACACACAAGAGAAAGGACAAGAGGGAGAACAACCCAGCTGCTTAGGGTGTTCAGATGTAGCCGAAAGAGCGACAGAATCTGAGACAAAGGACACCAGGTGGAATTTGAATTTCAGGTCAACAGTGAGTAATTCTTTTCATATAAGTCTGTTGCATGTAATAATATTCTATCGGGCAACCCTAGAGCTGGAACGGCTCTCTCTGGAAGGACCTGCTGGTCTTGCTGTCCCCCGGGAGTGGCTGGTCAGTTAACAGGTGAGCTGAAGAGTCTGTGTCTCCGAGGCTGGGAGAAAGTGAACCTCTGCAGTGAAGGGACCTGGGGAGCAGAGAAGCTGGGATCAGTCTATCCAGCTGATGCCTGGTCTGCCCACAGGGCCAGAGACCAGGGGGCCTCCCATACCCATGAGATGGTTGTTGCTTAAGACCTGGCCCCAGGGTGAATCACACGGTAGAACGGTAGGTCAGCAAAGCAACAACAAAGCCAGAAAGGGGGAGAGTGAGCAGAGCGCCCAGAACAGGCAGTTGCCACCAAAACAGAACTGCGAGAGGCGTGCATGGTCACCTGAACAGAAAAAGCAACTAGTGCAGTCAAGGGGCTCCAATTAGAGCATTAAACTGCTGTGGCTGAAACTTAAGAACATGATTTTTTGACTTGAAAAATACAGCAAATGTATTGAAAAAGACTATGACTGCTATTGAGAAGTGAACAGAGGACCGGAAGAATAAGCGAAAGAAATCTCTCAAAACAGCAAGAATTTAGACAGAAATCATAACAGCAAATGCAAGAGAACCAGAAGTTAGATCCAGAAGTCGCGCTGTATAAATAAATAGGAATTTCAGAAGGAGAAAAAAGTAATGGAAGGAGGGGAAGCAACATTTAAACAAGTAGGCGAAGAAATCTTACAGAGCAAAAGAGAGAGTTTAATCTTCAGATAGAAAAGGATTCTTTACGTTCCAAGGAAGGAGGGATGAAAAAAGGAACATACCAGAGATTTCGGTACAATGTCGTAATTCCAAGGATAATGACAAAATTCTGTCATCTTCTAGACAGGAATAACAAGTTATTTACACAGAAGAAGAATCAGACTGGCTTTAGATTTCGATCTTCAACTCTAAAATCAGAAGATAGTAGAACGGTATCTATCAACAATTGTCAGTGTAGTTTAAAAATCTAAACCCACCTGTAATCCTAGCACTCTGGGAGGCCGAGGCAGGCGGATCGCTCAAGGTCAGTAGTTCGAAACCAGCCTGAGCAAGAGTGAGACCTTGTCTCTACTAAAAAATAGAAAGAAATTAATTGGCCAACTAAAAATATATAGAAAAAATTAGCCGGGCATGGTGGTGTGTGCCTGTAGTCCCAGCTACTCAGGAGGCTGAGGCAGAAGGATTGCTTGAGCCCAAAAGTTTGAGGTTGCTGTGAGCTAGGCTGACGCCACGGCACTCACTCTAGCCTGGGCAACAGAGCGAGACACTGTCTCAAAAAAAAAAAAAAATCTAAACCCAAACACATGTTACTCAAGAAACACACTTTCAACAAAGTGACAAAGAAAGGTTGAAATTCAGAGGATTTGAAGAGATATCACCAGGTAAATATAAATCAAAAGAAGTCAAGTCTGGCAATATAATATTAGACCAAACAGCATAAATGTTATGTAATGATAAAGGGAAAATTTATAAAATAGCCATAACAATCATAAATCATGTTCACCAATCAATATAGTAGCTAAATATATAAAGCAAAATCTATTAGGAGAATGTAGTAAAAATACAATTATGATGGGAGATTTTAATACATGTTTTCAGACTCAGACAAAATAAACAACAGAAACAGGAATAGAAAACAACAACCAACCAATTTGATCTAAACGATGTATGGAATGTTACCTCTCATAACAATATTTCTTTTGTATTTTAATGGAACATTTACAAAAGTTAATCTTGTCTTTGGTTCCAAAGGATATCTAAGCCAATTTACAAAAGTAGAGATTTTATGCTCCACATTCCCTGATTATTATCCCCTCCCAAAGTAGTAAACAATAAAAAGGGACACCTTCTAATAATTTTGAAATTAAGAAACAATATTCTCAATAACCTTATCAAAATACAAATAAAACTGAAATTACAAACCACGTGCAAAGCAATGATGCAGAAAAGTTCATACCTACATATACAAAGCACAGTTCCAATGATTCTTGTTGGGAACTCATCACCTAAAATGCCTTATTATTAAAGAAAAAAAAAACTTAAGGTTTCATTTAAAAAATTAGAACAAGAACACCAAAATGAGCCAAACGAACATTTGGAAGAGAGAATAAAGATGGAAACTGATGAAAAGAAAAGAAATCAAGTAGAAAGGATAAATATATCTAAAGCTGATTCTCATGAAAGACTCCCCAGATAGATAATGTCCCAGGGGAATCCCCAAAGGCTCAGCTGCTGAGCGCCAAGGAAGCGTAAGAATTGGAGAATGTGGCAGGAGAGGGGTATGGGACCGGCAGGGGAAGGTACAAGCAGTGTCCTTTCCCTCTGCGCACTTCCCACCCCAACCCAGGGGGCGTCCTGGGGGCAGGGGGACCACAGCGGCAGTCAGACCCCCACCCCCGCCGGTCGGAAAGCGGTGACTCGGCCTGAGCTGGGAAGGGGGTAGAAGCTTTGAATGGATAAGATACTGAGGTGCGCACACCTGAGGGTTGGACACGCTTGAAGCTCTGGCACGGCGGGGTGGGGGAGGGGTGGCAGGGGCAATATGTGTATCCCCAACAATACTTGTACCCCCATAATAAGAGGAAATAATAATAAAAAAAAAGATACTGAGGTTTTACTTTGGATTGGATGGAACTACAAAATCTAAAACTGGGGCTGTTAGAATCAAAAGTGAGTGAAAAGCCATGGATCTACCGGAAATGTCACCAAGAGCAAGGAAAGGGTTTTGACAGAAAATGTTTGAGGCAAGAATGGGAGAAAGCAAAGCTGTCTGGCTGCACCCTGTTAAAGCCTGTTGTGGCCCTTGCGTTTGCTGGTCCTCATTCCTTCGTCAGACTGGGAGGAATTAAGCACCAAAATAACTAATCATAGTAACACAAATAACCCTTGGAGTGAAATTAAAAGCCATGAATTCATATTGATATCTATAAATACATGAATAAATCCAAAGTTTGATAAGTTCGACAATATTTACTTAGTCTCAAACTACTTCCCAAGAAAACACTGCAGAGAGAAAGCCTAACTTCACAGTGAGAAGACGAAAACACACCATCTTAAATAAGTGCTCAAACTGGACAACACCAAATCCACGGCATGTGCCACCTAGTAGGTGCCACGAGAGGAAGACAATAAAATTTAAAAGTTATACAGAAAGTGGAAAGACTAATTTCGGATTGGGAAAAATATCAACGACGCCAATATCACATAAGTGGCTGATATTTTTAATATACAAGGAGCTCTTATTAAACGTGATAACCTACAGGTCACATTTTACAGTTTATTTTAAAAGTAAACGGGCTTCCAAGTTCACCCACCTTGTGGGTGGGAAGGTCTTGTGATTCACAGTGACGCCCTGTCCCTGAGTGAAGGATCGTGCCATGAGTCACTCAGACTGCTCAGGCCTTGCTTAATGCTTAACCTACTGACACGGAAAAGGATTGGATTTATTTCTGAATCATAAAGTGTTGCTGATTGTTTTGCACGTAGACATTTTAGCCCACATGTTGCAATCGGTATCCAGTGATTTAACCTCTGTATTGTACCCTCCGATGAAGGAGGACAGGTCCAGTCTGAGGGTTCCCTCCCTTCTCCTAGGCTGTGTATGAAAGCCTTCCCGCTCGTAGCAGACTCTGGAACACGCTCAACTTTGTTAGGGGTCCTCCCAGGTCGGGCCTCACATTGGGCTCCCAATAAACCTTTATCAAACTGTTTCTGCCTCACCAGTCTTCATTTCAGTCAACAAATAAGACAAAGACTAATCAATTCAAGAAAGAGAAAATCCAAATGGCAAACAAGTAAGAAGAGGTTACTTTACTAATAGGAAAAACATGATCCGAAACATTAATCAGGTGTCATAAGGCACCTAGCAAGGAGATAACAATTTAAAAGGATGCCAGCCAGGAAGGGTGATTTGGATATGTGGAAAGGGTATTTTCATGCTTTGATGACAAATATATAGCTCGTTTGGTTTTTATGGTATGAAATCTGGCAACATCCATTAAAAATCTGCGTTCCCTTTGACTCAGAAATTCCATCCTGGAGAATCTGTTCTCTACATAAGGATATAGAAACAAGAGTGTTTATTGCAGGTTTGTTTTTAGTAGTAAAAGCCAAAATCGTGAATGACTATTAATAGGAAAATGATTGGGATAAATCCATTTCATGGAAAATTCCATAGTTAGATAGAATAAGTTAGCGCTATGGAAGTTGGCTAAAAAGGATTCCCACAATGCATATTTTTAGAAGGAAAAAACAATGATGCAGAGAAATGTGTACGGTAGAATCCTTTTTTTTTTTAAACTAAGTCAACTCTCCAATATACGTACGTGTGATTACATGAGCGTGTAGAAAGATACACAAGGACCCACAAGCTGTCACATCGGTTAGGAGGGAAGGTGGAGAGGCGTAAGAAGGGGAAGATGAGGAACTTTGACGGTGTTGCTACATCTTGACTATTTCATGGCTCTACCGTGGTTCTTACAATCCGGGTTCACCGATTACTGAGCCCCAGCCGTCTGGCAGTCGTGAAAGTCTGCCACTGTGGGAACAGTGAGAAGAACGGTCCGTAGATCTGCTGCCGAGCCCCAAGTGACAAGGCTGCAATCGGAGCAAACCAGCGGCTGGAAGCGGGACAGGTGACTAACACGCTCAGAAAAAGATGAGAGCGGAGGGCCAAGAGGAGTTAAAGACAAAACCCACAGGTGAAGGTGAGTTACCAACAGGGGGTGAGGAGGTGGTGAGTGGGAGAGGAAGGTTGCAAACGTAAGAGCCAAACCTCAGAGGACGGTGCGGGCTGAGGATGTGTGAGGACTGGGGTCAGGTCCTCCCGGCGGGAATCCCGTCCCGAATGACAGTCCCCAGCGTGGTGAGGATCTCAGAGAAGCAAGGGTGCTGGCAAGGCAGCCTGGCGGGGTGGGCCCTCAAGGACCCTTCTCCTGTGTGACACTTCCCAGCCCCCACCATTGAAAGGCGCGGGCAGCTTCTGGTGCCTATAAAAAGAGAAGAAAGAGAAAAACCAAAAATGATAGTAAGTGCAGTCACGTGTAGCTTAATGATGGGATCCGTTCTGAGAAACGTGTCGTTAGGCGACTTTGCGCCCAGGTGCGCGGGAGCCTGTTGCCCTAGACCGCGCACCTGCACAGCACGTTACCGTGCGGCATGCTGTGGGCACCTGTAACATACCGGTAAGTACTTGTGTCTCGACACACATCTAAATATAGAAAAGGTACAATGAAAATGCAGTATAAAAGACAAAAAATGGTACCCCTGGATAGGACCCTTCCATGAACGGAGCTTGCAGGACTGGAAGCCGCTCTGGGCGGACAGCGAGTGAGCAGAGAGTGGGTGTGGAGCCTGGGACGTCACTGCACGCGAGTGTAGACTTGATAAACACTGTGCACTTAGGCCACACCGAATTGATTTGAAAAAACTTCTTTCTTCAATAATAAATTAACCTTAGCTTATTGCAACTTTTTTACTTTATAAAACTTTTGAATTTAAAAAAAAAACTTTTAAGGCTTTTCTGTAATAACACTTAGCTTAAAACACAAACGCGTTGTACATCTGTACAAAGATATTTTTTCTTTATATCCTTATTATATAAGTTTTATCTATTTAAAAAATTTTTATTTTTTTCTTTTTAAACTTTTTTTAAAAACTAAGACACACACACACACACAGAGTGTAGCCTAGGCCTGCCCAGGGCCAGGGTCATGAACATCACTATCTTCCACCTCCACATCTCGCCCCACGGGAAGGTCTCCAGGGGCAATAAACGGGCGTGGGGCTGTTGTCTCCTACGATAACAATGTCTCTTTCTGGAATACCCCCTGAAGGACCTGCCTAAGGCTGTTTTACAGATAACTTTTTATAAGTAGGAGTATACTCTAAAATAATGATAAAAAGTATAGCAAATACACAAACCAATAACACAGTTGTCTATTGTCACTAGCAAGTACTGTGGGCTACACATAATTACACGTGTTGTACTTTTATAGGACTGGCAGCACAGTAGGTTTGTTTACACCGCATCACCCCAACACGCGAGTGACGTGTTGCACTGTGGCAGATGATGGCCACGGCGTCGCTAGGCGTCTTCGGCTCCACTGTACCCTTACAGGTCCGCCATCAGACATGTGATCTGTTGTTGGCCGGAAAGTCATTATGCGGTGCATGACTGTACATGATTTAAAAATATAGAATTCTGGTGTTAAGAGAAAAACGCTACTAAATGCCTCAATGTAAAATAACGATGTTACTGGTGTCACTAATACTAATGCTAATGATACCAAGACCAGTTAAGCTTTGCTGAGTTCTGATTAAGTGCCCTGTAAATATACTAAGCACTGTGAATGTATTATCTTTTAAGCTTTGTGATAACTTATGAGGTAGGTACCATTATCTTCATTTTACAGGCAATGAAACTGTAGCTTACCGAGGTTTAATAACTTTCTTTAAGTCACATAAGTAAAAATTCTGAGCCAGGACTCAAACCCAAGTCTGTTTGATTCCACAGTCCTAATTACTGTGTACAGTAACTGATATTTATACTGATGGCCTGGCATCTTCTGTAAATGTTATTAAAAATTTTTCAGTGTCTTCTATTTCAAAATTCAGGGATATATACTGTATTTCAAATGTTTTCATCCAAGTAGAAGTTGGCTTTTCAGTGACTCATTCTTCAAGGATTCTGGATAGCTGAAGCTTTAACTGTATTTTGTAGCTTCTTAACTAGATTTCAGTAATTCAAACTCTACAAATTG
Organism: Cheirogaleus medius; assembly: GCA_008086735.1. NCBI lineage: Eukaryota > Metazoa > Chordata > Mammalia > Primates > Cheirogaleidae > Cheirogaleus > Cheirogaleus medius. Next base: position 41,976,461 of record VBSM01000483.1, read on the forward strand.
ATTGAAATTGAGTTGCAAATAAAAGTTTTATGAAATGCTATAAAATATATTAGTTGTAAACTCTGAGTACTACATAAATTCTATCTACTGCATTTGCTTGTGAACTTCAATTTTTAAAAAGCCTATTTAATGTTTTGGCAGGATCTTTTTCTAAATAATACTTCAATATGGACTTTTTCTTGGCAATCCATGTGATTTCCTGGAAGTTCCTGCTGAGTATACACTTACTATGTAAACATAAAACTCGATTCCCCTAGTGAAAGCATCAACTCCTTGCAAATGCCAATAGGATTTTAAGCAATTTGCAGCCTGTGAGTAAGATCGTCCTCTTTTCTCCCGTATTTTCTTTAATGCTCTGTAGGACGGGCCACACAACCCTTAGTAAGGCTACTTTCAAATTCTTCTTTGCTTTAAGAGATGCCCCCTCCTTCCGACCTTTTGACTAAACATTCCTTCATTTTCCTAGAGTAAAGAATCTGGTTTAAAAACTCTAGCCATCCTACCTGATCACATTCCCTCCAATATGTCAACGTAGCCATGACTGCTTTGAACATCTAACCTTTCCTTAACCCCCGTGACATTCATACAACCGCATATAACAATATATACAGTTCCTTTTCATTTATCAAAAGAAAGAATCCTTGGGGAATAAAGATTTGACAGCTCTTGTTACAAGATAATTGTAATACTTTAAAAAAAGGGAGAAAGAGAAATGAGACAGATGGTGTACACTGGAGACATGTGGAAGTTTGCTTGAAAAATAGCTTCAGAAATTCAATTGAGACTGAAAAGAAATTATGCAAATCATCATTTTTGCATAAAAGCATCATGGAAAACAGGGAAATTATCTTAATCTTTAGGCTTCTACAATCTTGTCAAAGAGAAAGAATGTCAACTGGACTGATACCATCTTGGGTTTTTATTTTTTAAAAACTCTATAGCCACTCATTTGAATTACAGGAGAAAGAGATTTTTTCCAGTGAGATCGTTAAAAACATTATTTTCTGTATTGTCACACTTAGCTTTAATTCAGTAACATCAACCATTACTAAATTTTTTTAATGAGTTACTCAGTGCTTTTATTATATATTATGTATTTACATGGTAAATGCTTTATAACAAATTAGATATACTATCAGATTAACTTATATGACATAAAAAGATGATGGAATTTAATTTTTAAAATTATGTTTATCACTTTAAAACAGGATTTTAAATTTCCCTTTTAAACTTGATATGCTTATTTAATTTACACATTATACAGAATTTAAATAAAAAGAGAAAGAAGCAATGAGGACAGAAATTCTAAGGAATAATGTGAAGGTTAGGGTGAAATTTTTGTGGTGTAGGTTTTTGAGGTGAATGAGGGGCAGAAAGATAATAAGGAAACTGATTTCACTGAAAGGAGGAAAATCACTTAATGAATTCAGGTAAGTTTTCAGAAAAATACGGTTGAAGTATAGTATGATCAGTACCTGGTGTGATAATAATTATACTTTTATGAACATGAAAACACACATTTTATTTAAGAGCAAAGAAAGAGAGAGATAAAAGAAAATGCTACGATGGGATCATTTCTATTCATTATGGGATCACAGAATATAGGCTTGTATTTCTGTACACATGACAATCAGAGTGGATAAAATCCTGCGGGCCCACATCTTTTGCCCAATACTATAATGAAGAAAGAAACCTGGGTCATCATTTTTGAGTCTCTAGTGAACTTGTGCGCATGTTTTCCTTTTGTGTGTATTTTTAAGGTGGCCTATTTAGATGCACTAGAAAGGTCCATCTTTATCTTTAAATTTGATCAGAAAGAAAGAAGTCTGAAAATTGATAAACAATCTTTAATACATAAAGATGGGTTACTAAGAAAGATTGTGGCATTTCATTTCCTGAAGATGGTTAGATAAAGTTATGGATGTTTATCCACTCTCTCTAATAGTTTGTGTTAGGTAAAGTTTGCTTGGAGGCAAAAAGACCACTTCAAGGTTTATATTTTTAAAATGATAATAGAATTTGACAAGAGAAAGTCTTTTAATATAAAAGAACAAATCTTATTATTTTTCCTCATATAGGTTAAATTTATCTGTGAGTGAACGTGGGTCAGAAATATGTTGGGGCATCTAACCTTCAGGTGTGTTTTCACTGACATCTGACAGTACTAAACAAAAGGACCTTCTGAGGCTTGATGTGGGTGACCCCCACCTGCATTTGGAGTCCTAGAGGGAGTTGGGGCCAGCCTGTGTGTTTCTTTGGGCAGGTGAATCTTCTGGCTCCCTTTCCAGACTGGTATCTTTTTTTTTTAATTTGAGACAGAGTCTCACTCTGTTGCCCGGGCAAGAGTGCCTTGGCGTCAGCCTAGCTCACAGCAACCTCGCACTCCTGGGCTCAAGTAATCCTCCTGCCTCAGCCTCCCGAGTAGCTGGGACTACAGGCATGCGCCACCACGCCTGGATAATTTTTTCTATATATATTTTTAGCTGGCCAATTAATTTCTTTCTATTTTTAGTAGAGACGGGGTCTCGCTCTTGCTCAGGCTGATTTCGAACTCCTGACGTTGAGCGATCCACCCACCTCAGCCTCCCAGAGTGCTAGGATTACAGCCATGAGCCACAGTGCCCGGCCTCAGACTGGCATCTTTTAAACATCTGTGCAGCATTTATTAAGAGAGGCATGAGGGCTGGGGTGGGCAGGCGGGAATGGATGGAGGTAGCAACACTCACTCTACTATTGTTCCCAGCGAACCAGCTCTGGCTCCAAGATCCCCTATCTTTCTCAACAGAACCACAGCCCTAGTCCCTTTACAGGGGAGTGTCAGTCATCGGTGCCTCTGGGCGAGTCTAGGTTAGCGTTTCTCAAATCGCGGTCCTGGCACCGTCACCTACATTAGACTTACCTGATTCTTGAACCCAGGCTGGCCCTACTAACTCAGAATCTTGAGGGATGAGCCTAGGGCATTTGCATTTTTAAGCCTAGAGCTTTACAGGTGATTCCGGTTGCACTAAACTTCAAGAACCACTCCCTGCAGGCCAGGTTAGACACACTCTAACTCTCCCCAGGCATTCCGCTGTCAAGCACAGCGCCTCAAATGTTCAGACCTGTTTCAGGAAGGCTGGAGGAAGACGCAGTCAGTTACCTCCTACTCTTCAGTCTAACTTTCTCCCTGGCATCCTTCCTGATTGAACTGAAATCCTCGGGGAGTGCCTATAAATACTCCATCTGCTCGGATTTTTTGCCAGACAGTGGAGTTTGCACCACCTGCCCACTACTGTCAACCGAAATAGCCTCCCTGGGCTTGCCTGACTCTAATTCCGAGAGCCCCATTTCCTGACAACTATGGCGCCTCAGGACCACTTAGCTTCATACAAGGGGATTCCATTGCCCTTAGATGTCCTTTATGCTATTAGGATGGGAATAAACTTTTAATGCTGGAAGGAATCTTAGACATACACCAATCTACTCCCTAAATATGAAAACTGAAGCAGGCGGATCCACCAAAGAAAAAGGCAAGAAGAAAATGTTTTGTGTTCCTACTGTGCTCCAGAACGGTGCTGTGCTAGGTTTTCCAACAAGAGCTTTGTCATTAGTTTCTTACAACAAGCTTTCAAAGTGGATAATATTGTATTTATTTGTATAGATAAGCAACTTGAAACTTAGAAAATTAAATAAACTTGCAAAGTCATTCAGTTAACAGGTAGTGGATCTATAAAAATCATAATACTATCATTTAACAAGCACTTTCCATGTATTGAGCATAGTTCTAAGAATTCTATTTTTATTAACTTTTGTAAAATCACTACCAAAAACCCTGAGGTGATTATTATTATTATGTTCATTTTATAGGGAAACTCAGGCACAGAGGATTAGACACTTGCCTGAGGTCACCCAGTTAGTGGGTGGTGTGGCCTTGGACCCCAAAGCTTTCTCCAGAACCAAGCACCGCGGGGGAGCGGTCACCGTGCACGTAGGAGATAACCAGGCCCGAAATAAGGGCTGGAGGAAAGGGGAGATTTAAAAAGCACTTCTGATGAGATCTGAATCATCTATCTGGATGGTGAGGGATCAGAGAGAAGAGAGAGCTGAAGACAACCGTGCATTTTTTCGCTTGCTTGGGGACCTAAGCAGAGAGCGACACCGTTAACTGAGACCTTGAAGGCAGACACACTGGCGTGGCATTTCTGTTCTGCACTGCAGAGCTTGTGTTCAGCCATTTCCCCAGCTTAGCTGTGAGATGTAACAAGAAGAATCATGTATCCTCATCATCTGTATAAAACCTATTGATAGATTGTAGCAAAGACTCTCAATGGAATTTGGAACATTGCCTGTCTGATTTTCTATTTGTAGGGCAGTGAAGTATTAAATATATATGTAGCTTTAGGATAGCAAGAAATATAAGTGTATACTTGATTAACTCCTTATTTGGGAATTACTCCCTGATACCCACTCTAAAGAAGACAGATCAGGCCCTGCCTTCAGGGAGCTTGTAGTCAGGTAAGAGAGATAGACAATAAATGAGGAATTGGAAAATTAGACAGCAAAAAGTGCTATGAAGAAGATGAATGGGTGCCAGGATAGAACATGATGGTGCAGGGTCCAGGTAACACAGGGTCTTGTAAGACATGGAAGGTGTTCAATTTTTATTCCAACTGTGCTAGAGAGAAACTGATGAATTTTGAGCAAGGAGGTGTCAACTCAAAATAAGTGACTAAGGCATAGATCTCAATCAATGGAGGTTTATTAAGCCAAAGTTGAGGATGTGCTCAGGAAAAACACAGACCACAGACAAATGTGTGGCTGTTTTTCCAAAAGGGAATTTGGGAGTTTCAGTATTTAAAGGTGGATAGGGCAGACAGAAAGAAAAAAGGCAGGGGCAGTATGGGTAGTGAGACAACATGGTTACATTCTTAAGAGACCCAGGAAAATCTATGTTTTACATAAGATGAGGGGAATGTTAGAAGAGAAAGAGGGAGTGAAGAAAACATCAATCATATAGATGTTCCTGGGTAGGTGTAAGAATGTCTGATCCCATCTTGTCTCTGTTCTGCACCTGTGAAGATAAACTTATAATTCATTATTAGTGTGGAATAGAACAGACTTTAGTTTTAGGAGACACATGTAGCCTGCAGACCCTAAAGTTACAATCTGCACATCTCGTTTATGGGAAGCCAGCAAGAATTTTCCTTAGTGAATGGTCTGCGGCCAGTCCTTCACAGGTGCCCGAGGCCTTTACTTTTTCTTTTGCATAAGGAGTTTCCAGGGTGGTCCTGAGATTTTTATTTTCTTTTACAGGGGTAAGATGGCCAGAGGCAAAGGGTGATGGCAGCTTAAACAAAGGTACACTGGAGGCAAAGAAAAATGGGAAGAAATTGAAATATATTTTGAAAGAACCTAGCAGATTTGTTGATGGAGAAGAGGGAGGAAAAGGGAGAAATCAAAGATGACCCCGTAGGGTTCTAGTTTGAACAACTGGATAAATAGTGCTATCATTTCCCAATATGGCAACAGGAGGAGGAACAGGTGTTGAAGGAAAATGATAACCAAACACAGGTATGTATATGTATGTGTAAGCACAGTACCAAAGCTAAATCTTAGTGCTCTGGACTGGGATTTTAAAAGCTTGATTTGTGTCGCCACTAAGAGCAATAACTTCTCTACACCTTGTTTTTCCCCATCTGCAACATGGGGATAATCGTATCTGTCTTTACTCTTTCACGGGGATGCTGAGAAGATAAATGAGATAATATACATAAAAGTACTTTGAAGTCTTGGGAAGATAAGAACTGTATAAATCTAAGCTGTCATTATCACATCACTGGGTGTGTTTATATTTTTCATGGATCTACTCGGGGTCACAGGGGTCATAAGCATAACATGCTTACATTCTTTGCTTCATGTTCAGTTCCCAGAAATGAAAAGACAAACATGCTTCTCTCTCCCCAGCTGTCCCTTCCCCTATAATATGCTCTTGACAGGATTTTGCAATTACTAGCATTATCCCAAACTTTTTTAAGACTCCGGGAAGTGAGAACTTTACTCAGAATAACTCTGCCTGTGTGATTCTTGGCAGATAATGATGATATCTTACTTTATTAATAGAGATGTACAAAGAACCAGCGTGTTGTCTCATATAATTGTCCAATACCTCTATGAGAGGTATTATTTTTATTACCATTTGACAGACAGAAATGGGCTCAAGAAGTTAAAGTAACTTGCCTAAGACTTCATTTTACAGCTGGAGTAGCTGAATAAAAGAGATGTGTTCTAAAAAATAACAGTGAACACACACGAGGGGTGTTCAAAGAACTGCAGCCAAGTCCTAGATGACGTTCATGGGATGTGCGCTGGCTTCTTTGATCACTGCCGTCTAGGGAAGCATTATCTTCAGTCCTTTGAAAATGGATGTGACTACTGATTTTCTTGCCTAGAGTTTCAAGAGTGGCACCATTCTACCTATGACCTTGTGTGCTGCTCTCTCTAAAAACAAAAAACCAACATAAGAACAAAAGAAAAATTGTCCCTGGTTCTCCAGAGTAATCACACGATTGAGTTTCTTCTTTCCTTTGGGAAGAGAGACGCTGCCCAGCTCTGCCTGGGATGGTGATATAATGGTCATGCACAAAAGAGAGGGCCTTGGCCAGGTGGAAAGAACACTGGACGTGGAATTCAGAAAGCTGGGGTTGAGTTTCGATTCAACATTACTTATTTTGTATGACTTGGGAAGGAAGTTAACCTATTTGAGATTCAGTTTTAATAACTGTAAACAGGATGCATTAATAAATCCTTATCTGTTTACTGACTATAATCTCCTAATAAGCCTTACCTGCATCCGCACAGTTTCAGATGCACAACCAAGCAGTCACTTCCAGGTTGCCTTGTTTACAAATCGGATTAAAAATTCTCCATTCCATTCATTCCTTCCCTTGGTTTTCTCAGCTCAAATGCCTGTGTATTTGCTCACTTCTAATGGAGGGGAAGTGGGATATTATTTTCGGTGTTGATGCATTATGACTCTCAGCATATTAATCTATCTAGAGCAAAGCTGAGGAAAGATGGTGGAGGGTGGCTGTGAGAATGGAATGTATGCATGCAAGATGTTTAGCACAGTGCCTGGCTTACAGACAGCGACAATTTTTAGCTGTTATAATTTTTTCATATTTAGGAGATCCTTATTTGTCTTGAATGATTTAGCTGTGGCCCTCGCTGGCGGCGGAGGAGGAGGATCTGAGACTCCTCTGGACATCGTCAGCCTCTTTGGTGGCTGGGCAGGAATTTCTTGCATAATCTCCATTGAAGCCTTTCTTCTTATTTCCACCTAGTCTCTGCCCACTGCTGAGGAAGGGTAGGTACCTGGGATAACTTTCTGTAAATCGATGGCTAAATGCAAATAAAATAATAACAACTTTAGATCGGGGACAACATTTTGACTTGTTTTTCCTCCAAATCGAGTCTGGAAAAACCTCAGAGCCTGTGGACATGTTTTCAACACCACACCTGAGCGTGCAGGTGCGCGCCTGCGGCGACCGAGGTGAGATCGCGGCGACAGCGGTCCGGCTCACACGGAAGAGCCTCCGGGCGCCCCCACCCGGGGCCCGGCTGCACTTCTCCCCCCGGGGCCGGGCCGGAGCCCCCTCCTCTCCGGTCTGAGCTTCTGGGGTTCGCGTCCGGGTGCCGCCGGGGCGCGGGCGGCGGGGAGCGAAGCCGGGCGGCGGCTGCAGAGCTGTCCCCGCAGGCGCTGTCCCCGCAGACGCGGCCGCCTCTCGGACCTCGGGGTCACCGCGCCCCGACTCCGCCAAGTGCGTGCCCGGGCCCGGCGGGCGGGCGCTCGGCGAAGCGGGGCCGGGTCCCGCGCGGCCGCCTCCACCCCCGCGCCGAGGCGGGTCCCGCCGGGGAGGGGCCGCCGGGCCGTCGGGGCCGCCGCGCGGGAGCGGGACGCGGCCGGCCTCGCCCCGAGGCTCCTTCCCGCCGCGCTCGCCGCCGCCCCCACCGCCTCCCCTCGGCGGCTCCATTTTCCGGGCGCGTTTTCCTCAGGGAGAAGGTGTCCGTCCCCAGACCTTCCTCCCCGCGGCCCCCGGAGAGCCCCGCGTCCCGGACTCCGGCCTCACCGCGTCTCCGCCGCCGCCGCCGCCGCCGCCGCC
>VBSM01000483.1:41984698-41997511 GCA_008086735.1 Cheirogaleus medius
AGTTTAGTTGCTTTCAAGCAAATCTGCGTCCTTTAGAATTGTCAACCTTCAGCTCTGTTTTTCGGTTGGGCGAGATGAAACAGTTCTATTTTTAAGGCCAGGGAAGAGACATATGTATTTAATATTGGGGTCGTTTACCACAAGCGATCATACGAGACATGGTTTCTTAAACGCTACAGTGGCTTAAAAATTGGGGACTTTGTTGGATTTAATAGTAATTTCAGGTAGAGGAAACTTTCAATTGCTTCCGTTCAGCTTCTCATGTGAGTTGAGGGCTTTATTAAGGCAGCTGATACCACTTTTGGAGCTTAAGAAATTATGTTCTTTATTGCATTTCATAAATCCTTTTTATTAGAGGAATCCTGTTTAACACTTGATAGCTAGCTATTCCTGCCCAGATATCTTCAGGGGTTAATTCTGAATTGTTTGAAAAGCCTATTTTCTTTTTAATTGTTGACTTTGGAGTTTAGGAACCACATTCCAGAGCAAAGCTACACTATCCAGGGAGGGAGCATTTTGTGTACTTTTTGGTTCTTGGTTCCTCTGTGAACTTCTCCCCCAGATAACAACACTAATTCTCTCTTTTTCTCTTCTTCCTTCATGACTCTAGAGCAAAATCTGAAATGGATGTTACATGAATCGTTTTAAGGGATGCACACAATTATGAACATTTCTGAAGCTTTTTTCTCAGTAAAGTAGATGAAGATGGATGAATCTGCCTTGTTGGATCTTTTGGAGTGTCCCGTGTGTCTAGAGCGCCTTGATGCTTCTGCAAAGGTCTTGCCTTGCCAGCACACGTTTTGCAAACGATGTTTGCTGGGGATCGTAGGTTCTCGAAATGAACTGAGATGTCCCGAGTGCAGGACTCTCGTTGGCTCGGGTGTGGAGGAGCTTCCCAGTAACATCCTGCTGGTCAGACTTCTGGATGGCATCAAGCAGAGGCCTTGGAAACCTGGCCCTGGTGGGGGCAGTGGGACCAACTGCACAAATGCATTAAGGGCTCAGAGCAGCGCGGTGGCTAATTGTAGCTCAAAAGATCTGCAGAGCTCCCAGGGTGGACAGCAGCCTCGGGTGCAAGCTTGGAGCCCCCCAGTGAGGGTGAGTAACCTGCGGGGGCAGTTTGGCAAATAAAGGTGGTTATGTCCACAGTGTTTTCTTTATTCCTTAGCTTGATGTTTTCTAAATCAGCTCATTGCTTAAGAAGCCTCACTTACTAGAACAGACAGGAGATTATACCTCAGAATCTTTTTTCTTCTGTCTTGGAATGAGAAGGGATATAAATAATGAATTTTCTTGTTTTGAAAATTCTCTCCAGATAGTCTCTGTTATCTTTTAAGATAAATTTTGGGAAGCATGTAGCAACTATTCAATGAAATCTAAAACACAGTTGTTTTGTGCCCATTTTAAAGTGGAAATTTGGCATGGTTTTACCCTTTTGATGGAGTTGAGAATAATTACATATGTGTGTAGTACATATGTGTATATGTTATAAAAATGTGTGGGTAAATTCATAAGTAGGAAATCAAGACTTAATTTTTATGTTGCTTAGAGTCATTCTATTGGTTTTATGAATGCACAGCACAGAATTTACTCGTTGGAGAAATTCTTAACAAATCATGGCCATAGGTAGAAGAGTTCTGTTGCTGTAGCAACAAAATGTCACTTAGGACTATGTTAAAACATCCAGCTTTATGTTGGGTTTTACAGTGAGTGAAATAAAAATTTTCATCAAAATGATTTTTGTTGGGATTTGGGCTTGGGCTGAAATAATTTTAGATGAAGCTAATTATTTGGCCAGCTGCTACAACTGACACACAGAGTTTCCAAAAGGTAAGGTATTCCAAGTAAATGTAAATCATGTTGCTAGTGATGGCTCCCTGATAAGATGTGCTTTTCTCATATTTCTAAAAATAAAAAGTAGTCCTGGGCATCAGATGATTAAAACAATTCCATTTTTGTGGGAAGAAGCAGTTTTGATAATTGGCCAAACTGGTAAAATCTACTTTCAAAGAGCAGTTTATCTGGATAAGAGTATTTTTTTTCAAATATTCATAGTAAACACTGAAAACTGACTTCATTTAATATAGGAACTACGTATTGGGGTGACATTAGGCAGCATAAATTCACAAATGTGGATGTCAGACAACTGTAACAGAGGAGTTTCCCCTCCTCCTTTCTCCAGCTCATCTTTTACAAATGATAAAAGTATTTACTATCACTAGATGTAAAGTATGTAAAGCATTTTAATCACTAGAAAACACTTTCATCACTAGGCTTTCAGGTTTCTTTTGACATATTTCATTTTTTTTTTTTAAAGATAGGGAGACCTTTGGTTTAGGGAGGTTTTCTTTTCTTTATTTGGAGCCCGCATGCTGGGAAATGGACGTGCTTACAACACTTGTCTTAGATTGCTTTTGTTTTGTGGAGTTGACTGGTACCTTGATTAGTGTATATGGACTTATAAATATTTTAACCTCAGAACCAGTGATCAAGTTGATAATTTCTGAGACACCTGACCCAGGTCTGCTTAGCTTAATAAAGGGGTAGATTTGCATCTTTGGAGAGGTTTTGTTTCCCTGTTAATTAGACTAGTGAAGGCATAGCTTCTGGCTATGACTAGGAATTCTGTGTCTTAGTTGTTGACACAGTTGCCTTACCTGTTGTGAGGAATGCATTGAATGTTTGAACACTGATAGAAGGAATTTAAGGAAAGACTCAAGCATTCCACTTAATGTCCTTTGAAAGTAGAAATTGACTGTGTAATGCCACTTACCTGAATTCTCATTTATCGGAACTGCTAAGCTGCCAAAGTTGAACTTTACTTTTCTTAGGTGGATTATTTGGAGATTTTGATCATGTCAGTATTATTTTTCTGGTTTATATGATTTTCCTAATTTACTTCATGTTTCTTCTTTAGCATGAGAATAATTACTTGCCAAGAAGATCGAGGTGGATAAAGCAGGAACTGGGGGAGGGTGGAGGACAAAACCAAAACTATTTAGTAGTCTGAGTTGATGCAAATGATGTAATACTTATAAAAAGAACAGCCTTTTTTTCTGGTCTAAAATAGTTTCCCAAGCCAGGCTCAGTGGTGCATGCCTGTAGTTCCAGCTACCTAGGAGGCTGAGGCAGGAAGATCATTTGAGCCCAGGAATTGGAGGCCAGCCTGGGCAACATAGTGAGACCCTGTTTCTTAAAAAAAAAAAGTTTCTTATTAGCAGGTACGAGTACCTTTTGCTTTCAAGTATTCAGAACAACCAGGGCTATATATATAGTTCAAGTACCGGAAAGATAAATACATCTATCTCTAGAAAATACTCCTTGTAAAAGTGAGGACTCTGTAACATACAGCCACATGGAGATTGTAATGCACTCCTTCAGACAATTCCTGATGTGAGTGACTATAAAATGAATCCCGAAGGTGCATCCACCTCCCTTATGTGTTCTGACATGACCAAGTGGTGCAATAAGCCTGTTTCCACATGTTGTGCAAAGCTGAAAGTGATAGATAACAAGCGGAATGCTGCTTCAGTTTATTAGTTAAGTTCTGTTTTCCAATGGATTGTGGCCATGTGGCATCCTTATGCATTTAGCCGAGGTAGAATGAATGTTATCAGCAGATTTGAACATTTCCAATGTGTGACACACATCTTGTTTCCAGAATTTGTGTTTCCTGCCTAATGTGGAGGAGAAAGGGAAAGAGGGTGGGATTGGAGTCACCATGGAAATCTGCCAGGTCTTCGACTCTAAGAATTCCTCTTGGTTTTAGGCCAGGGTCAAGTGGCGGAATGAGCCACTGGGAGAGGGCACTGCAGACACCTGTCAATGGACTACAGAGTGTAGCCGCAGGAGATAAAATGCACACGTGTGTGTATGTAAGAATTGGATATGGAAAACGTGTGTAAGTAGTTCCTATAGAATTGTGACCTAAGGAGTAAATTTCTGTTTTCCGTGTGTAGTTCCATTGGTTTAAGATCTCTTAACACCTGTGCATGTGTCCATTTAGACATCATTACTTAATGATAGCATGCTGCCGTCACCTCAAAGTGAATTTATTCATCAAAAACAGATCACATGACCTCTGATTTACACTAAGTTATACTTCATTTATTCTTTGCTTTATTTACCAAGTATTTATTAAGCATTAGCCAGGTGCCAGGCACCATACCGGCTGCTGCTAAGTGATAGGTGATCATGGACAAACCAGCTGCAGATGCAGAGCTTTTGCATGCTCGGTCAGTTTCATGGGACAGACACATCAATAACATAGTAACCATGCAAGTATGTAATTAAGTTCTACAACAGAGAACTAGAATAGAGGGTAGGAGGACTGTGTTTAGGATGAGGGTAGATTGTGTGCGTGGCCTTCAAAATCTTCCTTGAGGAAGAGGCGTTTGAGCTGAGGTCTTAAGGGTGAAATGATACTAATTAAGTGAATGTGGGCTGGGCAGGGGAAGGAGCAGAGGGAAAGAACATTCTGAAGTCCAGGACCTCCAGCAGGAAGGGACATGGTCTTAGGAGGAGCCGACAGAAGGTGAGTGTGTGAACTAAGCAAGACACAGGGATGGTGACATAAGACAAAGCCCCAGTGTGCAGGTGTAGAAGGCATCAGAGACCACCACAAGGGCCACATGGGGTTAAGGGGCAGATGTGGGATATAGATCGCAAGTGCTCTCTAGCTATGGGGGACGCACATTTTCTTATGCAAATGCCGGGTATGCTTCATTTCTTCATACTCACCATCATACCTTCTTTCTTCCCTGTTGCTGACTGTTACGGGCTGAATTGTTTCTCTTAAATCTTTATGTTGAAGTCCTAACTCCTAGTACCTCACAATGTGACTCTATTTGGGGATAAGGCCTTTTAAGATGTAGTTAAGGTAAAATGAGGTCACATGTGTGGGCCTTAGTCCAGTATGATCGGTGTCCTTGTAAGAAGAGAGGATTAGGACAGAGAGAGACACAGGGAAGACACATGGAGAAGACAGCCACCTGCCAACCAAGGAGAGAGGCCTTCAGAAGAAATCAATCCTGCCAACATCTTTATCTTGGACTTCCAGCCTACAGAACTATGAGGAAATACATTTCTGTTGTTCAAGCCACCCAGGCTGTGTGCTTTGTTATGGGAGCCCGAGCAGACCAATAAGCGACCACAGACATGCTCCTAAGGGTCAGACCCTGAGCGACCTCTGGGTCCACTGCCAGTCCCTTCAGCGCTGGTTTCCCCACAGGCTGGCAGTGGTCCAGCCTTCTGTGCGTACTGAGGTGGACCCTTGAGAGGTTGTTCAGTCCCTCCCCACCCTCTCACCTGCCCAAACTGCCTGACATAGTTTCATAAAATAGACAGGCATGTTATAGGAAAGTTGAGGTTTGTGTGACCATATACCAGAAACACAGAAAGCTTTGGGGTAGAGGGAGGGACGTATCGGGAGGGGAGAACTACTACTACTTTCTTATCCCTAGCAAGCTGGATTCTTCTTTAACAGGAGACTGGAGAAGGTGCTCTGCAGGACTTAGTGGTGCCTGAGGCATTACTCAGAGGAAAGGCCGGGGGAGAGAATCGAAGGACAGTGGGGAGAAAGGCAAGACAGCGGAGTTGGTCAGGTGGGGCAGTTGGTCAGGTGGGGCGCCAAAGGCTGTTGCCAGCTGTGAACTGCGCCCAGGGCCATCTTTGATAGAGAGCAAGTACCTGTGGAGAGCTGCTTTCAGGCTCAAGTCTGCGCCGTAATCTCTACTAGGACAAAGATGGCATTCGTGCATGTTTCTGTCCAAGAAGTTTACGTTGGTAAGACACACAAGAAATAGCAAGTAAGGCAGCCTATAGTGAGTGAAGCACCAAGCGGTGGGATGAGATGCAGAATAAGTCTCTGTGGTGAAGTTCCTGGCGGTGTTCGGGGCTGTGGTCCTTGGATCCAGTGCGTGGTGAGAGGGCAGACCAAGTGTGGATTAGAGTGGCAGGACGTGCCGCACCACGTGCCGTGGAGTGGAAGGTTCGGTACAAACACAGCTGTCAGAGGAGTTGCAGAGACAGGGATTAGGCTCGGTAGTCACATACTGGACCTAAGCAAGACGTTTAATGTGGTGGTTTGGATGAGGGAGATGTTTCGATGTATTTCAGAGTGACTAAAATAGAAAAGGTGGGAGTTACTGTTTTTGTTTTTCTTTTTTGACTAAACAATGTTGCAGACATTCTCGGCCTCTTATTTTGTTCATCATTTCATCCTTGACCTTTGGTCCAGGCCTCCTGTCTGCCCCTTCCCTGACCTTTCTTATTCCTGGGTCAGGTTCCTTGGGGAGCTCGAGGATGGGCTCTAGAATGGGGTGGAAGGAGGGATGGGAAGGCAGTCTGTGGTGCACACTTATTGGTGATTTAAAAAATAAATGCTTAACGATTCCTTTTTATATAAAGTATCATGTAACCATAATCATGTAAACATCACAGCAGCCCTCTGAGGGAGCGAAGTATTATTATTTAAAGAATGAAAAAGAATGTAAATTTCAAAATGAGTATGCAAAACGTTCTGGTTGTTAGAAAATCCAATATAGAAAAATATATTATTAATTGTGTGTATATCCTTGCAGATCTTTTCATATGCATTTATATGTGTATGCATAGTTTTTTACATCAATAGAGTTTCATACTCTGCATATTCAGTGGTTTACTTGATAGTTCATTTAATATATCTGTGAAATCTCTTCATGTCTGAGCACATAGATTTACCTCGCTTTTTAAAACTCTTTATTGATATACACATATAGAAAAGTGAACATATTGTAAGTGTACCACTCATTGAATTATCATGTTTCATTCTTTTTAAATGACTATAGTATTTTTTTCTATTTTATTTAAAGGAATACTCATGGTAAGAAATTTAATAGAAAAGGAGAAAATCTCTCCACCTCTCTATTCCTAATCCCCAGGGTGAACACTGTGAAGAGCTTTTTTTCATATTTTCTTTCAGGAAAAAAGTTAATAGAAATGGGATCATATCATACATGTTATTCTGCAATTTGAGGTTTTATCAAACTAATGATATAACTTGGATAGCTTTCCATAGCTTCTCACATTGATCTGTAAGAAAGTATTATGTGTTATTATTTTCATTTCATGGGTGTAGGAAGGATGGCTGGAAGACTTTAAATAACTGCCCGAGTTCTCCTAGTGAGGAAGTGATGGAGATGGGATTCCACCCTAGATTTGGCTGGTCCCACACTCTCCCTTGCCCTCCCGCACTTTACATAAGCAGGGAGCATTTTCTCTGGGTTCTTGTGCTGCTTCATCAGGGGAGGCTACCTGTGGATTTTTTCTTTTCTTTTTCTTTTTTTTTCTTCTTGACACAAAGGGGACAAATAAACTCCTTTACAAATGAGAGTGGACCAGGAGGCCAGACCTTCCTCAGCTTAGTGCAGAGGAGGAGTGTGGTTTGGAGGTTAGGAGTTGCGGCCTCTGGTTCCAAGGCTGCCATCAACTTGCTTCATCAGCTTGCTTCAGCACAGAGATGCAGAACCCTTAGGGGTCTAAGCTCCATGCAGGGTGGTTGGGGGAATGGGGGTTCCAGTGAGTGCGGTTCATCTTTGTCTTTTCAGAGCCCTGTGTGGTGTCCGGCACATGCTCACGAGAGGCTTCCTGAATAAACGCATAAATAAGCGAGGGAAGTGAATGCTAATCACTCTCCAGGGGTCCTTGGCTGTACATTTCCTCAATGTTTTCTGTGTGTGCTTAACTCCTTTTTTGTGCTTTTCCTCCACAATCTGTAAAATAGGGCTAATACTTGCTCTGCCTACTAATAGGTTGTCTTGTGGATCAATGCAAGAATTGATGTGGGAATATTTTGAAGATTGTGTAAATGGATATATTATTACTAATAGTAGTAGTATCATTATTATAAAAATAATTATCAGTCTTCCTCACAAAAAGTATTCATATCATTTCTATTTGGGGTGATGAGAACCAAAGTAATTGAAAAGAAATATAAGATTATAAATGGTAGTAGTGGGGACATGAACTCAGTTGTTTTGGTCCCATACATGTGAGAAACAGCTTGATGAATGTCCATTCTTTTTGGCAACCCCTGGGGGTTTCTTTCCCCATTTCCCCCATTTATGTCACTATCGGCCCCCCTGCCCCCCATCTTTTTTTAAAATTCCTCCTTTGGGCAAAGGAGAGAAAAATTTATTCTGTTGTTGCTGGCCTGGCAGGGAAAGGGCGATTTAGAGGGACAGGGAGGAAAGAGATAAAATCTAGTTTGCTTTAGCGGGGTCCCTGTTGTTTTAGCTGTTCTTTGAAAAGTCCTACCTCTGCCCTGTTCTCTGGCTCCAGCTCCTCACCCCTGGCTTCCCCATCAGCTGGTGCAGAATCTCTGTAGTTTGTTCACTTTTCTGCCTTCCGGCCACCATGCACAGCCCTGTCCTGCAGCCGTGGTCAGCACTTTCCAAGTGGCCAAGAGGGGACCAGGGGGGACGTGGTAGAACAGAAAGGGGAAAGGAAAGCGGGACTCCGTGCTACTCCATTGCTTTCCTGGAGCTGCATTTCCTGGTTGCGTTCCTAAATGTTCTTTTTGTCTCATAATCAGGCTCTGGTGAAAGAAAAGAATAAAATCAGGGGTATAAAAATAAGCATGGGGTAGGGGCAGTCTGCAGTTCCTGCCCCTATTTTTCTGTTTCCTGTGGTTTCTTCCTCAACACTCCAAGAGCCCCTGCTCCCCCTTGTACACCTTCATTCCTTACCTCTCACCTCTGCGGAGGACAATGCCTGCTTTTCCCCATTCTGGTCAAACAATCACTCTGTTTATTAATCTGTCTCCTCTCCAGCCTATTGCTCAATGTGGTTTAAGCAAACTGAAGACAATATGTGAAAAGCCTTCTTAATTTTAAGGTCAAAAGGCAAATGACTTTGTAATTTACTCTGTAGCAGGGTTCTTCATATGGATCCACAATGGTCTAGCAGCCTAGCACCCACAGTGCAGCGAGGTACACTTGTGACAAGAAACATTAACACACAGCAGCGTAGCTCGGAGAGCGAGGAACGCAGGTAGCAGCAGGCCACGTTTGCATGGCAACGTAGTATAGTGAGGTATACTTAGCATAGAAACATGCTTGGAGACAGCTTTGCCAGTAAGGCTCCCTCACCCTCCCAAAGGTTTTATCATGAGGGGTATGTATGTCTCTGCTCCTTTCTAAAAAATTTTTTTAGTTTCTTCTGAAAGTAGTAACCTTAAAAAGGGAAATTCAGGGCCCCAGGCACCTATTTGTGGCTCCACCATCCTTTGTCATGGCTGTGCCTGCCAATGCCTAGTCACGAGGACGGTAGCAGTTGCTTCATGAATGGTGGCATATGGGTGGCTGTAAACACAGCCATTTTAAAGATAGATGTGTGAGTGGCTCTTTCGGGGTAGTTGGGAAGGGAATGGAGGTGCCATTTCAGACGGCTGACGGTGGCAGCTAAGTAGATTATTTGTGTTGCAAAACGCAGGAAAAGTGAGCAGTAGGAGGATGTGCAAATGCATCTTTAAGTTACATGAAATACAGCGCAGAAAGGCGAGGGCTGTCAGGTTTGAACACTTTTCTGTTAGCCTAAGGAAAAAAATTCTTTAAAGTTATTTTTTGCCAGGAAAAAAAATCCTTTGAAACTCTGCGTTTTCACTGTTTATAATTCAGGAATGAATGAACAGGAGTGAATTTTCATTACTTTAAAAGGTAGGTGAGTGGTCCTAAGCAATGAAGAATTATATAGAAAGGACATTAAAGTTTGCTGTAGGATGCCTCATATCTAGTATTATGTGAGGTGCCCACAAAAATAATACACTAGCAATAGAGCGAGAATGTCAGTGTGGGTTACACATAGCCCTGGCATTTGTAGGAGGTTCCTGGAAGTGTGAGCACTAGTGTTTGAAGGTTGAACACTAGATATGTTACAAGAAGATTCAATTCTTTGTAGAGTTAAAAATATTCTTACATTCCTAATTATATGACTGCTTGGTTTTTAAGTTCTTTAAAACATTAAACACACAGATTAAACATTAATATATGTAATAAGATTAGATTTCAAACCTTAAATTTTCATTTGCTCAGCTTATTCAGAGTTACATTGTTAACAAAACAAACCTCTCGGGGTTTTTTTTCCCCATTATTACAGTTGTGTTTGTTTTAAGCACAATTGGTGATGAATTATTTCCAGCATTTCATGTTTTTACTTTTTCCCCTGGCGGTTGAAGTCTAAGAGGATATTTTTTGCCATTTTTGGAAGGCCTAAATATTTTCACTCCTGTCATAGTTATACTAGTATTAACACTTTTATTTTCTCTTTTATACTTATTTTTATAAAACACGTCCAGAATATTAGAAAATATTGAAAGTGTTAACACTGTTGTGATGTTGCCGAGACTCAAGTATTGGTGGAAAGGCCCCACCATGTGACAGCTTGCTGTTCCAAGAAAGTACAAATCTGGTGCCAGGAAAGTATTGGATCTTCATGTATGAGGCATGAAATGTGTGAGGTATGGAAGTTGAAGATCCCCTATATGGTGGAAAAATGAGACCTGGTTTCTAGTCCTGGCTTTGTGATTGTAGGCCAATCTTTTCTGCAAGCCATAATTTCCTCTTTTATAAAATGAGGTTTGCCTCACTGAGTTCCTTCGAAGACCTCAAATTAAAGAATAATTACCCTAGCAAAGGCCAACTTTGATAATTAATTTTTATTTTATTTTGAGACAGGATCTCGCTCTGTTACCCAGGCTAGAGTGCAGTGGCTCACTGCACTCATAGCTCACTGCAATCTCACACTCCTGGGCTCAAGTGATCTCCCTTCCTCAGCCTCCCTAGTAGGTGGGACTACAGGCATGTGCCACCATGCTGGCTAATTTTTCTATTTTTTTGTAGAGACAGGATCTGGCTCTTGCTCAGGCTGGTCTTGAACTCCTGGCTTCAGTCGATCCTCCCATCTTGGCCTGCCAAAGTGCTAGGATTATAGGCATGAGCCACTGAGCTGGGCCTGATATTGAACATTTAGAACAAATTCACATTGGTGTCTGGATATCCTGTTGGTGCCACGAGGTGCCATGTGGCTCTCACGGTCATCTGTGGACACCAGTAGTCTGCCTCCAGTGTCCTCTTAGAAAACCACACCGTGCTTGCCCCGGGAGCATTCAGAAGAACTGGTAGATAATCTGTTGGGTTAGAAGTGAGGCAGAACAGAACAATGAAGACAGTTCAGGGAGGCCACCATAGGATCCAGCTCCAAGTAGGGCTGGTTTACGTGATGGGCACATCTGCTTAGAATGATCTACCCCTGTTCTTCCTGAATATCTCCATATAAAGTTGTCACACTTGGCACTTGAGTATGCATGGATTTGAAAAAAAAAAAAGTTGTCACACTGCTTGAAATTTCATCAAATAGAGATTGTCTGCATGTGAAGATGTTCTGCTCCTTGGAGGGGTATGAATTGCCTGACCATATTGCTTTTCCCAGCTGTGCTGACTTGAGGACCCCTGCTCTGAGGGACAGGGTGTTTTATGCTGAGAGGCAAGGAACCAAGGAACCGAGCTTCTTTGGGGTCAGACAAGCTTGGGTGGGGGAAGCTGTAGTGAGGGGCTTGGGTGGGATGGCCATGCAGTTTATCCTCTACACTGGGACACTTTTGAGAGTGAAAGGAGATGCTGCTGGTAATTTTGCTGTCAACGGGAGTTGTAAATCAGAACTGTCTGGGGCAAACAGAACAACATGGTCCCCCTGGCTGAGGGCAGTGTGAGTGAGCCCAGGATATAGAAGGTTTCATCAAGTGTAGGGAAGATGCCCAAAGAATTCAGAATCTTTTCAAAAACTTGCAGGGGAAATGCAGAGGAATTGATTTTTTCCTATGAATGCTCCTGTTTGTGTGCTCTGTGGTTTCAACTGGACAGGAAATGTCTTGTATAATAGAAAAGGCAGGGACTTAGCATCAAGTAGAACTTCTGTTCCTTGTTACCTGTGTGGCTCTTGGGCAAGGTACTTCCTTAGCCTGATTCCTTCATTTGCAGAATGATGAAGATCTGCTTTCCTAGGCTGTGAAGATTGCATGAGATAAGAAATCTTAAATGCCCAGGACCTAGAAGGTGCTCAAGAAACATTAGTATTTTGAGTTTTCCCTCTTTCTAGAGAAATAAGAACTTGTAGTACATATCACAGTTACATGGTAAAATAAACTTTGTGTGGGTGCACACATGCATGTGTAGTGTGGTAATTTAATTAATCAAAATTATGTTAATGCTGTTGGACATTTTGTTTCTTTTTAAGCAAATTAAATTTTAGGTATCAAGCTGTTCACAAGGTAGTGACTCCAAATGATACTGAATATGTGGCTTAGTCCTGGTTCTGCCACTAGCTCTAGTGTGACCCTGGTTGCGTCTCTGGGCCTGGGCGTCATCCCTGAAAGGAGGGTGAGCAGCCTTGTCCCGGGTGCCTCGGCCTGTGCTCTTACCCCCTGGCGAGGTGTCCTGTGGGTTCACTGTCATGTGTTAGGCCATCTGTGACTGTGTCCACTGTCTTTCTCTTCCTTCCTCTCTCCCTCCCTCCTTCCCTTCTTGTGATTGGGGAAAATAATAGCTCAAATAATTTAAAAAATATGTTTTTTGACTTAGTTGTTTTTGTTTGTTTGTTTTGTTTTTAGCATAATGTTGAAAAGATGTAGATCCCTAAGCCTTTCTGTGAGGGAAATGAGGTGTGCTTTGTAGTGTAGTCCTAACTTGTTAAAATTAATGTTAGGAAAGATTATTATGCCCTCACATGGGTGTTTTAATGCCACTATTGGATAGACGGATTTATCTTTCTTTTCTTTTT
>VBSM01000483.1:41997611-42108457 GCA_008086735.1 Cheirogaleus medius
TTTTTTGAGACAGAGTCTTGCTCTGTCACCCTGGGTAGAGTACAGTGGTGTCATCACAGCTCACTGCAACCTCCAACTCCAGGGCTCAAGGGATCCTCCTGCCCCAGCCTCCCGAGTAGCTAGGACTATAGGCGCCATCACACCCAGCTAATTTTTTCTATTTTTAGTAGAGATGGGGTATGGCTCTTGCTCAGGCTGGTCTTGAACTCTTGACCTCAAGTGATCCTCCCACCTCTGCCTCCCAGAGTGCCAGGATTATAACTGTGAGCCACCATGCCCGGCTGATTGCTTTTTTTTATGGAGCAGAACCACTTCTAGAACCAGAAATGTTTCTGGTCACATAGATAAACAAATGCATTCACATAACTGATAACTTTCTGATGAATTTTGGAAATGCAGCAATAGTGAAGAGCCTTGCTATGCTTCAACTTTTAATGTTTGTTTATTTTTTTAATGGAGCTTGTATTTATATTTAAAATAGTCACTTACTGATTTTGTCCAGTACGTACACTGGGTGAAGAGTTTGTGAAGATGGTCATCTGTATTTTTAAACAGTCTCTTGAAAAGGACATTCAAAAGCTTGTTGGTAACTTATGCCAGTGCTTTACAATCTTCCTAGCCAGGAAGTTCTTTTTTTTCTCTCAAATATAAATTCCTGTCCTTGCAATTTAATCTCATTCCTCTCGTCCCATCCTTAATGGAAAAGAAGTGCTCCTTGTACCTCCTCTTCCTGGCCTTGCAGGCTTTTGTGCAGCCTTGACCTCCTCCCTCCCAGCCATCTTTTATCTGGACTAAAGAACCTCGTTTCCTTTACATGTCCTCTGAGGACCTATTTCCTAACATTTTAATCATTTTAGTCACTCTCCTTTGGATGCTCTCCAGCTCTTGCTCATCCTGCTTGAGTTCCCGTCCAGAAGAGCTCTTGGTGTGGTTTAAAGCTCTGACCAGGGAGGGCTTGGCTTTGTCGTGGAAGGGGTGTCACATGACCCTCCTGAGCATGCTGCTTGATTTTTTATCCTGATGTTCCCTGTCTTTAAAAATAACTCACTACATTGCTGAGTCATATTTTGCCTAGACCTCAGATTTTCTCCTTTACTTAGATAAATTCAGGTTTCCCCCATCTATTGTTGGAGTGGTTAGTTTTTACTGCCTTCCCCATCCAATTGCCTCTTGTTTCTGTGCTCCTTGTGGTAGCGTCAGCAATTTGCAGCTATCAGCAGGAACTGAAAAATGTCAATCTAAAATGCTGTTTCTTTAATAAATATTTGTAATCATATGGATGCTTGATCTGAAACACATACTTAACTTGTTTGTTACGTTTATTTTGAGTATCCTCTACCCCAGTTTGGTATTTAATTGTTCTCTAATGAATTGTGTTCTAGTTTTGTCTCTTGAATCAAGTTATAAGGAACTTGAAAGCAGGGAGCGCTCTTGTGTTTTATACCTCGTTTTTCTGTTCTTTACTGTGGAAAAAGTAGTAGGTGTTCAATTCAGTAAATACTTCTTGGAGGGGTTGATCGATGACTGCTCACATTCCAGAATCCATATCTTCATAAGTGAGAGTCCCTAACCACACTTGTATTTTTGGTGAGCTTAATCACATCCGTTTTTCCACTATTTAAGTCAGCAGTACGCAAAGGCTGGGTAAACCCTTGTGAAACGTGACAGCCATTGGGTCCCGAATAACATTCTCTGAGGGTGGCCCTCGAAGCGTGCACCCATCCTGGTGGTCTAGAAATCCTGTTTTCCTAATTTAGTAGCGAGAACATTCCACTGAGTTGCATCACAAGCCTTATAAAAGTAAAAATATGTGATCTATTATCTCCTATCTCCCAGGACATCCTTCTGACATAGACGAAAATGAAAAAGATCTGGTAGGAATCAGCTGTCCAATAGTCGTGCTGATCTTTACCAAACACCTTGTGATTTCTGTGCTGGCACATCTGCTTTTGGAGCGAAAGTGTTATATGTGACAGTGGCCTCTGTTTTGATGCAGCTCACCTGTGTCCCGATTCCTGTGGTAGGTAATCCTGCGGATGGCAGGAAGCACAGGTAGCGATGTGGCTAGCAGCACAGCACCTCCACACTTTGAATCCCATGAGAGGCAACATGCACATTCGAAATTAAATTAAAATTCTTGAGAATGAAGCCAGAAAGAAGGAAGAAAAGGGCAGTTAGAAGAGTAAATTAGTCCCAAGGGATCCTTTCCAATTCTCAGATGATAAGCCAGCCAGTAGGATGTGAAGCATGACAAAGGCCCACAGGATCCGTGGTGCAGATACCTGGGGTTCTCTGTGATTGTTAACATATCAACTCTTTAACCATAATAGATGTGTGGAAATACCTTGAGCTGTGATTACTTCTCAGGAGATGAAGCTATCTGATAGCTACAAATAAGTAATGCTGGATCTACTTAATGTTTCATTATAGATTTTAACATGTTAGGAAGGCTTGGTAACTTCAAAAATGGGTCGCGCTGTGGTTTCTAGGTATGCTATGAATGAAGAGCTTTGTAAGAAGCAGGAATTCTGTGTGAATATTTATTATGTAAATTCTCATGTGTTGCTAGGTTTATTTGAGTTTCTTCATTGCGATCCAAACTTTCTTTTTTTTCTTGGATTGAGAGGCAGGTTTATTTTTCACATTAGCCTGATATGTAAATATCTCAGCTCCTTACGCCACATCCCCAGGGCTTTTTTCTCTGTCCAACTTAGTGGTATCAGCGGTAGTATTTGGGCAGAGGGTACTCATCATGAGCAACTAGCTAGTGGCTTATTTCTGTTTAACTGCCCCCATGCATGAATCCACCCATCCTCTCTGTAACTGTGGGTTGTTGCCATTTTAGGATTTATTTAACATGCCTTATGTTCAGTGATATATGTTGAAATTTAGAATGTATGAAAAAAGAGCTAGTGTTTTGCTTATGAATGCCTCAGTCCATCAGCACATATTTATTCTCTGTGCGGAGACTGAAAGGTCACCCTTTCTTGGCAGTATTACCAGACATACTGGGATATATTCATATTAAGCCAAAAAATAGAGTAGGTGGGTTAAAGATAGATTGAGGCAAAAATTAATTTACAGATGGATACTTAAAATCAATTTTCCTGGTCAGTTGAGTGTTATTTAACAATTATGCAGTTACTAATTACTGGCAACTGTGTACTAGATAATATAATTTGTACAGTTGGGAGTAATTAGATTGCAACTATTAGTAGCTTTAGGATGAAAATAATAGCAATTTTAGTAGCACTTTTAAATGACATGAAAACATTTTAAGAGCTGATCCTCTGGCATAATGTATATCTGACTCCAGAAAGTAAATTCTTGACATATTACCTTGGGGGAAAATATGTAACAAGATGTTTTACAGTCTTGAAAGAGTGAAGTAATATTTTAGTAACTCTGTGTTCTGTTTGTTGCATCTAGGTTAGCCATGAATGAATTCATTCTGTTCTCGAGGAACTTGTTTTGCATTGATATCACTGTTTGAAAAAGGAAGCTATGATAAGTTTCATAAGCTAAAAAATCAGCATGTCCTAAAATGTGGAAATTCAGGCCCTCTTAAGTGCAGCCTGAAACATGGAGTTCACAGCCTTTACCTGGCACATCCTGCGTGGTTCTTGAGTCTCTGGACAGCGTGCCAGAGCCCTCGCTCTTGTAGGCATACAGTCTATCCTTTCCTGGCTCCAGCTGATAAATACACTTATTTGGCACAAACACATATGATTAAAGGTAATCTGAGCAAAACATAGTTTTGATTGATGAACATGCAAGGCTTTTGTTTAACGCTCGAACAAAGAATGATATCACAGTTTTGTTAATAAAATAAATAGAGGTTAAAGAGTGGAACTGTTTCTGGTAGACTATGCAGCTCTAAATCATTCAAAAGTAATGAAGCAGTTTTCTGAAACAGATTGTGTTTCCTTACGAAGGAAGCCACCTTTGTTCCATGTCACTGATGCATTCCTTCTAGGTGAGGTCACTCTGCGTTGCTGATATCTTTCTCCTTTCATAAAAGGGAGATGTGGACCGCTCCCAGTGCATTCCATTTCTCACAGTCCGTAAAATAAGGCTTACATGTACCTGTCCATTAAAAGCTTTTGAAGGACAAAAGCCAACCTGAGAGGCTTTGTGAACCATGAATTGACAATAAAAGGCAGTATGCTTCTGTTTTTCAAATAGCCTGTTTAAGGACAAAGGAACTATTCACTCCTACATGACTTTCACGTAGTTATAATAACAGGGAGGAGGATGGCCATCTTGTTTTGTGTGTGATTCTAAGGCTGCTTGACTGAGATTATTTGAAACAATAGTTTCCAATTATTCTGACTAATAAAATCACTGAGAGGAATGCGTGTTATAGTATGCAGAAATGTCTTCACATCACTTTGTTTAGACAGAATGAAATTTAAGAAGTAGCTCCCCACCTCCTGTAAAACCTGAAGGGTGAACGCATTTAGAGAATATCAAATCAAGTGCTAGGTATTGAAATCGTCTCCTCACTCATCTTCCTGTTCATTGCTATCTCCCAGAGTAGTGTCCTTGCACCTCAGTCAGTGTGCCACGCCACTGTCGCTCAAGACTATTTTATGTAATGGCCCATTAGACTTAAGCAATACAACTGAGACCTGCCTTTTCCTCCACCTTATCTCCTGAACGTAAATGTTTTGCTCCAGCCATACAGACTTTCTCGCTGTTAGTGAAACCACCAAGGTGTGGGCCCTTTGCACCTGTTCTTTGTCCTGCCTGGAAGGAAGGTCTGATTTTACCCAGTCTTTAGCGTGGCTCACTCCTTTACTTCAGTTTGGTCTCTTCTCAAATGTCCCTTCTTTAGAAGGGTCTTCTCTGGCCACCATATTCAAGAAAAGCCCTGCCCCTCCCTCCATTGTCAATCTTCTAGCCTTACCCTGCTTTATTTTTCTTTGTGGCACTTACATGTTTCTAAAATTATATATTTTGTTTACCCCACCTCCCACCCTGCCCCACCATGCCGCAGGCAGCGAGCTGTGTGAGGACCAGGACTTTGACTGCATTTGTTCCTGTCTGTGTCCCAGCAGCTAGAACACTGCCTAGTCCATAATAGTCTCTCAGTAAGAATTTGTTACTTTAGCAAATACATCAGTGAATGAATTTTACTTGATGGGTGTTGGTGTTATTTACTCTCCAAACTCCACTGTTGAAAAAATATGGCAAATAAGAAAATGACTGTTAATCATTCAGATGTTTAAGTTGGGACGGAGAGTTTTTATAGATGAGTAAATTAAAGTGTCATATATGCTTATTTGGCAGTTCACTTTGTATTGTTGTTTTATGAAGATAAATGTGGAACGATTTAAAAAATAATCTTGCCATGCGCCTTTTTTTTTTTTTTAAACCAAGAGATGAGCAACATGATTCCAGACTATAGCAGCATCTCTGTTTTTAGCTCTCGGAAATGAATACCAATCTTTCATAACTGACAGCATTGGTGTACTTCGGTATTCGTACTTGTAAAGCTACCCGGAACACCAGATAATGAGAGCATGGGAAGGAGCACTTTTTCATGCATTTCTGCAAACTTCTGTGCTTAACATATTCTTGGGAAGAGAAGTGACATTGTTTTTTGTACCTAAAACTGTTTAAGGAGTGGGTGGAAACACCTATTAATCTCGGCTGTGTCGTGACTTGAGCATATTTCCTCATATGATGTAGTGTGGGTTCAAATTAGCCTTCAGATACCATTTTTTTTCTTTGCAGAATAATAACACCGTATTGTGGGTTGATTCTGTTGAGTGTCTGGAGCCTAAAGATTAACGTCAGAAATGAATTTCCTTTTCCTAATACGATCATTGCTACGTATGTAGAGAGATAGATCTATAATATGTAAAACTCAGTTAAATCTCCCTGTGCAGGCACTCACAAACATGCCTGCAGTTACCACACTTAAATCTGCACGTGCTTCCTCCCACTTATTTACTCAAAGAGTCACAGCTTGCTGAAAATTTATCCTTCCCATTGTTGCCCTGTGTTTGTCCCGCAGCGAAAGGGATCCTTGTGTTTTTTTCACCAATGGATGATTGTGTGCTTCAACATGCATTGGTTCATGGTTTGCTTTCTTCATAGAATTAGAGAATGCCCCCTAGACCTGCTAACAGGGTATCTTAGTGCATTTCTGCTGCTATACCAGGATACCTGAGACTGGGTAATTCATACAAACACCAATTTGTTTCTCACAGTTCTGGAGGCTGGGAAGGCCAAGCTGAAGGCACCAGCAGGTTCAGTTATCCAGTGAGGCCTGCTCTCTGCTTCCGAGGTGATGCCTCTGGAGGGAGGAACACCACGTCCTCACCTGGGGAGGGCCAAGGGGCAAGCTAGCCGCATGCTGCTCGGGGCCTCCTTTGTAAGGTGCTTGCTCCCATTCCTGAGTGAGGAGCCCTCAGGGCCTAATTACCTCGTCATACCATCACATTGCAGCACCTGAATTTTGGAGGGGACACATTCAAACCATAGCATGGGGGAGCACCAGAAACAATGTTGAGTGGCCCTCTGAGGTCACTGTAAGTCGCAGCGCAGTTCAAGCTGAGGAGCCCTTAGTGTCTGCATCCAAACAGCCACAGACACGTACCGGGAGAGGACTATCCTCGTGGGTAGGTCCCCTGTCCTATTTCTATTCCCATTGTCAGCTCCAGAGTTTCCATCATCTGCAGGAATGTCATGATGCCTTCTCAGACACAGCTCACAAGGGCCAAAACCCCTTTATTGTCTTCAGGACAGTAATGCTATTCTCTCTGGTCCACAAGATTGTGGCTGTTCTTCCCACTCCCTAATGTGTTACTTTCATTTGTCAAGTGACTCTCCTTTGTTCACCTGCCCAGAATCTAGCCTTCCTCTGAGCTCAGGCACTGGTGCTGGCAGTCTTGAGTGTGTGCCTTCTCCAGCCTCTAGCTCATACCTTCACACTTGCCTCAGTTACCCGGCCTGCGAGCAGCCCTGTGGCTTCCTTCACTTACCACTTGTTCATCACTCTGCTCCAGGCCAGGTGCACACCTCTGATGTTGCTGTGGACACTGACCGCTGTTCCTCCACTCGGTAAATGTTTGGAGGAAGATCCGCCAGCTAGCGTGTCTGCCTTTGCTGTTCACTGCTGTAGTCTCTGTCTAAACCTATGCGGCTTGTGTTTGCTCTTCCTCCCTCTTCACTTTGCTTTGGCTCTCCTTGTCCCTAGTGCCTCTTCTTGTCCCTCCCCAGTGCCCTTTCTTTGTCCCTTCCCAGTACCCTCTCCTGGCCCCATCTCCAATTTCAGTGTCTGAACCTTTGCCTTCCGCCATTGCCCTTTTCCCAATCAGCACATCATGTCTTACTCTGCTATGTAGACTTTTAAAGTTCTTTTAAAATTCTTTAACTATTATTGGTTTATGGTAGAAAAATCCAGTAGAGATTAAAGCACATGGTAAAAGATAGCTTTAATAGTATACTTCTCTAATTTTCCTGCAAAATGGAACTTTTTCTTTTCCATCTTCCTTTTCTAGATGAAAAGCTATGAGATTATTCAAGTTTTTCTACAGCAGTCTTGTAAGATTGTCATATTTACCAGGGAATTATTTTATAGATGAAAAAATTTGAATGGGCTTTTAGTTTCAGAGTAAAATAATTGCTAGTTAAATGACTTACATTAGTGGATCAGACCTAGTTAATGTAAGTTTGTGTCTCTCTTAAAATAAAAGTTGAAAAATTAAATTTGTTCCTTGGTAATTTGATTTGTAGGAAGTGGGGAACAAAGGATTCCAAATAGGGATTTTAAAATCAGTTCTAATTAATTGCATGTGCAGATGCATCAGCTAAGATTGGGAGGCAATTAGTCTAATTATGTTTAAAATACAGTTGCATGCTTAAATAGGCAGTAACACCCTCAGGCCTGCCTATAACACCCTCAGGCCTGCCTGTCTTTTTCTGCTTTCTCCTGTAGGCATGTAGTGAATTTTTTGGCCATTAAGCATGACCTCTTCAGTGTTTGTGGAGCAGAGGGAAGTGACAGAATGCAGATGAGCAGGAGTGCACATACTCCTAGCTCAGAACTTGATACTTCAGTGATCGTAGCTATGCAACACACCTAGATGGAAATATTAGAGATACTGGGAAAAAATTATTTTCTCTAGCTAACCCTTTTTTTGGTAATCTTATTTTTGGAAATCTGGGCTCTCTCTATGAAATACCTGTCTCATGCTCCAATTTGGAATAAATTATAGCTGAGTCTTATTCTGAATGCTCTGTAATAATTTGAGTTTCAAAGTAAAACTTGGATAAGAACACCTTGCCCAACTACATCCCATTCATGTGAATGACTCAGCCAATTTCAGACACGTGGTTCAGAGGGGCCAGGTAAGAGTATCACTTGGGCTTCTGTAATAGTAGTTTTATACCCATAATGTGTTCAGTTGCTGCAACTTAAAATGGATGTGACAGCCCTGACAAACTGTTTTTCTTTTTGACTTAAGCAATTGGTATTGTACAGGTGAATGAACATAGATGTTTGTGATTGTCTTGCCTGCCTTTCATTAAAAATGAATGTGACCACTTTTCAGTACATTCGATTTTATTGGAAGAATCTACTGAAGGTGGTCTTGTACTGATACTCCCCCATTGCCCTTCATTTGGTTTCTGGTAGCTTTAAAAATGATTTACAAATTACATTTTCATTTTATAGAATATCGTGCAGTTACAAGGCTACAGTCTTTAACCGACCTACTGCGGCGATTTTGCTTTTTCTTTCAGCTGCACTTGCTGTATTTCTGGCCATATTATTTGTAGCAGAAATTGAGATTTATTGTCATTGCTGTATTTATAACTGGATCATCTGATTTTCTCCAAGTAGGCAGGAACGGTATCTTGAGGAATAGATAGCTGGTGATTTTAGGCCAATGAGAACTTTGTTTTCTGGACTGTTTTTGCTATTCCTGATGTAAGAACATAAGCTTACGTTGTATGCTATCAAAATATAGTGGATTTAGGTGGATTTTATCAGCAGTCCCCAACCTTTTTGGCACCAGAGACCAGTTTCATGGAAGATAATTTTTCCACAGACTTGGGCGGTGTGACAGGTGGAGCTCGGGTGGTGATGCAAGCTATGGGGAGCAGCTGTAAATACAGATGAAGCTTCCCTTGCTCCCTGCCTGCTGTGTGTGGGGCCCTTCCTAAGTTTCATGGAAGACAGGTTTTCCGTGGATGGATAGGGGTGGGGGGGTTCTTGGTGGAGCTCTGCTGGACTGACAGTTGGGGACCGCAGGCTTAGATAAACCTGGAGATTTGAAACATAGACATTTGAATATGAAGATTATTGATCATATGGCTTGTGCTGTGACCCAAGAAAACACGATCGTTGGGGCTTTCTTCCACATTGCATTCATAGACACAGGTTCACATCTACGCAGGCCTGTTCAGAGGAGAAAGCTCCATTTTACTGCCTTCTTTGAGGTTGCTCTGTCAGAGTTGGTAGCGTTTAAGAAGTTGCTGCTTAATGTTATTCTTTGAAACAAGCTACTCTTTTTATTGTGGTAACCATAAGCAAATTCTTTTAAAACCTAGACCAATTTAGGATTTTGATTTGTAACATAGCAAGATGTATTTTAGTAGAAGTTTGATGCCAATCATGCTATCATTAAGACGGACTATCCGCTTACAGAATATAGTTGTTTAATGTAGCGTGTTTACCTCTGTGTGTCAAGTGATCTGTGTAAATATGTAACTTGTATTTTGCAAAACCTTTTCTAAAATCTGGGTGACTCATATTTTTGGTTCGTTGTGATTTTATAATTTTACCTCCTTTCACAGAGCCTCATATACTACCCCTTTTGTTAATGTTAAACAATAGTACAATTTAAACATATTAAAGGAATTTAGCAGGTTAAAACAGCAGCTAAAAAACCACTGATGAAGTTTTTAAAAACTCAGCACTATGGGGTTGTCGTTATAGCTTAGTTACACATGTGTAGCTTTAAAAAATCATTCTGTCCTATGTATTATTTTATTAATATTAGATGTTCTTCACACATCAGTTTATCTTAAGTATTTTTACATACGTTTTGCTTAGGCAAAGACACTGGATTTTG
Source organism: Cheirogaleus medius (assembly GCA_008086735.1). Lineage (NCBI taxonomy): Eukaryota > Metazoa > Chordata > Mammalia > Primates > Cheirogaleidae > Cheirogaleus > Cheirogaleus medius. The sequence goes on from VBSM01000483.1 coordinate 42,007,700, forward strand.
TGTGTCTTTCCTTTTTAGGCAATGCTGGTTGTAGTTAGATGAATTTAAATTATTAACTTATGGTATAGGCGAATTTAGATTGATTGACATTCTGGCATTGATGGTATAGTGTGTTCTTGAGTCCACAAAAAAGAAGTATTGTGAAACTGTAGAATTGGGTAGAAGGAGATCGTCTGTGCAGTGGCTTAAAAAACAACTGGGAAGAGCTTTCACAAAAGCAGCAGGAAGTACTCACTGAATCAGCACTGGCCCATTGTGTGGAGGGGTTCGCAGGTTTTTAATTAAGCTGCTGAATACTTACAGTCCTCAATTCACATGGAAAAATTTTAAAATGGTAGTGGGGCACATACACATTTGTGTGTTTGTGTAGGGCAGCCAAATCTGACGTGGTAGTGAAAATTAGAATTAATATGTGTGAGAACAGCAAGAAAAGTTGAAACAGAGTCTTGAAAAAATAGTAAAACAACAACCAAAAATCACTTTATGTAATTTTGAGATCAGACAAAGGGACGGCCAGGGCATAATGGGAGCGTGTAGAAGCCTGTTGCTAAATCAGAAATGAGCAGGAATGCAGTTCAAAACCTCATTTACTACTCTTTAGTCTGTTGCCCTAGAGACAGACTTAACATATTGACTTTGGCAACTCCAGGGTAGTTTGCCATGTCTGCAGTTATTTAAGTAAAAAATCCGAATTTGTGACTTAAAAATATAAGTTTACTGTAGCTAGTGCAACAGATTACATTTGTGGTTAGGTGGGAACTTTTGGAAGGCTCTTGAGTCATCTTTTAGAAAATAATGAAATAAATAGAACAAATAGAATTCTGATTCTAAAGAGTTCAAATGGGAAAACACAGTAAACGAAAGCAAGACTTCTTGAGACTCCCGTGCAAGAGGCTGTTGAGGACTGATTTAAATTTCAGGCATCATCTCACCTTATGGCATGAATGAAGTACCTGGAGAATGCAGATAACAAAATTAATAGTCAAGAGAGTGCTTAAAATAGTATTTAAAGATTAAAATGAGGGGATTGGCCTAGAATGATCAAGATCCCATCGAGTTCTAATTTTAAATGATTCCTTAGAGCAAGAGAGCTTTTCAGTTTTTTCTTATTCTGACGTGCCTTGCCTTTTAGTATTACTGTTATTTGTAGTTGTGGTGAGAATAATATTCCAAAGATTTTCTTTGAAAAACATTAATCTAATGAAGGATTGTTTAAAAGGCGTCTTCTTTTTTAAAATTAAAAAAGAAAGTATGGAATTGGGAGAAGGGGCTTGATGACTGGCCAGGTGTTTCAGAAACGAGTTCTCTGTCTCGCAGCGCTGTTTCTCATAGTCTGGTGTGAGGACCACCCAAATCAGAAACAGCGGCGTGCTTGTTCAAAGTGCAGATACTTGTGTTGGTCTGTTGGGGGCTGCTATAGCACAATACCACAGACTAGGTAAAAAAGTTTATTCAGCTCATGATTCTGGAGGCTGGGAAGTCCAAGATTGAGGGGACATCTGGCAAGGGCCTTCTTGCTGAGTCACAACCTGGTGGAGGCATCGTCACGCGGTCACAGCACATGGGAGATATGGGAAGAGGGGGCCGAACTCACTTGTGTAATAAACCTGCTCTGTTGATAATGGCATCAATCCATTCATGGGGACAGAGCCCTCCTGACTGAGACACCCCCCATAAGGCCCCACCTCACGACGCTGTTGCACTGGGGAATAGGTTTCCAAGACATGAATTTTGGGGGACACATTCAAACTGTAGCACCTGGCCTTACCCCAGACCCACTGCATCTGATTTCCTAGGGCTAGGACCCAGAAATTTCCCTTTGGACAAGTTTCCCAGGAGATTCCTGTGCACACTGATGTTTGAGGAAAAACACTTCCAAAGTTTAAGTGCAAATCTTAGCTATTAAGACATAGAATTTAATATTTCAAATCTCTTTCCACTGGACATCAGGAGATAAATCTGGAAGTGAATTTCATCCTGAAAATGTTGTTTGATAGGAAAAGATTACAAAGATGTTAGAACATGGGCCACTGCACAAGTGAGGCGTCTGTGTGGGGACAAGTTTTCGTGTGCAGGCAGTTTTATATTTGTGATTAAATTATGCATCACATTAATGATTGGGGTGGGTTTAGGCAAAGTATTTCTCTCCTTTGGGGAAGAATGAAAGAGAATCATTTAGCATTATAATTTTGACTTCTGTAGAAGAAAGGATTTTAAATTAAAATAGGAAAAGATTTGATTAAGAATTTATAGATCCCTCCTTACCCACCAAAGAGTTCTATTTATAATATTCTTTGACATAGAATCTTTATTGTTCATATATATAATGTTCAGATTTCACTTAAAATATGAACAAAACTCTCAAACAACCTGAGACTTTTATTTCATGTTTTTAAAAAGCATTTGTTTGATGCTGTGCTTCTCTCTGCTGTTTATACAAGCAAGTGTGGTAACAGACTTAGGGGCTCCAGTCAGAAGGGCCAGAGAAGTGGGAAATCTCGGATTGAATTTAATAAGCATCCGAGAGTGTCATAGAAGGAAACCAGCTCCATTTCCTAAGAAGTGCAGACTCCCAGTAACCATGCTGTGAAGGCAAGTTGCCTGAATGGTGTTTCAGCAGTTTAGCCTGTGCTTTTTGACTTTTCATGTCAGAAAGGTAGGCGCATTCTCTTTTTGGTGTAGATGCATTTCTGGGGTAGTGATCTGGGGCCCTACTCCAGGATGCACTGGTTTCTCCCTCTCTTCCAGGGAGCTGTGGAGTTCAGGAGCACTGATGTCCATCCCTTCCTGACCCCCAAGGCCTTTACTTCCATGAATGATAATTTCAAGCACAAACGAAGCCCCCACGAAATCAGATCAGACAGTCCTATTCAGACTGCCTTTCTGCTGAAAGGTGAATTTGTTGAAGAAAACCTAATCAAGTCCCTTCTAAATAGTATTTCACATGCATTTCCAGTATCAATTTGAATGTTTTTAAGTTTGGGTCCGTTTCACATGGACTTGAGCAACAACAGAGGTTTAAATTTTTTAGCCATAAATAAATGTTTTGAAAAGGAAGATCTCATTCTATTTAAAAAGGCCTCCTTGCTTGGATGATGTTTATTTGGGTCTGGTGAATACATAGATCAGGGTACGAGGGGTATAAGGGAGGCAACACATGAGACAGATTAGCACAGCATAGTTAATAATCATGTATACTCACATTGCCAAGAGAGTGGATTTTAAATGTTATCACAAAAAAGTATGTGAGCCGATGGATGTATTAATTAACTTGATATCATTTTGCAATGTATGCATATATTAAAACATCATGTTGTACACATAGATACAATTTTTGTCAATTTAAAAAACCAAAATGCCCCCATAAAACAAATTAGTATCTTAAGTTGAACATAGTTTCTCAAAGCACTTAAGTGAAACTGAGTTTATTATACAACGCTTTGAGAAGTTTTAATTGACTTTCAAAAAGTTGATCGTCTTAAATAGCCTGGTGACTCTACTCTTGGATGTTCCAGTGTCCAGTTTGTGCTTTGTAATTCTCACTGTACATCTTAATTACTTTTAAAGAAAAGTTTTTAATTGATACATCTCGTGTTATACTTTGCAGCTAATTGCAGTTCTTCTGAATTTTTTTTTTTTTTTTTTTTTTTTTTTTTTTTTTTTTGGAGATGGGGTCTCACTTTGTCGCCTGGGCTAGAGTGCCATGGCGTCAGCCTAGCTCATAGCAACCTCAAACTCCTGGGCTCAAGCCATCCTCCTGCCTCAGCCTCCCAAGTAGCTGGGATTACAGGCACGCGCCACCGTGCCAGCTAATTTCTTCTATTTTTCGTAGAGATGGGGTCTCGCTCTTGCTCAAGCTGGTCTCAAACTCTTGACCTCAAGAGATCCTCGTGCCTCAGCCTCCCAGAGTGCTAGGAGTATTCTTTAATGTACTCGTTTTTTTTAAAGATAGAAGTGTTTGAAAATGAGGTGGACATTGCTAAAGGTGGAATGGTTAAACGTTTGAAAGCTTACATGATGCCTTTTTATTTCTTCAGAAAATGTCTTGGATAAAAGCTAATTTTGAGCAGTTATTTTAGTGAAAACACATATATACACATGGACCGAATAGCAGTGACTAGTTCCAAGGTCCATCCTCGCAGATGTCTTTTCCTGTTTTCTCAACAGCACTTGCGATTCAGAGCTCACTCCATTAACCTCTCAATATTTCCCCGTACACTTGGCTTCCTGAACACCAGCTTTGTTCTGCGTGTCGCTGGGGCACTCAGCCCGCAGTGCATCCTTCACGTTTAATAGAGATATGTGATGGTGATCAAAAATATTCCCCTTATTCGAAGTAGGGAGATTTATAACCAGTCTTGTTGGTACAGTCTTGGCAGAAACAGCCACCCACATGTGGTTGTGAAAAGGCAGAAATTCCAAGTTGAAGAGGGAGGTAAATAAGAAGAAAGATTGACGAAGCATTGCTGAAATGAGCCAAATGTAACTAGCATAGTCTGATACGTTGAAATATTGACCACGGACGGTGCTGAGCAATGAGGCCATCATTGTTTGTTTGTTTGTTTGGTTTGGTTTGAGACAGAGTCTCATTCTGTTGCCCAGGCTAGAGTGCCATGGCATCATCATAGCTATAGCAACCTCAAACTCCTGGGCTCAAGTGATCCTCCTGCCTCAGCCTCCCAAGTAGCTGGGACTATAGGCACACACCACCATGCCTGGCTAATTTCTTCTATTTTTTGTAGAGACAGGGTCTCACTCTTGCTCAGGCTATTCTCGAACTGCTGACCTCAAGCGATTCCCCTGCCTCAGCCTTCCAAAGTGCTAGGATCACAGGTACGAGCCACTGCGCCCGGCCAAGCCATTATTTTTGATAGTGCGTAGAGGTCTGACATGGTATCTTGACAGGGGAAAAGGGCAAGGGAGGGGAAAAAATTAGTTTTGAAATCATTTACCTATCAGTTGTTATGCCTGAGATAGTTAAATAAATAGATGGTTTCAAAATCGACCTGGAAGAAAAAGGATAAGGGAGCTGCAAATGCTGCTTTTGAAGTGATGGGAGGCAGGACTGAATATGGGTAGGAGGAAGATGGTAATGATAGAGGAATTCTTTATAGCGATGTATTAGGGCAGCCAAAATGTTTTCAGAGTGGAAGTGAACATTCCCTAGGCTGAGAAGCCTGGAATAATTTTTATTTAGCAATTAGATGATGTGGAAGAATACATCCTGGCAGTCTGGTTGGCTGAGTTGTGCCAAATTCAAGAAGGCACTGGCTCACTCTGCAGCACGGAGCTGATTCTTGACCTTAGTGCCATCAGCTCTGGTCTTGGGAAGGTCACTTTGCCCTGATAGTTCAGACCTGCCTACTTCATAGGCTTTTGTTGGGACAAATATGTGAGAATGTTCTGGGTGTTTGGAACAGAGCCTCCTACAGATTCATGGTGATTGGTAAGTTGGGAAGGCAGCGGAGCATCTCTGGCAGCTCGATATTCTTTTTCCGGAAGGAGAAGATGGCTTGTGAGGCCACCGTTCATTTGCCCAGTGTCAGAGTCCTCCACACCTGTCCATGCCCAAGTCACCTGGTGGCTCCTTTCCTCTCTGCTATGCTGAGTTTTACCAACGCAGCCTAGACTTGGCTGTAACCCTAATTCTGATCAAGCTCGGAGATGTTGAAGAAAAAATTATTCTGCCACTTGTTAAAGTGGTAAGGAGGACATTATTGGAACTGTTGCCCTAGGGTATTGCAGTAGAGGAGAGAGCCCGGGCTCAGTTCTGAACACAGGAAAGACAGCCGGGGCTCCGCAGCCCGGGAGCGAGTGCGAGGAGAGGGAGGCAGGGAATGGAAGTTACTAAGAGGAGACATCAGGACTGGGGGATCTGGCTAAAGGTAGGCCACTGGCTTACATATGTATCAAAGGTGAGGGATGAGGAACTAGGTATCTTGGGTGATCAGATTTCAGCGGGGAGACTCTCACTGAATTGATTTAGCAGGATTCTTGCTAAAACTGGGCCTACAGATCTCCAATAAGCTTATTTCTTTTTTCCAGTTTAAAACTATGAGGTATACTCTGTCTTCAGTCTTATTGCTAGCTAATTCTTTATTAGTAATATGTATTCCTCTTTACTGTCTCGTATCTTTTTGCTGACCCTTCTGGCCTTAGGACACTCTCCTTAGAAAGATTTTGAAAACTCTGTAATTCACTGCAACCAAGCTTCCCGGACGTCACGACTTTACACATCATGACTCAGCTGGGGATATCATTCCCTTACGGTGGCCACATTCAGGGCCTTATGATTCAAATCTACATGTAAAACTACGTAAAACGCCACACATACATTTTACTATGCCAGTTCCTGAATAGTTTATTTGTTAACAGGATGAGATATTTTCTCAATGTTTAGGTGGGGCATTTTGTTCTCTCTGTCTTTAAGAACATCTTTCTCGGTTTTTTCCACCAAAATTGTGTCTAATGAAGACTTCAGAAATCTGTATTTTTAGCATGCTGGAGGTTGACATGGCACCTACCTTATGGGCATGTACCACCTTTTTTTACCCTTTTGAAATCAGTTTTAATTCTCTCCTAAGTAAATAAGGAATCACCTGGTGAAAGTCACTTTTGGAAGATTATGCTCCTTCAAGTGTTCCGTGATTCTAAGCGTGACCTTTTTCCTAATCAAATCACCTTCGCTGTGTGTCTAGGAACATTCCAGGTTTGTTTTCCCCATCACACCACTCCTTTGCTGCTTATTGTATTCCCAGGTATTAGGTTTCAGGTGTTGGTTTATCAGTAGACGTTACTGTGCGTGTCACATACCCAGTTGACACCGTGTTTTTGGCTCCTTCTGTTTAATCTCTTTCTAGTTGGCTGGCAGATTAAATCTGTTCATTGAGAAGGGAAAGTGTGTGTATGTTTGTGCTTGTTTATGTATGCATTACCGGTGGGGATGAGGAGAAAGCAAAAGTTGGGTCTTACTATATAATCATCTCTCTTCTACCTTCTAGTTTTTGGAGATTTTTCCCATGTCATTTTGTAACAGAAGATTTCCTGGATTTTGTTGTTCAGTCTTTTATGCCTATCAGTCAGTTATTTGTTAGCGTTTGAGTGTGCATATTTAGCATTTTACTATTGGAATAATAAGAAACAATATAGAGGCAATATATGTATTTATTAATACAAATCCATTCCTCAAATTGTTGAGAACTCCGATCACCATGCCGAACTAATTTTTTTATTTTTTGTAGAGATAGGCCCCCCCCTCCCCCTGTTGCCCAGGCTAATTCTGAACTGCAGGGCTCAAGTGATCCTCCTGTCTTGACCTCCCAAAGTGCTGGTATTACAGGTGTGAGCCCACAGCCAGCCAAGAACATGGATTCTTGAGTTAGGCTGCTTGGGTTGAAATGCCAGCTCCGTCACAGATTACCTGTGTGACCTTGGGCAATTCACTTAACCTCTCTATGCTGCAGCTGCCTTATATTTAAATGGCAGTAGTAACAGAAACAATCCTGTAGAGTTATTGTATCATTGGCGATACAATGATTTTAAAAATTGTGTATATCACTACTAAAAGAGCAATAGATAGTAACGGACTATAGAAATGATCCCTGAAAGTACAGTCTTAATAGATAGTAAATGTTGAATAAATGATAAATACTGTTCTTTATTGTGAATTTTGTCACGTACAGATATCTCCAAAAACTTAAATATAAACAAAAAAAATTGACCAGCGTCATCTGTAAAAATTTGACAGGTTAATCACTGTGTTATTATGTAAACCAGATTATCATAATGCTTGGGTACTGTTTAATGTTTAAAATTTCCATTTGTATTCATTCTTATTTTGCACAGTAGGATTTTAGGTGGAATCCTATTTTACGAGTATCAACATACAAGAACTCGTTGACTTAGTTTTTAAATATATTTGTACCAAGCAAATCCAACATATCAAAATCTAGATGTGGAAAAGTTAAATTGGAAGTTGATTTTTAAAAAAACCCCTTTATTTATTTATTTTTTTCTTTTGACTATCTTTATTTTTTTTTTCTTGAGGCAGTATTACTAGTTGGGAAAAAAAAAAACAAACCCTATAAAACAGTGGTTCTCAGTGGGATATGGGAGTGATTTTGCCCCCCCAGGGGATATTTGGCAATGTCTGGAGACATCTTGTCACAAAGGGGAAGGGGCAGTTGCTGCTGGCATCTCGTGGGTAGAGGCCAGAGATGCTGTGTGTCCTACAAGGCACAGGACAGCTACCCTCCAACAAAGAATTATCAGGTCTAAATGTCAATAGTTCCAAGGTTGAGAAACCCTGACCTGGTAATAGCAATCAGTTTAGCAGGAATTGCTTTTAATAGAAAGCTCCCTTAGTGTGCAAAAGTACAGGTAGATTCCTGTCGTAGTAAATATCATTGTAATGACCTGTCGGAAATGGTCCAAGGCTGTTTCCAAACACTGCAGTGCTTTGTTCCAGAGCTGTGCTGTGAGGTATAGCAGAGTGTGTTAAATGACAAGTCTGGTGTTAGAAATGTGTTAATTCTCACCCAGGAAAACAGGTATTAGCGAATGTCACTATTTAGATGAAGTAAATGTTCTTCACTAAAATGTTCTTAAGCTGCTATGGCAGTATATTTGAAGAGATATGTTTTAATTTGCTTACAGAGAACTGGAAGATTGTGGTCCTTGGTCTGAGATCATATTCTACACTAGGGTTTCTCAGCCTCCCACTGTTGACAGTTTGGAGGGGATAATTCATTTTTGTGTGTGTGGGGGGGTCTCTTCTATGGACTGGAGGATATTTGGCAGCACCCCGATCTCTACTAGGTGTCAGCAGCACATTCCTCCTTGACCCCCTGATTAATTGTCACCAATTGGGACAGTCAAAAGTTTGCTATTGCCAAATGTTCCTTGGGGTGGCATAGGTGGGGGTAGGCAAGATTGTCCCCAGTGGAGGTCCTAGTGTTTGAGAGTAATTTGGATATGAAGACACTGCTTTCCCAGGAGTGTTCCGGTGGACTAAATGGAGAGACGGAGTTATCAGGGTCGGGTAGGAAAGGAAAAACAGCAACACGACATCAGGAATGTGGTTCAGCTCTGGGGCTATGTGGAGAGTCTCAGAGTACAGGATGCGGAGCAGCTGGTCACTAACAGGGACAGAAACGGTTTCCCCCTGCTCTGGGCAGGGATAAAAACAGAGAAATCAAGGGGAAGGAAGACCCCTGTACTTACCTGAGAGCCAGATTTCCAATTACGTCTCTTAATGAAATGTCAGCTTATAAGGGCAGAGCTGACAAGTATGGAAGAGTAATGGTTCTGTGGAATAATAGGGTACAAGGAGGCGGTTTGCTGATTAAGTTGCTCATTATCTGGAGGCAATGAAGAAAATCAGTCAATGAATTATTGTGGTAAAATATAACTTTCATTTTTCCAGAAGCCAAACAACTAAAACAAACCAAGATAACTAGATTTGTTTTTTATGACTTACGATGACAGTTCTTATTTATCAATGAGTTAAATGAAGTAAAATGTAACATGAGTGAAATAGATATAAAACACTTAGGAAAGTACCTGTCCCATGATAAGCTTTCAATAAATGTTAGTTATCAGTAGCTGTTAGAGAACACCATAAGTAATCATATTCAGCATGGCTTTAGTTTTAAATTCTCTTACTCAAATTCTTTGGAAATTGGTAATTCTTCTTTGACATATGTGCTACTGTGCATGTTAAATTTCAGATAACCAGAATATTAACCAGAACATTCCATTTGCTGATTCTGAGAGAACTAGAGTTTACTACAATCTGCTATGTATAGAGCCTTAATATTTATAATTAAGCAGTCTGCACCATTCATCTGCAGATCATATGTTAGAGTTTAGGGATTAAACTAAAGTCCTACTAAATTGTTTGATGAGCTTGAACCTTATTTGGGGCTTTGAAGCACATCACTGAAGAGTGGTTAAAAAATATCTAATATTAGTCAATTTTCAGGGCCAAAGCACAGTTTATCGAAGCAAAATGTACCGAATCAACTCCATTTAATTTAGCTATGACGTATGTACCATGTTGCTATAGTCAGAAAGTATCCTACTAGTCAACTATGTCAGAAAGTATCCTACTAGTCAACTTCAGTTCATTTGCCCCAGCTAAGCTACTGCCCTGAGCTGTGACTGGGTAACATTTGCCCTTCATTTTAACTTCAAGGGGATGGGGGAGAGGGCCAGGGGAACGAGAAGACCCGGATTCTAGACGCCATTTCAGCCTTTTATTCACTGTTACGTGACCTTGGGCACGTCTTTTGATCTTGTTAAAACTCTGTTTCCTATGCAGGAAGTAGGGGAAACAGTCCCTACTCCACACGGTTATTGTAAGAGTGAACTAATTTTGAAGGCCTATAAAAATCACGAAGCTTGCTGACTTGGTCTACCTGTTTCTAGTCTGCTTCCTCTATTTCATTCTCTACATTGCTGCAGTGATCTTTCCCAAATATGGATCTGAACATTCAATTCCTTTCTTTTTTTTTGAGTCAGAGTCTCACTCTGTTGCCCTGGGTAGAGTGCAGTGGTGTCATCATAGCTCACAGCAACCTCAAACTCCTGGGCGCAAGTGATCCTCCTGCCTCATCCAAGGAGCTGGGACTATAGGTGCGCACCACGGCACCCAGCTAATTTTTCTATGTTTAGTAGAGATGGGGTCGTGCTCTTTCTCAGGCTGGTCTTGAACTCCTGAGCTCAAGCGATCCCCCTGCTTCAGTCTCCCAGAGTGCTAGGATTACAGGCGTACACACCCTGCTTCAACTCCCCTTTTAAAGTTCCTCCAGAGTCCTCTACTGAATACAGAATAGTCCACAAATTTTAGCACAGTCTACAAGAGCCTGCTGGGTCTGGCATCCTCTCCTGGCTCACAGGTCCTTGCTAGTGCTCGTCCTGGCTTTCCAGGATTTAGGTACTTGAGGCCAGTTCCTGCATGCCTGCCTCTGCGCTGTGCCCTCTACCTGCAGTGCCTGTCACCCGACGAGCTCCCCTTAACGACGGCAGCCAGGTCTTCCTTTTTGTCAATGCTATGTCTCCAGTGAGTCCCCATTCCCTAGAATTTTTTAAATGGTTGAAATATTTTTTTCTCCCTTTCCTTCTAAACTAATAGGTTTTTAAAGACAGGACCTGATGCTTATATATCTTTGAATGTCTAATGTCAAAGAGTGCCTGGTATGTAGTAGGTATTCGGTGAATGTTAGGTACACAAACTAATAATTGAAGAGAGATGATTCAGACAGAAATAGAAAGAGGCATCGATTGTCCAGATGATTTCGAAGGGAGCAGAAATGGGTAGGTTGGTTGTGCTGAATGGAGCAGTGAGTAGTTCTGGAGCAGCTTTAGGTAAAAATTATCTTGGTTACTTAGACTCTTGAGTATAGGAGAGATTTATTTTCCTTTTTATTTATGAATAACAGATTTAGGGCAACAAGCATGATAAAGTGTAGTAAAAACAACAATTATATAATAACAGGCCACATTTATTGACTGCCTTGTGTGCCAGTCTTATTCTAAGTGCTTTGCATATTTTAATATAGTTAATTGTCACAACAACCCTATGGGGTGGGTATTATTGCCATCTCCTAGTTATACATGAAGAGACCTGGGCGCTGGGAAGGTCTTCAGTGCCCAGCACTTGGGGACCTGTCACTGCATGTTGGCACCTTTCAGGAGTAGGACCAAAGACACTGTTTTTTGACCTTTTGAGCCTAGTGTTTTGTTTATACTTAATGACTATAAACTTGAAGTAACTGTCATTTTTATAGAATTTTTTAAAGGGGAAGTCAGACAGTTGATACTTAATATTTTTAGCTTAAAGTTGAGATTATTAATTTAGATTGAAGTATTTCTAGAATTTAATAGAACTGTGAAAACCATTTAAAAGAAGTTTCCCATTCTTTCAAAATTAACCTCGATTTCTTCTCTGTGAACATTATTTTCGATTACTTAGTGAATGAAGGAAAAACCCCTTTAAAATGCTTTTTATGAATCTGTTGCTTGTGTGTAGTGGATGGGACATCCATGACTCTATTTTAGGGCCACTATTTTGAGGGAGATACATTTGGACTATTTATAAACATGGTAGGTTTGTATAGACATGTACCATTTAAAGTCATATTGAATTAAACATTGTTTTTTAAATGACTCATATAAATGCAATGGAGACAGCAGAGGCTTTTCATATTTGTGTTGTTTCAAGCAGATTTTAATCATAGTTGCAATTTGGCACTGATTTGACGTTTGATATTTGCAGATGCCTCTCTGTCCATCCTGTATGCCCACAGGGGCTAAACTGGGATTGGCCTTGCTCCCAATCCTGATGAGTAAGCTGTGAGCGCTTACTCAGATGAGTAATACTCTATGGAGACATGTTCTGCATTAGTATTCTCCTCTCACCTCCTTGCCTCAGTCCGGGTATTTATGGGGATGTTAGGAAAACTTTATGAAAACAACGATGTTGAACAGAGTTAGAGGTTTCGTGCTTCTGGACTCAACAGTTCGTGTGTGTTGTGGCCCTGTAAGAGGGGGACAGAGTGTGCATCCTTTCCCAAATGTATGTGGCCACAGAATAGTTTTTTTTCCTTTTTTGAGGTATGCCAATTTACATTTCCAAGTGTTGTAAAGTCATGTGTTCTAGAATACATTATATTTAGATTGCTGTTTTGAAGATCCAGAAAATTGTCCCTCTGATCATTATTTAAAGAAGGTGAGCAGCAAAAATATTAGAGAATTGTGTTGTTTGACAAAAGAACCATTCTTAATCAAATTCAAATAATTTATTTATTCTATGTAAGTCTCTTAATGAAAAAAGAGTTATAAGGATGAGTCCATTTTCCCACAACTGAGGTTGAAATTTAAATGTCGTGATTTATTTTTATTGGAAAGCAGTGACTGTTGAGACAGAGTTCAGATGTCTTTGGTTAACCGAATGGAGACCTCGAGAGTTTCTGGAAAAACTCACTCTTATGAGGTAAAGTAAAATTAACTTAATGAAATTGTAGCCGTACATCAACCTGCCTATAGCTGAATGAATTAAAACTATGCACAGGAACCTTATACTTTATTAGAATAAACTCTAGTAATTATAGAAGATTTCAAACTTTTAGTACCTGTAAACTTAGAAGAGCCCTCTCCTGGTGGGCTATTGTGCTCTTTTTTTTATTTTTATTTTTTAATTGGGTTAAGCTATTTTCTGGTTTGCACTCTTGGAACCATCTGAAATTTTTTTTTGTGAGCAGAGGCGTTCCATTTTGGCTTTTTAAATCTTCAAAGTTATAGGAGACATTTGTGGAAGTATTTATTAGAATTAGTCTCGAATTCATAAATTAGAGCAGGTAAACCCAAAGAACTTTCTGTGTGTGGGAATGGTGTGTGCCTGTCTGTAGGAAAAATAAAATAGTATGTGTTCTGATAGATGGTTACGTGCTGTGGTAGATAGAACAACGCCCTTCTTTCTCCCCCCAGATGTACACCCTAATCCCCAGAGCCTAGGAATATATCGTTACATGGTGAAGGGGAATTGAGGTTGCAGATGGGAATTAAGGTTGCTAATTAGCTGACCTTGAGATGAGATGATGAACCTCGGTTATCTGGGTGGTTCTGATGTAATCACAGGCGTTTTTAGAAATGGAAGAAGGAGGCAGAAGATAAGGTCAGAGTGATGCTGCGTGACAAGGACTCAACCTACCGTTGAAGATGGAGGAAGAGGCCACAAGCCAAGGAACATGGACAGCTTCTAGAAGCTGGAAAAGGCAAGAAAATGGATTTTTCCATTTTCTAGAAAGGCATATGTCCCTGCCGACACCTTAATTTTAGCCCAGAGAGACATATTTTGGACTTCTGACCTCCAGAACTGTAAGATAATATTAATAAATTTGTGTTGTGTTAAGCCATGAAGTTTGTGCTAGTTTGTTACAGCAGCCATAGGAAATTAAAACACACGTGTACTGACATCTGTTTAGGTGGACTATCTGTATTTGAAGACTACCTGTCTTAATAGTTAATATTTTCTAGTGCAGATTTTTAATTCTTGCAAAAAGTATATATTTAGAAATATATATTCAGTGATGGTCTGCTTACTGCTCTTACAAATAACTCAAAAAGTAGAATAGTGAAATAACTACTTAAAGATAGTAGTTAAAAAGCATTTGACTATTTTTATAGGAAATAAAATCCTTAATAAAATTCACATCAGGCATTAGGGATTCAGAATCATTTCATGACTGTGATTTGTAGAGTTCCCGTCATTCATTCTCGTGACATTATTTCAAAAAGTTTTCCTTATGAATTTCCTGAATTGAAAAGTGCAACCAATTCTGCTCATGTGTCCAGGGAGGGTGTATTTCCCCATGGGAAATTCCACTGCAGCTATCTGATTGCCCCCTTTTTTTTTTTTTTTTGAGACAGAGTCTCTGTTGCCCAGGCTAGAGTGCCATGGCATGGCGTTAGCCTAGCTCACAGCAACCTCAAACTCCTGGGCTCAAGTGATCCTTCTGTCTCAGACTCCTGAGTAGCTGGGACTACAGGCATGTGCCATCATGCCTGGATAATTTTTTCTATATATTTTTAGTTGGTCAATTAATTTCTTTCTATTTTTTAGTAGAGCTGGGGGTCTCGCTCTTGCTCAGGCTGGTTTCAAACTCCTGACCTTGAGTGATCCTCCCGCCTCAGCCTCCCAGAGTGCTAGGATTACAGGCGTGAGCCACCACACCTGGCCCGATCGCCCTTTTTCATTCTGCTTAAAAGTAACGAGGTTTGTCTTCAGTGAACACTGTTCTGTGGCCAGAGGTATGTGGTCTCTCTGCTCGCAGGTTGTTTCCAGGCCATTCACTGGTGGGGAAAGGCGCCCAGAGAGAGTGATTATGGATCGATGTGGCAATATAGCAAAATAAATAATGCATGGATGTTATGGAACACCCCGGCATCCCAGCTACCCCTGCCAAATGTTGTTTCAGAATATCAAATGCTAATTCAGATTTTAAAAGAAACATTATGTTGCTGTGGGCTCCATTACAAGTTCTAAAGCATAAATTCCAAGTCGACACCTGACACCTGTTAAGAAAACCACATGTTTTTGTAGTCCATGGATGGTCTCATGAATCATTTTGCCAGGTACCTATCAGTGAAAGATGAAATATTTGGTGACAGATACAGTTTATTCAAGAGGAACATTTTTCAGATACATATATGAAATAGGGAATGGTTGTTTTTCATTTGCCATTTCAAATGTTCTTAGTGTTTAATAAATTCAGAGTTTTTTGGAAGTAGGTTATTTTATTTATTTTTTTTTTAATTTTAATTTTAATTTTTTTTTGAGACAGAGTCTCACTCTGTTGCCCGGGCTAGAGTGAGTGCCGTGGCATCAGCCTCGCTCACAGCAACCTCAAACTCCTGGACTCGAGCCATCCTCCTGCCTCAGCCTCCCGAGTAGCTGGGACTACAGGCATGCACCACCATGCCCGGCTCATTTTTTTCTATATATTTTTAGTTGGCCAATTAATTGCTTTCTATTTATAGTAGAGACGGGGTCTCACTCTTGCTCAGGCTGGTTTCGAACTCCTGAGCTAGAGCGATCCGCCCGCCTCGGCCTCCCAGAGAGCTAGGATTACAGGCGTGAGCCACCACGCCCGGCCGGAAGTAGGTTATTGATTGATATTATAGTCTAATGATTTTTATTCTTTCCTGTTCTTGTTATCATTTTCTAATTGGAATTGAACTCTTGGTTTGGTTTTGTTTTTAATGTGTTTTTAAAAACAATTCGGTGATTGAGGTAGTGAAACTTAGGTTTAGAATTAGGAGGTGACTAATGCTGGTTTAACTCATTTGGTCCATCACCCAGTCACACTTACTGTAAGACTTTAGCTTCACTAACAGTTTTGGCACACTGTATAAAAGAGATTTACATAGATAGGTTTTTATTACTTAAATAGTCTCCTATAAAATTGATGGTGCATTGTGGCCAATTATTTAAAAAGCTACCAACCTAGAGACATTGCTGCTGCCATGTGCTTTTCCGTGCCTCCCCATTTTGGGGGTTAGCATGGGCTTTGAGTGATTATCTCATTATTTACTTAGTTCAAGTAGACTATACTCCTGCTGCTTTTTTTTTTTTTTTTTTTGAGACAGAGTCTCACTCTGTTGCCCGGGCTAGAGTGAGTGCCGTGGTGTCAGCCTCACTCACAGCAACCTCAAACTCCTGGGCTCGAGCGATCCTCCTGCCTCAGCCTCCCGAGTAGCTGGGACTACAGGCATGTGCCACCATGCCCGGCTCATTTTTTCTATATATTTTTAGTTGGCCAATTAATTGCTTTCTATTTATAGTAGAGACGAGGTCTCGCTCTTGCTCAGGCTGGTTTCGAACTCCTGAGCTCCAGCGATCCGCCCGCCTCGGCCTCCCAGAGAGCTAGGATTACAGGCGTGAGCCACCGCGCCCGGCCTGCTTTTTTTTTTTAAAACAAGCTCCATCAAATTTTTCCTTGTTCTCTATATTTCGCTTCTATATATATTTCATTCTATATATTTTGCTTTTCACTGCTATGAGATGATGGTGTCATGGTGACCAGGAAAAAACTTGATATAGAGATGTGACAGCTCCAATGAAAAGCATAATCCTTTTGATTTATGAGTTTGAAACTGAATTATAAATGTCAAGTGATCGTGAAAGACAAACCATGTGGGAGTTTATTAATTTCAGAAACAAAACATACTCTTTTATATATAGCATGATTTGCATTGTCTGGAAGGTTCTTCTTCATTCACTTACTAACGGTACTTATACACCTACCTCTTTCATTCACATGAAGTGCGCTAAACAAAAGAGACAAACTGTGAGTCACAACATTTAGTTGTTCCGATGTCACGACATTAAGTAGAATAATGGGATTAGTCAGAATATTGTTTCTCCTAAAAGTGATGATCGGAAGTGTGTTGCTATATATAAGCTTTATTCCCCGTCTCCTCTGTTGTGTTTGGAGGGGTTGTCAGCCACGTGGCAGCCACCGTGGGTCACAGGCCTGCCCGTCCTCCCTTGTCCCTTCTCCTTTCCAAGGATAACGTGTCCCTCTCATCTCTTCTGTTTCCTTGTTCCTTAGTGGGTTGTGTCATTCTGCAACTTCAGCCTCTCCCTTTCCACTGGATTCTTCTCATCAAGCTCCCCGAATTAATGCCTAATTCCTACCCTTAAGACACACGTGCGCACACATACAGTCACATTCGCACAACCTTCCCTCGACTCCGCTACTCCGTAAGCTAACACCGCTTTTATCTCTTTCCTTTTATAACCTAGCCTTGAGAAGCAGTGTACACTCATCCACGTTTCCTCAGGCTGACTCACGTCCTTGAGTGCGTTGCAGTCACCTTTCTGTCTCATCAGAACTGCACTCTTGACAGTCTCCAGACTCTTAGTCATGAAATCCTGTGGCGTTTTCTCAGTCTTCGTCCTCCTTTACGTCTGTGCCTTTGACCTCCTTGCACACAGCTTCGTTCCTGAAATGGCCTCTTCCCTTCCGCCTGTCCCCAGCCTTCTATCCAAGGTCTCTGCTCAGCGCCCTCCCTGGTGGTGATCCTCCCTCAGTCTCATGACTTCAGCAGCCTCCACCTTGGTGATGCCTCCCAAACAGTTGTCTCCAGCCTCCCCTGTGCTTGAGCTCAGGTCCCCACACATTCAGCTGACTTCCCACCTGCGAGGCGGCCTGCATACAGACCTGGTATGCTTGAAGGGGAAGTAAGGCATACCTGCCTTCTCAAATCCTCTTCTCCCTCCAGGAAACCTCGCTGTGGGCGTGGCCCTGCCATCCCTCTGTTGCCTGGGGCGGAGTCTCAGGGTCAGGCAGCCATTGAGTGGCACAGCCTTGTCTTGGTGATGCCTTTGGAACTCATCAGTGCCTAGCCTTGCTCCCTTTACCCCCAGGAATGTGGTAACTGGCCTCTCTTTCCGACCCGGTTTCCCTCTTTTTAGTCTCTTCTCTTTGGTAACTGCTGTTGGATAACTCCGCTTAAAGCACGAAGCCCTTCTTGGCACTCTGTTACCTACAAGAGGGGAGGACACGTCTCCTGGGCTGGCTCTCCAGGCCCCCCGTGATCCGGCCCCAGTTTTCCATTCCAGCCTCACCTCTGACTTCCCTTCTTTAATACTCTGCTCCCGCTGGGCAGAGCCACATTAGGCAAATCTTGATGGCTCTGTCTTCAAAATACCCCCAATCTCTCACTACTTTCGGGGCACCTGTAACCCCCCAGTCCTGGCTGTTATAATCTCCTGGATTTCTGCAGTAGCCCTGGGCCTGGTTCTCCCGTAGCCACTTTTACCTGCTGGAGTCAGTTTTCTATACGGTCGATAGAGGTGTCTCTTACAGATAAATTGGATCATGGCTCTGTAGAAATAGACTGTATACCATTTCCTCTGTTTATGCCTCTCTCCTGGCTTCGTTCTTACACTCGGGACAAGATCATATCGACTGTTTATGACCACAAGGCCACACAAGGTCTGTCTCAGTGATTCTGGGTGGAAGTACTGCCCACTTCCTGTCACCAGGAAGTGAGTGGTGGCTTCTTTGTTACAAGGATGGCGCTGTTGGCATTCAGTGCCTCGAGGGCCATGGTGCTAAATGGGAACACCACAGTATCCTGCCTCGGATGCCAGAGGTGCCCTTAATGAGAAGCACTCTTCCTCACCTCTGCTTACCTTTCCAGCGACATCCCTTACCTCCTTCCGATCCCCTTATTCCTTTTCTGCTGTACTGGCCTTCTGTCTGTTCTTAGAACATGACCGTCTGCCTCAGGGTCTTTGTATATGCTTTGCCCCCCGACCCCCTTTGGGTCACTTCTTTCTCCACCTGCTCACATACCACCTTCTCGTTGGTCACCCTCAGAGTCCCCTCTCCACTCACTGCGCTCTTACCCTGCCGTATTTTTCTTCTTTGTACTTATCACCACCCGGAAGTCACTTCTGTATTCATGTGTTGCTGTGTCTGTCCACCCCCCATTAGAAGTTTGCTGCATGAGAACAGTGACTTCTCGTCTGCTCACGGTTGTCCCCTGCACCTGGGACGGTGCCAGTGCCTGCGTGGTGTTCACAGACGTGGGTTGACTGAGTGCATGAGCAGAGTCTCACCCTTGCCTGCCTCATGCTCTGGTCTTCCCCTTTCCTTACCATCTGGAGTATACTTTATTTGCATCTCCACATCCTCCCTGTCCTTTCACAGCCGTCTTGGCTGTCCCCTCCTTCACGATGCCATCTCCGATCCCGATCGTTCCCATTCCTTAGAACTCTCGTAGGACTTTCTCTGTGTTTCTCATTGTATGCTGCATCCCGTTGAGAGGTGTGGTTGTTTATGTTTCCGTCTTGCTTGCGGGTCCATGCTGAGTGTCCGTTTCATCCTGAATCTCCATGTGCTGAGCCTGGCACCTTGCACTCAGGGCATCCTTGCCTGCCAGGGGAATAATGTCCCTTTATGTCTTCCTGGTAGAAAGGCCCCCCATTGAGTCTTCATGCCAGGAAGGCCCCCGGGCAGTGCCTCAGAATGAGTCTATGTGTTGGAGGACCGATGCCACTTGGGAGGCGGAGAGAATTGGAGGCATACTGTGTGCGCTTCCACGCCGCGAGGCGCTGCAGCTGGGCAGGCCGCGCGGGGCGCCATGTTGCACCTCAAAAAAATCCAACCAGGATGGGATGCTGTCCACACCAGCATTTGCAGCAGCCCGTCTGGCTTCACAGTCAGACAGCTGAGAGCTTTCCATTTTAGAGCGGCGTTTTCTCAGCTGAACTCATGTGTTGGAAGTGTGGTCAGGAGCAGGAAGGAATAAACATGTTCCGTAAAAGTTAAAGTATCACAAAATAGCGAGTTGTTAACATAAGCTCTTTCTCACTCTTAGTTGTAAAATGCATTTTAGAAGGTGAAAGATTAACAAGGGAAGCAATAAACTGACTGAAATTTGTCCTCAGATTACTATTCCACTTTTATTGGAGCAGACTGTTATTATTTTGTTATGGTATTTATCTAACAATGTTAGTGATTTGGAGTTAAATTCTATTGTCTTAAATTCCTGTTAGGAAGTTGTCAAAATATACAGAACACCCAGTGATTTGTAACTGAAGAGCATGTGCTAATGGCCACATTGCTGCTTTTCTATTGCAATGTGCTTTGCCTTGGGGGAAAACTAGTCAACCTTAGAAAAACCCAAGCAGACTGAATGTGTATTATCATCACATGGTAGACAGCTACACTTGATGATGCTGCAAGGAAAGACAGGGAGTATTTTTTGGATGGATGAGGGAGGAAGGCTTACTTTTGAAAGGGTGTATTATATAGCTATTATTATTGCAGTCTGTTTATCCACCTAAGCACTAGGTTATACTTTAGCTTAACAGCTCACTGTGTATGTGCTATATAAAGATTTTGGATCCCTCTAATAAAAGGCTATCAGAATTGTAGAACTCAGATATTACATGAATGATGAATTTTAAAAGTCATGGCAAATTTTAGGGGGCAAAAGATGAAGTGTTATGTCATCTAGGATTTAACAGTTATGCTCTTTTATTGTAAGACGTAAAGTATGTTGCCTTAATTGTAGATTAGAAAGCATGTTACAGGGAGTATAGTGTTTATGTGTTAAAATGAAGTGCTGTCGTAAAGAAGGTTTTAGCCTAATGTATGTATTTTGACAGAACCTTCTTTTCCAATGTTTTCTAACTTTTCTCAGAACTTTTGTCAGCATGACCGACCATGGTGTATCTTATGTTATACATTGTTTTTCTTTCATGAGGATCAAACCCAATACGTTGGGCAATTTTAAGAATTTTATTTTTGTGGAAACTAGGTCTTAAAAGTACTTCCAAATCCATGTCAACAGGATGAGGACTCAGCTGGTTGATTGTCTATCACAGTTTGTTGGAAAGACCTATTTTTTGTGTGTTCAGATGCTTCCCAGAGATCTGTTTATAAACATTGTCAAAAGCAGAGGGTGTTAGGAATCTTCCACTTGAAAGAAAAATGACAAAAAGAATAAAATCATTGCTTGCCTTGCCTGTGGTTTCACGCTCAGCCTCTCATCTTAATGCCGTTGAGGATTACTCTTGCTCACTAGAGAGCACAGAATGATGTCGTGTCAGCAAATCGAAAACAGTATGAAACGCAGTGTGTCTCTCGTTTCTGATTGACCACTTGAGACTTTTTCATATCAAAGTTAGGTTGTGTTTCAGCCATTTTGACACAGGACCTTCAAAGATCATGTACTTTTAGCTAAACCAGAATTCTGCTAAACTTCTGCTTTGCAGACAAATTTAACTTGTGTCTGACCTTCAATCTCATTAGTTCTAACAATAATCAAGACCTCTTCCATGACTTTGTTCTTGAATATTATAAATACTAACCTCATAAAATGTATGTATTTGTAGATTCTTACTCCAGATTGCATTTTCATGTAAGCTCAAGTTCCTTTGTACACTACACACCAATAAATAACAACAGGTTGTTAGTATGTTGGAACTTTGTGTTGCGTGATGGTGAACTGTGGAGCTTTGCGGGCCAGTTGTTTGACAGAGGAGTCCAATGTAGTGAAAGATTGCTAAACTCTTCCAAGGCCAGACAGGGACTACTCTCGTGGGACAAAGCAGGTGTTCCCTACCCCCAACACCTGCCCCACTCCCCAGTCCACCCATGCCAACATACACAGTCTAAAAAGTACAAGAAAAAGGAAAATTTATCCTGTGGAGGAGAGGATCAAACAGAAGTTCCTTGGGTTCATTCATTTTTGACAGAGGAAAGCTAGCGTAAATATTTAATCATAGAACTTGTGAAGGAACATGTATTTAAAATGAAATTTATTCTTCCTCAGTCTTCATATGAAGAATCAGCTAGCTGTGGACATCACTTGACATTTTTCTTCCAGTTATAAGATGTTCATAGCAAAGAAAAATATGTCAGTTTCAATTTCATTATTAAAACAGTCAAAATCATGCACGATTTATAATTAAACTATTTCTTGCCTTGGTTACCTTTCTGTTAGTTACAATAGACAATGAAAAATGGTGCATGTTGGTAGACAGATGATTCACTTTGATGGATTTGAAGTAATTATAGTATGTCTTTGAAGCAAAAACAAGAAGTTCTTCCTTTTTTTCTTTTCTTTTTTCCTCCCTTCTGTCTTTCCCCAAATTTAGATTACCACATGCTAATTTGAATTGATTGCATGGAAGTTGATTGCTAATAACAAACTGTCTGTCCAAGTATCATTTTAGTCATCTTAGACAAAATAAAAATCTAGGAATAAAAAGCATGACATTTAAGTGAATAAAATGATTTTATACAGGGTGACAAGTGAATGATTCTGATGATGTCTTGATGAAAGAAAATAGTAGAGGGGCACAAATGAAGAAATGTTCTCACCTTCAAAATTTATAAACCCCTGGCCTCAACAGCAAGGATACATGAATACACGGTTCTTGAATTTGAATTCTTTGCGGAATCAGAGCAGCTGTCTACTGGCCCTCTGCCTTCAAATAGGCCTCAAGGAAATAGAAAACAGTACACAAAGAAGAACAAACACAAGCTTCCCCTTATACACCGTCCCTCAAATATTTGATTAGAGATTTCAGAGGAGAGTACATTAGTTTTTTTTTTTTTTTTTTTTTTTTAGCAGATACTCTCTGGTAGCTTTGACATAGTTTCTTTTAGGAGGAAAAACTTGAAAATAAAGATTCCTTAGTTTGACATTGGTTAGGAAGCAAAGTGTTCTCTTGGGTGAATATTTGGTTAACTGGAGTTTGTTATATCAAATAACAGGACCCTTTTAAAAATTTTTGTAATTTTTATTAAATCTTTTCTTAAATACATCAAGTGCTCTTGAAATGCTTGAACAAAGACAACAGCGCATAAATTAACCCTTTCCTGATGATTTAGGATTGCCATTACATACACTTTTATGGCACCACGTCTAATACAGACTGGCTTTTCTGCCTTTGGTAGGAGTCACTGTTAGGCTTGCATCTGTCAGCTCCTCCTCATTTTTTATGAGTTGAGAAATCAGTTAACTAAGCTTATTGTGAATTCTCTGTTAAGTAAGGAAGGGTTATTAAGGAATTTGAGTGTGGAGGCTTTGTGGTGAGTTGTATTTGGATGGAGGAATCACACTACTTTGCTTAGGGCTGTATTTCAGAAAGTAGAGTTCATCAAAAGTTTTTAAATGCTGTAAATTATGTGTTGAGGGCACCTTCAAAGAATAGCTAACTCCTAATTATCTGAAGCACAATTTTACTTCTAGATGACTTCTACTTAACATTTTTATTGTTCCTTCCATTAATTAATTAATTCATGTATTTATTAAGCATGACACTACTTACTTTGTATACCTAAAAATGCATTTCAATATTAGTTTCAACCAGCTATAAAAAGGCAGTTAGTTAATGGTGTTTTAATTCTTAAATTAACCATGAGTGACTCTGGCTTTATGTGCCTTTTCCATTGAGGGTGTTGGCTGTCCCTTTGGTCCCTGCTCCGCAGCCTTTCCTCCCTGTGAGTGGCTGAGTCCCATCCTGGCTCCTGGGAAAAGGGTGAAAGGAGTTTCACACCAGGCCAGCGCTTTGTTTTTGTTTTGGAGACAAATAATGCACACATAAATCTTTCATATATATAAAAATAAAATATGCGTAATATATCACACATACATATACATACGTCGTTAAGATAAAAATGGCTGTGTTAAACTCAGTTCTGACAGTGCAAGCCCTGGCTACTGCTTGGTCTCCCTAGGGATCATAGCATTCTCAGTGGAATTAATTCCTTGCTGGAAGTTGAACCTAGAAGAATATTCTTTGTGTTATGGTAATTTGGAAGATCATAGTAAGGTCCTCAGGGAAATTGAAGAGACCCAGTGGCTTTGATCAGTGATGTTAGAAAACATTTTTTCCTTCTCATTTAAAAACACTATTTTTTGGGTAAAATGTACATAACATAAAATATAGCATTTTAACCATTTAAAAGTGTACAGTTCTGTGGCGTGAAGTCCATTCACCCTGCTGTACAACCATCACCAGCATCCATCGGGAAGACTTTTTCTTTAATCTTCCCTAACTACAACTGTACTCATTAAACAGTAACTTCCTGTCCCTTCCCTCTGTGACCAGACCAGGGCCTCACCATCAAGTTACATCTGATGCTCGTCTGGCCGGGACCTTGTGTGTAGCCCTTTGTGTTATGCTTTGTCCAGAACCCCTGGCTTAGTAACTGCCTTGTATGCCCTTCAGGTTTGCAGTTTGCCTTTCTGTCTACAGGACTTCCTGTTCTTCCAATTACCCCAGAGTTCCAGACTAGTGTCCTGGGTTCTTTTGCCGACTGAGTTTCCTTGATTTTGTCAGCCATTAGCCTGCCCCGATTTCTTGTTTCCCTGACCCGGTGACAGACATTCCTGATGGTGACAGCTTTGTTGGACCCGTTCTCTTTTGCCCAGCTGCTGGCCTTGGTATTCTGCCTGCTGGCTTCCAGATTTCTTCCCAGGTCATTCTGCTCTTCCAGCAGGTGCCTTTACTCCTGGGTCGGTCCAGTGCTGTCCTGTCTAGCCTGCCTAGCTCAGGGTTAGGTTAACTAAGCCTTGTCTGATCATGTCAGAAATGCCAAGAAGATTTTACATTTCAAACTAGCTTTTTACATTGAAGACCATAGGAAGTCTACTGCACAAGGTACTAAATGGTATTTTACTTTATTATAACTTGTAACATTGAAAAATGAAGTATCAAATTACCGAAAATATAAATAGAAGGAAAAATGCTGAAGACTATTAACTAGCTTTCTACAAATGATTTTTGAGTTAGCAATTAATGGATAATTCAAAAGGGATGAAAGAATAATTTTCTTTAATAAATTTGACTACATGTTTAAGAATTCTTTATTAACCCAAGTTATATTTTTCCTATGTTGTTGAATTGTTATTTATTGCTATATAACAAACCATCACCAAACTTGATGTCTTAAAGCAAAAATTTATTATTTCTCATGATTCTTGCATTGGCTGGGCTCAGCTGTGCAGTTCTTCTGTTCTGTGTGCTGTTTCCTGGGAGTTCAGCTAGGGATGGAACATCCAAGATGGCTGCCCCCTCATGTCTGGTGTCTCAGCTGAGACTGCCTAGGTTTTTCTATATATATATATAGTTTCTCAGTCTAGCTCAGCTTCTTTATATGATAGCTGCATCCCAAGAGGGTTTTTAAATTAACTCTTTATCCTAAACATTTTAAAACTTTATTTTTAACTTGATTTAATTAGTTTACTGTTCACTCTTTTAAAGAAATAGTTCGGTATGCCAGGTAATTATATATATGTGTGTGTGTATGTATATCTATAGTGAGTGTGTGTGTGTGTGGCACATCTAGTAGACTAGTGAAAAGAATTTTTGCGTGGAATAACTAGGTAATGGCTCTAGTGCTTTGCACATATAGCTGTAATTTTCAAATGAATTACCCTCATGAGGTATTCCTTATATGTTAGAGTGTAACATGCATCATTGAAATGAAAACAAGAGATGAAAGTATTTCATATTTCTGAACAGATATTTGTATGCTCCATAGTAGTAATTGCATAATTTCATTTACATTTGCAACAATAAAATCAGCAAGAACAGTTATAGAAAATTTTAGCTAAAAATATATCTCAAAATCTTCTAGAAAAAATTAAATAGCTGAACATCTTTAATTCAGGATTCATGATGACAAATAGTAAAATAATTTTTAAATGCTTAAATCTTTTCATTTTAAATGTTATACTTTCCAGTTTCCTGGACGCTTTTTCAGAATATGGACTTTTAATGATGCATTAGTTATCTTTTGCCTGACTTAGAATAGGAATATAGATATAGCTAACGTATATCACACTTACATTACTTGTCTATTAGAAAATAAGCAAGTCTCCTACATATACATAGATAATAAATCTTACATTTCTGAAGAAATATAATGCAACGTCAGTAATAAAAATGAGTAAAATGAATAGACAATCTGAATAGGTCTATACCTATTAAAGAAATTGAATCAATTAATAGCCTTCCAAAGCAGAAAGCCCCAGGCCCAGTTGGGTTCACTGGTGAATTCCACCAAACATTAAGGAACAAATGATACCAGTTCTCCACAATCTCCTTCATAAAATTTGCAAAGCAGAGGGAATACTTTGTAACTTATTATGTAAAGCCAGCATTAGCCTAATACCAGAACCAAAGACAATACAAGAAAACGAAACTACAGAGCATTATCTCTCATGAACACAGATTCAAAAATCTTCACCAAAATATTATGAAATCAAATCCAACAATATATGAAAGAATTATACACCATGACCAAGTGGAATTTATCCTAAATATGCAAGGCTGTTTCAACATTCAAAAATCAATTAATGTAATCCATCACATCAACAGGCTAAAGAAGAAAAAAAATCACATGATCTTATCAAGAGATGCAGAAAAAGTATTTGACCAAATTCAATATGCATTCATGATAAAAACTCTCAGTAAACTAGGAATAGATGGGAGCTCTCTCAACTTCATAAAGAATATCTACAAAAAAACTCCCTACAAATAACAACATACTTAATGGTAGGAGCTAGAAGCTTTCTCACTAAGATCAAGAATAAGACAAGGATGTCCCCTCTCACCACTCCTTTTCAACATTTTACTGGAAGTCCTTGTTAATGTTATAAGACAAGAAAAGGAAATAATAGGTATAAGGATTGGGAAGGAAGAAATAAATAAAACTATCTTTGTTCACAGATGGCATGATTATGTAGAAATTCCAAAAGAATTGACAAAAAGTCTTTGGGAACTACTGTGTTTCCCTGAAAATAAGACCTACCCATAAAATAAGCCCTAAGCAGGATTTCTAAGCATTTGCTCAATAGAAGCCCTCCCCCGAAAATCGTATCTGCACAACCCATGCATTTCGTCGCGGAGCAGAGCGGTAAAGAACACAAGCAGCCCTTCTCATCTGCCCCACTGTGATAGCTACTATCCTGAGCTCCACTCAGAGGTGACTGTAAAGGTGTGGGCAACCCAACCAACAAGGTTGGCTCCCCTTGTCACATCCCGGCCATCCTGTGTGTGCTGCAAGCTGAGGCTTTGAGGGGAAAGTCTCCTCAGTGAAGTGAGGAGCAGGTAGCTCCGCTTTAGGTATTGTGTGTCCCCAGGGGGAAGAAGGAAAGCTGTGGCTGCCATTTTGCTATGATGATGTTCCAGAAGAAGAGACTTAACTATATTTAAATAAATGTAGATTGTTGTACCGTACTTAAAAAAAATAACACATCCCCTGAAAATAAGCCCTAGCGCATCGTCTTGAGGAAAAATAAATATAAGACCCCGTCTTATTTTTGGGGAAACACAATAATAAGAATCACAGCAAGGTTGCAGGATACAAAGTTACTATACAAAAGTCAATCACTTTCCTATGTATCATCAATGAACAAGTAAAATTTGAAATTAAAAACACAGTATCATTTACATTAGCACCCCAAAGAATGAATACTTAGGTATAAATCTAACAAAATATGTGCAAAATCTATATGAGGAAAACTACAAAACTCTGGTGAAAGAAATCAAAGGCCAACTAAATAAATGGGGGGATATTCCATGTTATGGAGCAGAATACTCAATATTATCAAGATGTCAGTTTTTCCCCCACTTGATCTGTAGATTCAACACAATCCCACCAAGAGTTTCAGCAGGTTGTTTTGTGGATATCCACAAACTGTTCTAAAGTTTATATGGACTGGCAAAAGCCCCAGAACAGCCAACACTGTATCAAAGGACAACAAAGTAGAAACCCTGAAGCTACCCAACTTCAAGACTTACTATAAAGCTATAGTAATCATGCCCTTGTGGTATTGGTGAAACAAAAGACCAGTCAGTCGATCAACGGAATGGAATGAGCCACATGAATATGGTCAAGTGATCTTTGACAAAGGAGTAAAGATAATACAATGGAGAAAAGAGAGTCTTTTTGACAAATGATGCTTGAACAGCTGGACATCCACATGCAAAAAGTGGGTCTAGACACAAACCTTACACTCCTCACACGAATTAATTCAAAATGGATCACAGACCTAAATGTAAAACACAAAACTATAAAACTCCTAGAAGATAACCTGGAAAATCTGGACCTTGGGTTTGGTGATGAGTTTTTAGATACATCACTAAAGGCACGATCCATGAAAGAAATAATCAATAAGCTGTTCTTCTTTAAAAACTTCTGCTCTGCAAAAGAAGCTGTCAAGAGAATGAGAGACAAGCTACAAACTAGGAGGAAATATTTATAAAAGATACACCTGATAAGGGGCTGTTAACTAAATATATAAAGAACTCCTAAAATTCAGCAATAAGAAAATTAACAACCTGATTAACAGTTGGGCAAAAGACCTGAACAGACACTTCACTGCAGTAGCTATACAGATGACAGATAGGCACATGAAAAGATGCTCCACATGCATGTCATTAGGGGATGCAAACTAAAGTGCGATACCACTATACACCTAGTAGCTGGCACAAATCCAGAACACTGACAACACCAAATGCTGGTGAGGATGTGGAGCAACAGCAACTCTCGTTCATTACAGGTGGGAATGCAAAATGGGACAGCCACTTTGGCAGTCTCTTACAAAACAACACATGCTCTTACCATACAATCCAGCAATTGCATTCCTTGGTGTTTACCTAAATGAGTCAAAAAGTTATCTCTACAAAAAACCCTACATGTGAATGTTTATGGCAGCTTTACTCATAATTGCCAAAGCTTGGAAACAAACAAGATGCCCTTCAGTAGGTGAATGGATAAACCGTGGTACATACAGACAATGGCGTATTATTCAGCAATAAAAGGAAATGAGCTATCAAGCCAAGAAAAGACATGGAGGAAGCTTACATGCACATTACTACGTGAAATACACCGATCTTAAAATGTTACACCCTGTATGATTCCAACTATGTGACATTCTGGAAAGGCGAAACTGGAGACAGTAAAAAGATTGGTGGTTGCCAGAGGTTAGGGGGCAGGAAGGACGACTAGGTGGAACACAGAGGATATTTCAGGCATTGAAACTATTCTGTATGATGCTGTAATTGTGAATACGTGTTGTTATAAATTTGTCAAAACTCATGACATAGAACACCAAGCATGACCCCTAATATAAACCACGGACTTTGGGTGCTAATGCCGCGTGTCAGTGTAGGTTCATTGATTGTAACGAATGGACCACTCTGGTTAGGAACATTGTCAGTGGCCGTGCTTGTGTGCATCAGGGAGTATATGAGAATTTCCCGTACTTTCTGCTCAATTTTGCTGCGAACCTAAAACTGCTCTGAAAATAAATATTTTTTAAAGGAAAAAAAATTGAAGCAAATGATGAAAAGAGAAAAAAATATATAGATGTTTGCTTAAATGTTAAAAAGTCCTGAGATTGTTGTGTCATTGTTTCAAACTAGAAACTTTTTCTTTAGCATTGATTAAATATTTCACAGAATCTTTTAGAAACTAGAAAAAAAAAAGATCTCATAGAAACATTTCTTACTTTCCAACATTATTAACAAAAAACTAAGTAGTGGAATGAAAGGTGAAAAGATTAATTAGCTACATTTGGGAAGAAGTGTATAACACTGGCTTTTGCAGTTTTTCTTATATTTTTGGTAGTCATGTATAAAATAGATCTTAAGTTAACATTACATTGAAAAGCCCCCTCTCCTTTTTTTGGGATGGGATCAGTGCTATGTTGTGCCTGTTTGATTGGCATCTGGCAAATCTCCTGACATTTACTGAAATCAAACCTCAGAATATTTTCATCTGCAAACCAGATGCATTTGTATCTAGGCTTTCATTGTTCATGGTGCTTTTAATTATGAAAATGTTCTAGACGCATACACGCCTTCATTTGAATTGTGCTAAGTACAGTTTGACTGATTTCCTCATTCGTAGTAGACACCTGCTGACGTGATAGCCTGTGTATTCTGAGTTCTCCATTGAGAGATGGCAGCTCAGCGTTCTTTGATTTAGTTCCTTCTTTGGAGAATGGGTTGAAATACTAAATCCTGCTTACCAAGGGACAGTAGAGACCTTTTCTGGGTTTTGAGGTTTAAGGATATAAGAGTTATGTCTTTTGTTCTTATTTGCATTGTCCTGTAAAAATAATTCTATTTTGAGGAAGTTTTTTATTTTTGAGAACATTGAAGCACCATCACAAAAATAAAATAATTGTGCCAAATTATGCATGTTATTATAAAAAATATTTTGCATAAACAGTTTCATTAAATGCAATTCTAGTTTTTTTTTAATTTTAAACTTAGACCTGTTTTGGAAATAATAAATTGAAATCTGCATAATGTTTCATTATACCTTATAAAATTAGCATTTCCTCCATTTTTTGCATCATACTACAAATAATCATATGTAAAAACCTATCTAGAGTATGAGCCAAGCAGTCATATAAAATGCTTTGTCTTCATGTGAATTAGAAGGTAAAGTTCACAGTTTTCAAATGCAAATGATCTTTCATGGTAAGAAGATGAAAATGCACAAGGGAAATACTGAAACACGAGTGGGAGGGAAAGGCAAGAGAGGAGAGAAGGGTGAAATAAAAGGGCAGAAAGACTGCAGAGGGAGACGAGAAGGAGACGTGTTAGTGAGGAAGGAAGGCAAGAAGGGACTTACCAGAATGGAGAGGTTTGAGAACTAATGAAGAGGCAAGGAAGGGAAGCTGTTAACATTTATTGAGTGCTGTGCATTGTGCCAGCACTTTTTGGTACGTTATGGTATTATCTATTTTATTATCTCCGCTTTACAGGTAAGGTAACTTGAATATCTTTATGCCACAGTGTGAGTTAATGGTGGGACCAGGGTTTGAACTCCTATTATTTAATTTTCTTAACAATATTAACTGACTCTCACCATGGGCTAAAGTTGATAATGAGAATACCACAGTGACAAGCCGGATATAGTCTCTGTTCTCACGTTGTTTATATTCTGCTGAGGAAGGCTGATGAGTAACTGTCAGTGGCAACGCAGGTGGCAGGTGCCCTAGGGAATGGAAAGCAGTAGGAACCTGGTGACCACACTGCAAACAGACCTGGCGTCAGGGAAAGCTTCCTGGATGAAGCGGATCCTTGCTTGAGAACTGAAAGACAAGTTGAGTAAAAGACCATTCTTTTCCTATGTGTGGTTTTTATCTTTTCCCTCATTTCTATTTTTGTTCAGTCTGTAGCTTATGTTTTGGTCACGGTAACTATCTTGAGAGAAGCACTCAAATCTTTATTCACGCCTGGGGGTTTCTGCATGGTTAAGGCCCACAGCCTACGTTTTCGCTTTTCCCATGAATTGCAAAGGACTTGAAATGAACGTTGGGTAGCTTTCCAGGTCAAAACTGAGTGTCTATCATCTCCGCTTGTCCTTGGGGTGCTGGGACAGAGTGAAATTGATATAAGTAAGATGACTAATTGCCTTTTAGGTTGTATGTTCTTAATTTAATAATTAGGAATGAAAATATTTATTTACTAAATCATTAGGAAAGGTAACTTGATAGCAACACATGCACATATACACACACACACTCTTAACGTTTTTAAGAAACTTTTTTTGTCCTAATAAGAAGTATAACTTTATAATATTAAGACTTAATCTTCTTCTTTCCCCCTCCACATAGTCCTGCTTCCTTTGCCTATTAAGAGATTTTATTTAGGAATATGAGTTAAAGTGAGAGGAAAGTGAGGGCACAATGAGTTTCAGTGGGCAACAAAAGGATGAATGAAATTCCTCTAGAAGATAAAGTGGGTGGAAGGGCAGAGGTCGTTTAAACTCTGGACAGAAACTGCTATTACTTGGGGTCAGGCAGCAGGGGCAGGGATGGAGGGTTAGTGAAAGAATGTGGTTTCCTTTTAGAAAAAAAGAATAAAACTTGAGTCCTTAAATAAGCAATTTTGGGCTCAATCTTTACATTTCTGAATGAAGTTCTTTTACTTTAGTATGTTTCATTTTATCTACTGCATAGCATTTTACCCGCAGATATGAAAACCTGGTAAATCAGACTAGAGTCTGTGCTCATCAGTTTTGTTTTGGTTTCCTTCTCCTCTCCTTCCATGCAAGGTCTCCCCACCCCAAATGATACCCCCCGTGGTGTCATTAGGCTTATGATCTCAGTCTAGCTCTGTGGGGAGAGGGTTGCTCCTGGGAGGACCCTTTGGAGAGTGGCACCTGTATAAACAACTGCATCTCTTGTCCTCTGCTGAGTCTTGATTTTTGACATAGTTGACAAGGAGTTAAGGAAAAAGGGGAGCTTAGTAAACAAGTGTCCTCCATAGAGGTAGACTGGCTGGAACCTGCCCAGCTGCCCATTCTACAGTTAGGTTTATCCTCCCAGCGAAGTTCACACCCACAGGAACCCAGAGGTCTGCCTCAGGAATGAGGAAGACCACGGTGGAGCCGACCCCCTATTATAGACAAGTTCTGAGCTCTGCATTTCTTCCTAGGGTACTGTTGATTCAGAGGCCAGAGTCTAATTCTAAAAAGTTTTAGCCTATTGTTGTAACTCATTTTAAAATGTAGGGATTTTGGTTTAGTGGCTGGTATAATATCCAGAAATTAGCAGATCTCATTTCTTTTTATATATTGCTCCGTTCACTTTGTCACTGACTCATTGGTTCTTTATCTCTCACTGGTAAATGAAAGCAACACTCAATGTAATTTTCTTACATCTCCGTGGCTTGTTGTATATCTTCTGCTGCGCACCTTATAAAGTTTGGACCTTTGAGGCACCCAAGGCATCAAGAGCTTGGGGCAGGGATGCTCTGTGTAACTTATCTTGGTAGAAGCAGTGATGAGCACCCTACATGGTAAACATTTGCCCCAAAGGAATGCTTTGAGCAGTCTTTGATGGACGTTAGACTCTAGGGCAGTGTCTGCAGACCCCTGGGTGCGGGCAGGTCGCTAAATTTTTGGAAAGGGGCATGAATCCAGTGGAACTTCAAGCATCCATTGTAGACTGACTCCTATGTGCGGTGTTCAAAGGTATCATTTTCAAATATTTGGAAGTACTGTCATTTACAACAGTGACGCTTTCATAGGTTTTATCGTCTTTTCTTAATGTTCTTTTGAAGTCTTCTGATGAGGTGCATTTTTTTTAAACACTGCCATCACTTTACTGTATGTTCACAGTTACTATACATGCCGTGGCGGTGGGGCCCGCGGGATGCCAGCCCCCCGCGCCCCGACCCCAGGCGCCCACCCTCTGGCCTCTGTATGCTGTTTGCAGCTCCTCCCTCTCGCAAGGCAGCCCGCGCAGGACAGTAGCATCGTCCGTCTGTGCAGGTCCTGCAGGTTAGGCATCAGCTGTCCGAGTCCAAATCGCTTTTACCTTCCTCTTCCCTCCTCTCTGGCGACGGCTGCGACGTCTGTTGCATCCTCAGCGTTTGCTAGGATGAGGACCGCTCTCTGCTGCCTCCACGGAGCGCCGGGGTTCTCAAGCCAGACCTGCACGTTCTCCTGGCCAGGTAGCTTTCTGGGTGTGAGGCAGTGCCCTTTGCACCTCTGTCCTAAATTCCTTCAGGATGTTGATGGCGACAGAGACTTTTCTTTAGGTACCGTGTCACTCACGTCGCTGCGTTTGCTGTGCTCCCAGTTTTATGATTGTTCATTGCATTTATAAATATGAATTCAAAGTGTGAATATATTGTTTTCTTAATGCTGGCAGTAAGGGAAAGAACCAGTTGTAAGGACCACAGTGGTGAGCATGGCTAAAATGCTGGTGTCTTCCAGTGAAGCCGGAATTGCTTCTTCAGAGGCTGTTTTGCCGAGGAGCCTTTGAAATCTCCCTTGGATACTTGCTTATTTTCTCAAGTCAGGATATGGGTTTTTGGTGTGTGTGTCTGTTTGTGGTTAAGAAATTCTTTAAACTTTCCTGGGGTTCCCTTTTCTTTCCTTGAGTCAGAGAAAGTTCATTGTGTCAGTATGGTATGTTGGTAAATTTCAAGGAAGGGAAAGATAGAAAAATTTATTAGTCTAGCTAATGTCATTGGGCTCCTTTCAGAGTGAAAAAACGTGCAGAAGATTTTCTGACAGGTGAGCATTTGTCAACACTTTAATGAGGTCAAATGGCTTAAAAATAACCCAAGAAGGATATGCTCAGTGCTGCCCCATGCCCCGAGTTGAGGGTAGTATATTGACTTTCCTGGAAGTTCGCCTGCATTTTTAGGTGATTTGATCTTCAGATGTCTTCAAAATCGGTTATTAATGTAAAAGAGATAGCACTTGGGAGAACTTGCCATGCTTATTACTGCCTTATCAGTGGGATTACAAAAATATAAATTAGTTTTTATGATAGAAATCTGACAAGTCATTTCTGTTTCTCCAAAGACATACACATGTGGTGTTAATTTTGACCTGATTCATGGGTCCTCTGATACCCGAACACACAAAATGCTTGCATAAAAAAGCTAGACTTGTTGGCATTAACTTTCTTGCAGGTCTTGCCAACAAAGAAATACTATGTACTAAATTTGAATCTGGTTTCAAAACAAATGTCAAAATTTTAAAACACTGGATTTACTGGAACATAAATAGTTCGTTTAATGAAGCTATTTCCCTCGACTCCCTTGTTACTCTGTCAGCACATCAGGTAACTCCACGGTGCTAGTAACTTTCCATTTTAATGTGATTCCTCCCTTTCCTTAGTTTACTGATGACTGATTGACAGAGAAAGAAATTTTAGCCCTCTTGAAAAGTCTTTTAATCAGCAAGTCAACTTCTTAATATTAGAGATTTCTTCAAACGTCAGGAACAACATAAATATGGATCTGCACTTTGCAAAGGGGAAGTTGACATTTGTGATAACCAGGCAAGACTCAGTGTTATTTGTATAAATTGGTTATGTGTTAAATATTCCATATCTATTTGTAGTGTATAGGCAACATTCATCTTGGTTTTACTTTGGGAAGTTTTTTTTTTTGTTTGAGGGTTGTTGGAAGAAAGAGACATTATATCATTTTATCATAAAAATATGCTGTTTTGATTTTGAGTGTGATAAAACCTTTGAACAGAGAATAGGGTAATTTAATGAAATTATGTGCTGGAAGTTTCATTGAATTAGTTTGATTAAAGGAAGATGTACACCTCAAAATTGAAAGAAACCACAGTACTCAGGACCTTTAGGAAAACACGCAAGGAATCGTATTACAGTTTTTAGAAACTAACTCTTCATTTCATCATATTCTGTGTGGGATTTGTTTGGTTTGGTTTACCTCATCTCATTTGATAATCTACCATGAAGTTTTACTTACCCCTTGAGTTCCTTTTTCCTCAGAGTTTAAATTACGTTAAAGTAAGTTAGAGTGAGGGAGAAAAGAAGAGAGATGACTAGTGTTTTTTGAATACCTTCTGCGTGCCAAGATTATGCTAGGTACTTTCTTCACAGTAGTCTTCTGGGATAAAAAGTTTTAATTCCCATTTTGTAAAAAGCAACCACTCAAGGTCAAGTAAGTCGAGCAACCAGACTTTCATCCCTGCCTGTTTAGCACCAAGGCCTGTATTCTTCTTTAGTGTGTGTCTAAATATGTAATTTCATGCAATCACAGGGTCTTTAGTGTCTCTCCGGGAGTCTGAAGAGCAGATCAGAAGAGTTATCTCTTGACTAGGATTAAGAAAAAATGGGGATTATTCAATCATTCATTCAAATATTTTTGTATGCCAGATCGTTTTCTAGGTGTACCCTCAACCAAACAGGCAGAACAGCCTACAGTCTTTTATACCATTTAAATATTCCATACATTTGTAGAAGGTAGTTCATGTTTCTGGTAGGGATTGTTGAGCAGTTAGAAAACAACTTCAGGATGTCTTTATTTGAGGGAACTACAAACAGCAAAATACTTTGAGTTGTGAGTTAATACACTGTGATGCACTTTATCTAGTATCCCTATGAGTATGTGGCGTAATTGGGGTATGCTAAACAACAGCATTTCCTTAGGTGTTTTCTGTAGGGCATTTGGACAGAGAATTTTGGGAAACGCTTGGTTCAATACAAATAAACAGGTTTCTTTACTGCAGAACTTCTCAGAGCCTTCCAAGCTTATTTAACTACAGACCTTTTTTTTTTCCCAAGAGCCTTCTATCCCAAATAATGTTCAGGAGAATATACATGACTATCTAGATATAGAATGCTATGTCTTCCTTATATTCCTCTCTCTATATGTTATTTTTAAAGATTGTTTTCCTGCTCAGAAAGCATGCAACTGCCAGTTTTTCAAGGTTTCTTTTTACTGAAGACCACCTCAGCATTTATAATGGTCAATTTATTAACCTTTACTTTAGGTAAAAAGTTTAAGTATCTAATGATAACAACAAATCTAAGGAATTCAAAGGGGTTAGGTTTTCATTTTGTCATAATGGTTCCTCCACTTGTAATGAAGTTGCTAGGTAAAATTATTATGTTATTTCTATAGAAATAGGCAGTTACACAGGCTTAGAATTAACTGACGCTTTGGTTTCTGAAGGTAGGAATTTACTACCATTGTGTTTTCAGAGGTTCAGACAATTGTCACTATGCTATAAACCCAAATAATAATTATAAGCTGGCTGTAAGCTGAAGACTCTTATTCATTTTAAATTATCCTTTAAAAAGAACCACATCCCCTCTTTCGGATGAGATGGTAAGTTGAAATAGTGCTGCCCAGCCTGGACACCGTTTCTCATCCACACAGAGGCTCCCTGTCTGAGGCTGGGAAATGTGTACTCTGTTTGCTGGTTACGTGGGCACAAGAGAGAAATGGGGAGGGCTGAGAGTCAAGGTTGAGCTCACACCAGGAACTGGCCTCCCGCAGAGGGAGGTAAACATTAAACTGAAGCATCAGAGTAAAGAAGCCGTCTTTGTTAGGCCAAGGCACTAACAAATTCCTTATCTTTCTGGCACAAAAGAACACTGTGTGGCACCAAGGAGGCCTTGCATCAATATTTGCTGAATGAATATTAAAAATAACTTAATTTTAACTCTATATCCTGAGATAACTGTAAGTTCTGGGGGAGCTTGAGATTGTTTCTTTTTGAGCTGACATTTGCCAGGTGCTGTGCTAAGCGTTTAATAGACGTTGTCTCATTTAATTCTGACAGCAGCCTTATGAGATACTTTTTCATTACAGATGGTAAACTGAAACTTGAAAACGTGAGATACTGTGTCCAAAGGCCCGTATGTCATAGCTAGGGGAGCCTGGGTGTGACCCCAGGTTGCCTGACTCTGGTGTAGGGACTTGCAGTTTTAGCCAGGATCCTTGCTACTTGGTTTCTCTGCTTGTTTGTGTACTGATGACCGATGGGATTTTGGTTTTAAGACCTCATCCCCAGGACTTTTTATAATAAACCTTTGATTTACTTTGGAAAGAATAAAATCAACATATGATTTCAACTGGGAAATTGGAGCCGCAGAAGAAGTCAATAGTGTTTTCTCTGTGACATCACAGGAAGTTACCATGGAAATGATTATGGTATTATGAATACAGAATTATAACTTTGGGAAATAAGCTGCCAAAGGAGACAAAATGCTGAGGAATAGCGAAGTTGTTCTCATGAAAATGCCTTTTAGATTTTAGATGAACAAATTTAGCAACACGACGTCGAAATGCTTGGTCTCTTTCAGCATTCCTGAAACATCAGTGTTAAATTATTCTTTTAACTCTCCCTGATTTTGTTACTACTTTCAGAACTTGTTGAAAGTAAAATAATTCCCATGTGTGCCTGTGTGTTTTTAGTTTAGCAAATATTGTTCTTTATAGATCCTCCCTGCCCCAGCCCCTCTGTTCCTTTCTTCCCAGTGGAGGTAAATTGTTCCCTGGTTTTTGCATCAACAAATTCCCCGCAGAATAAGTTAGCTCTGGTATTTGTTAATTATTAAAGGCAATTCTAGAAGTTGGATGGAGAGGCTATGGTAAAAACCAAAATGTAATTTTTCCAATAGAAATTTTAATCCCAAATTTCATTGTTCCTATTACTTTTCACTAAATTGAACATTTCAAAAAAATGCTTATTTAAAAGTGTTGATCATATATTTTAAACTTTGTCATAGAAAAGTTTTTTCAGATCACCAGTAATCAGAAGTGGTGACAATGCTATTATTATTGTTTGCCGTCTTAATTTCTTTATATTCAGAATCCTTTAGTGTTTTTAAAATTTATTTAACTGAAATGTATCTGACTGGCAGCCTGAAGACTTTTGTTCTCTTACTGCTATCATTTTACCTTAGAAGGGTTAAATGTCTAGACAGAAACCTCATAGTTGTTCTGGCCCACTGAGCTCCAGAACCCTGTCAGTTTACACATCTCAGGATAGACAGATCATTCTGGGATCTGAAGTATCTTTTTCCCCAGACTACTTGGGGATCTAAAATATCTTCCTAATCATGGATTAGGAAGAGAATGATGAATAGCAGTTGAGCTCTTTTTTAACTAAAAGGTGATTTTTAAATGGTAAAGGAACACCTAGTTGAACTGGTCACACGTGTATGTGCCCGGGTGTCAGATAGTAATACTTGATATACGTGTAAGATATATGTAAGTTATGAAACTTATGTGTACACTGGGGAAACCACCCCTCTGTGAGAGTCAGAGCATTACTAATATCCGTGAATGTGTCTGTCCCATTCCTCTGTCAGTTTGTGTTGATTATTCCCTTACCTTGTGAAAGTAGAGCTGTGTGGTTTACCACATAAGCAGGTATCGTTTTTACAAAATGGTAATGCACTAACTGTAGCAATTTGGTTTTTGCCTCATTCACATTGTGTTTCTGATTTATCCATGTTGTTGTGAGCCGTGGTTCATTCTTACTGAAGTAAAAATTTCCTTTCCAGTCTGTACTTTGACTCATGGGTTATTTAGAAATGCTTTAGAATTTCCTAACATATGAGAATCTTTAGATTACCTTTATATTATTTTTAACTTAATTGCTTTGCGATTAGGGGGCATGGCCTATTATACCTATTCTTGGAAATCCGTTGAGACTTGTTTTGTGGCTTAACATATACACAGTTTTTGAAAATATGTATGTGAAAACAACATGTACTCTCATTTGGCAATACTACATGTGTCTTCTACATTGAACATATTTCGGAATCTCCTACCATATGATGGGCTTATTAATGTTTTTATTAAATTTTGCTCTATACATATTTGAGGCTACTTTAATAGATGTGTACATTTTTGGAATTATACTTCCCTGTTAAGTTAAATGTACCGTTATGTAGATGCTTTCTTTGTGCCTCTTTATGGTGAAGTCCATTTAAAAATGATATTGTTATAGGCATATAACTTTATTTAGGTTCATATTTGTCTGTTATATTTTTTCCATATTTTAAATCTTTCATGTCTTTGCTGGCTTTTATTATTGTTTTAAAATACATTATAATAATCTTTAACTTTTAACTGGTAGATTAATTTACATTTATTGTGATTACTGATACGTTCGATGTCGTTAATCTCATCTTACCTTACACTTTCTATTTGTTCACCTTTTTATCTTTCCCCCCTTTATTGTCTTTCTTTTTTAATTGCTTAAATTGTGTTTGTTTGCTTATTCCCAGTGGTTTGGAAGCTGTGACTTCTTAGCTACTCTCCAAAACTTACTAGTCTCCTCTTTTTTCTTGAGCACACACCAAGCTATATATTCTAGACTCACTTGCTGTCATATATTTCCAGGGCCTGAGGTCTGGCCAGTGGGATGTGAACAGAGGTGGTTTGCATTTGGGGGCCAGGGCTTTTAAGGAGTGCGTGGACCTCCTCCTTGCCCCTTTTTCCCTTCTGCTTTCTGGATGCCGAAGATGATGAGACCCTAAGGGTTGGCGGAGCCACAAGATGGTAAGAACATGAGTCCTTGAATCTCTGTGTAGAGGAAAACCATCTGCCAACCAAACATTAGAGTTATGAGAATGATGCGTTAAGCCACTGAAATCTGGAGGTTTGTTACAGCCGTTAATGTTTTCCTAAATAACTTAGAAATTATGCACTATTTTTGTTCTTTTAATGGTGCCTTGAAATTGTCCATGTTTACCCAGCAGAATCTAACGTTAAACCTGATTATTAAGCCCCTTCCAGGTAATACAAGGATCTTAGAACACAGCTCCAGTTGCTTCTCTCCTACTTTACATGATGCTGTCCTTTAAAAAAAAAAAACAAAAAAACCCTAGACATTATTGTTTTATTCTTATTTAGATTTGCCACCACTTTACCAATTTATTTGCTTATCTTCCTTCTTGTGACTCGGACCTGCTATCTTTCTTTCTTTGTTTTCTTGAGACAAGGTCTTGTTCTGTCACTCAGGCTAGAGCACAGTGGCCCAATCATAGTTCACTGCAGCCTCAAACTCTTGGGCTTATGTGATCCTCCCGCCTCAGCCTCCCGAGTAGCTAGTACTACAGGCACATGCCACCATGGCCAGCTGGGTTTTCTTATGTTTTGTAGAGATGTGGTCTCTCT
This sequence comes from Cheirogaleus medius, assembly GCA_008086735.1. Classification (NCBI taxonomy): domain Eukaryota; kingdom Metazoa; phylum Chordata; class Mammalia; order Primates; family Cheirogaleidae; genus Cheirogaleus; species Cheirogaleus medius. The sequence continues at coordinate 42,048,174 of VBSM01000483.1, forward strand.
GTGTTGCCCAGGCTGGTCTCAAACTCCTAGCCTCAAGTGATCCCCTGCCTTGGTCTCCCAAAGTGCTGGGATTACAGGCATGAGCCACTGTACCCAGCCAGACTTGCTTTCTAGGGTCATTTTTCTTCTTGAAGTATGTCTTTTAGAAGTTCCAGTGAGTAAAACCATCCTGGTAATACTCTGTTTTTATCCATTTATATAAGTCTTTATTTTTCTTCTTGTTTTATGTCTAGGTTGATTTGTTTTCTTTCAGCACTAAAGATATTTTCACAAACTTTTATCCACCATTGTTTCTGTTTCTGTTGAAGTCTGTTTTCAGAATAATTGTCATTTCTTTGTCAGCTGATCTACCTTTTTTCTTTTTAAAAATCTTCTCTTTGTCTTCTTTGATGTTCTTCAGTATTATTACAGTGTGTTTAGGTGTGATTTCATTTATTCTCTTTAGTATTCATTTTGCTTAATGTATTTATATATACATTTTGTAAAGATTTATGGGTGCTCTAAAAATCGTAAGATTTATTTCCATAGAGAATGCATTATTTCTGACAACATAAATCTGTTTCAAAATATGCAAATTGGGATGCATATGTTGGTACATATGCATTATATTTCGCATAATATGGAAAGAGGAGCACAAACAAGTATGTGCATTTTGGGGCTTTTCAAAGGTGTATGTTTTCAAGTACACATTATATACTGACTAGCCCTGTGGAAAATCACAGCATGTAAAGAGCGAAAAGTCTGGTGATTTAACACTCACTGTACTGCATGTAGACTGTATGCCGTGCAGAAGGAGAACACCAATATGCATACAACGTAGAGGCTAAAAGTATTCATTGTGCCAGTATTCTAAGAATTAGGCCTTTCATTTGTGGTTTAAAGTGTTGAAAGCTACAGTAACCTGAAAACCAATTTCTGATTGGTTTGGAAAGCAAATGAAAAGTGGAGACAGAGGACCTTGTTTTGGACTTTTCCATGAGGCACTCTACCTTTTTCTCTAGCTCAGAAATATTGCCAGAAAGCATGGAAAATCTTATTACATGCAATAATTTGTACCAATTGATTTTTTCTAAGGCACTATAGCATTATGAAACCTTTGCATTTCTTCCTTTAAAGGAGAACATTCTGATTTTGAGGGGTCACTTTATATTTAGCAGTCTGAGCAAGTGTATCAGGGATAGTTTTCTTATACACCAAAGAAAACAGTTGAGATGTTGTATATTTTATCTTGCTTTTTTCCTGTATAGCCAGGAGTCCACTTTTATATTTTAAAGGGATATAATACTGTTTTAACCAAAAAGTGCTAAAGAAATGTCTTCATTTATTAGTTGTAGGAGTACTAAGTCTGTTAATTTGTGATTTTATGTAAAACATTAATAAACTTATTTATATTTAAAGGGTAGTATACTATTCTGAACACAGTTTATTTTATAAAACACAGTGCAACAAGCACAGTTATTCTAGGGTGGACCTTTTAGAATTAAAAATAAAAGCAATAGAATTAAACATGATCTTTTATTTTGGGGGGTGTTTCTTATTTCATCATTTTTAAAGTAAAATAGCCAAAACTAGTTAAAGGACTTAAAGATACACGATAACATGTCTTATTGGTTAAAACTAAAGCAATAGTAGGTGAATTTCATAGATTAATACATGGGTAGGATATATAGTAAAAGAATAACTTATTAAAATGAAATGTAGGGCTAGGAGCTTCCCGTAATGGTGGACCAGGTAATTTGGGTTAACCTTCCTGCTGAAGGAGACTAGAAAAGCAAATTAAAGTATATATATATATATTAAAAAGTCTGCCTGGAGCCATTGGAGAGGTTATAAGACAGTAAAGAATTTTGGGGCCAAATTCAGGGACAATGGAGGCCCAGCTTCTAATCTCATTCCCTAAAATTAGATTAAGGTGATTCTAGAGTACTAGTCCTACAGGTATCTGGCAAGAACAAGTTTAAATCCCCTCTAGGAGAAAATAATATTATCCTATTTCTCAAATTATTTGTACTAACATTTTTGTAAAAACAATGACTGACCGACTGTCAAAAATACAGTTAAGTCCTCGTTTAGCATTGTTGATAGGTTCTTGGAAACTGCAAATTTAAGCAAGACAATACATAGTAGGTCTTCAAATAATGTCGTTTCATTATAATGTTGAGGAGATAAAAAAGTTAAGTTTTGCTATAGTTTCTTTCACTTAAAGTCACAGTTTCCAAGAACCTATTGATAGTGTAAAATGAGGACTTCTTTTAAACACTTGAGGAGGAAAGAAAACATTAGCAAAAACCAGGGGAAACACTAGCTATAGAAAAAAATACACTAGAAGCTTCGTAGATTGGCATTATGGAAACAGACTTTAACATGTTAACTGCCATGTGAGTTGTATTTAACTCAGGCTAGTTTTGAGCCCAGGGCCTCGTGAAACAAAACCTGGGCAAAACCCTGTAGTTGGTTCCTGAAAACCTTACTTGTTGATGTTCTTATTGTTACAATTAACATTGACAGTTTAATTCCAAAAATGTGGATTAAATTAATACAATTCAATAAATTTCATTTGCTTTTTATGTTTACCTTTAAATTACAGTTAAGCCTGACAAGTCAAGAAAAACACTTTACCCTTATGAAGTATTTTCCAACTTTTCACCTTACTTTTGACATTGCTAATTTTCAAGTTTTTATATTACTTTATTATTTAAAAAAACACAGAAAACAATTTTAAAAACCCAAATTTTTCTTTAAATTACAAAGGAGCATTTTGTTTTTCACGTTTTTATTTTCATAATAGAACACTGTGGCCCCAAGGAAAAAAAACTTTTTTTTTTCTAGTATACAGTCAATGTGTTAAAGTTATTGTGTTTACTGTTTTCAAGGGAAGACAAGAATTCAAGAGAACTGGAAAGTATAAAAGAGAACCACATGGGAATTCTAGAACTGTAAATTACAATAACTGAAATGAACAACTCACTAGATAGAATTACAACAAATTAGATATAGTCAAAGAGAGAATTAACGCAACGGAAAATAGCTGGAAGAAAATATTAATATAAAGTAAATTACAGGTAGGAAAAGGATGGAAAATACAGAAGAGAGGTTAAGAGACCTAAAGGATGTGGTGAAATATTTTAAAACACTTGTAATTAAAATCTCAAGTAAATGAGAGCTAAAGTGGAACACAGCAATATTTGAATAGACAATGGCTGAGAATGGTGTAACATTAATAAATAACCTGTATTTACAAACTCAAGAAATCCTATGAATTCCAAGAAGGATAAGTAAAAAGAAATTCATACCTAGACATGTCGTTAGAAAGCTGATAAAAGCAAAACCAAAGAGAAAAATCTTAAAAACAACCAGAGAGAAAAAGGACAAATGTCTTTCCTAGGAGCTATAATTATACCAACAGCTGACTTCTTAGCAGAAACAGTCGGATCCAGAAGGCAGTGGAATGACATCTTTAATGTGTAGGAAGAAAATCATTGTCAACCTAGAGTTCTATGCAGCAAAAGTATGCTTCAAGAATGAGGGTGAAATAAAGACATTTTCAGACAAACAGAACTTGAAAATTTTGATGCCAACAGACTTTAGCCAAAAAAAAATATTGAAGGGTGTTTTTTAGGTAGGAGAAAAATTATCTCAGATGGAAAGTCAGAAATGCAACTATCAATGTGACTGTGAGGAGAATTCTAAATAACTATTGACTGTATAAAACAATAATGTCTTGTGTTTAAAATATGCAGAGTTAAAACACATGACACATAGGCTTTTGAGAATGTGCTCAACACCATTTGTTACAGGGAAATGAGAGATGAATAAAACCACAGGGAGGTACCACTCATCCACCAAGTCTGGCAAGGATACGTGCTAACTAGAGCTTTCCTGTAAAACTGGTGGGGAGCATGGATTGGTTTAATCACTTCCGTAAGCGGGTGTAATCTACAAAGGTTTTTGATACGAATGCCCTATGATCTAGCAGTTTAACTCCTTAGAATACACTTAACAAAAGGAAACAAAAGACACATTCACAATTGCACCATTCATAAAATTCTTTTTTTGTTTTTTGAGACAAGGTCTTGCTCTGTTGCCTGGGCTAGAGTGCAATGGTGTCATCACAGCTCACTGCAACTTCAAACTCCTGGCCTCAGGCGATCCTCCTGCCTAGGCCTCCCAAAGTGCTAGGATTACAGGCATGAGCCATTCCTCCCAGCCCATGAATAACAATTAACACCTGGAGCGAATTCAAATGTTCACCAAGATTATGTGGCTAAAATGCCACATATTGTACAGTGGATTAGTATGCATCCATGATAAGCAACAAACTGGGAAGGACGTGTAATCATATGGATGAATTTCAGAAACATAATGTGGAGCAAAAGAAGGTAGAAACCAAAGAATATAGACTGCATGATTCATTTAAATAACATTTTGAAAGGCAAAACAAAACCATAGTGTCTGAGGATGTGTACATGGATAAAAATCAAGGCTGTGTTTACCTGTTGGGAAAGGGAGTGTGTAGTTATTAGTAGGGTCATGAGGGACACTCCTCGGTTATGACAAGCCCTGTTTCTTGTCCTGTTGGTGGTTACATGAATGTTTCCTTTTGTGATAAACCTTTGAACTGCACGTCTTGTTTTTGTCCATTTTCTGTGTATGCTTTACTTCACAGTAAAAAGGCTAAAATACACACTCATACAAGTTGAGTGCTGTATAGAAAAATTTTTAGGTGGAGAATGATCTTAACTTCATACTCCCTGAGTGTGCGTCTCTCTCTCTTACACTTTGGAGGTTGTCTGGTGCAGTGTTCCAGCAGTTCTTACGCTGGCTATGAGGGGTAGCTGGTCGGCTTTTGCAAGCCTGGCCCAAACATGAAAGAAATCCCCATTCTTTGGATTGCTTTAGCACAGCTGAAAAAAGAGTTTACCAAATATCTTGGGAGGAAAAAGCTGGGGGGAAAAATACCATTAATAGTAACAAAGAAACATAAACCTGAAAACAGTCCCTTTTGTTCAGATTTTGAATCTAACAACAGCTACCTTATTCCCAAGGCTCAATGACTCTGTCTCATTCCATCGCTGAGAAAGTTAATTTCTAAATGGAGAACTCATACTCAGTTCCAGTTTCCACGCTGAGGGACCTTTCCTTCAGGTGACTGGCAGGGCTGTGTGCAGACACCCTGCTCGTTATTATGTGTGGGAGAGTGACGGTGTTCCCTGACAGGACCTACATGGTGACAATTACTCAGCCTCATGATAAGCCAGAACATCCTTTGTAACAGGGTGAAATCTATTTATTTGTTCCAGAGGGAACAATTTTGGAAGGACAGTTTTAACTTGCAGACTTAATATCTGTATTACCGAAATAGAACATAACAGCCTTGGAATAGCTGCAGGCACTTATTTATGTTTAAAAGAAAAAGTAGCCCCCACATAACTCCCTGAGAGTAGAGTCCTTGTGCTTTGTCTGCTGACACATCTGTAGCATTTCTGCTGAAAGTTAAAAGTTAGACCTAAGCTTAGTTGTGGGAAGGAGGAGAAGAGGAAAAGGAACTAACATTTGTTGAGTGGAGTAGACTTCAGTAGCATGAGGTGCTTTGTGTACGTGCTCAGTGCACTTGAATGAGGAAGCCGAGCTCCAGGGAGTTTGCACAGCGTGCCCAAGAGCACACGGCTAAGCAGCGGTGGAGCAGTGGCAGGAGTCCAGGCCTGCCTGGTCCCAAGAGCTTGTTCTTTTCCTATGCTCCCTACTTTCCCTAACAGAATAGGGTGACACTGATTGTATTTTTAACCTGTGGTATTGCATTGATAACCCTGGAAACATAAACTCTGTGACTGTCAGAAGATCTGTAGAGGAGTCCCGGGAGGAGGAAGTCAATAGTGTACCTGCTTTCTCACGCGGTTCTTTTCTGACACTGATCCTGTTCCGGCTTTGCACATCCAGAGCCTGTGCGGAGTAAGAAAGTTCGTGCTCACTCACCATGACCTGCCCACCTCGGATCCATGTGGTGCCAGTCAAAACAGAATACCAGATCTTCAAAGGAAAGTGTTTTGCTGGGGCTAGAATAACAGCAAAACATCAGCATGAAGTGCTGACTGCTTTACTGCTGCATGACACAGTCGACTAACTGCAGATGGTCCTTCCTGAATTGATTCAGAATTGATTCAGATGGTTTGGGAGGGTATTGCTTTGCTTATTGTGATAAATAGTCCCTTTCTTTTGGGTGCCCTCCAGGGTTGCATCGGTGGAAATAGAAACACGAGAACCGCAGTGTGCTTCATTGTAGACATTTAGAAAAGCTTCTACTTGAACTAGGAAGAGTCTTGTCAGAATAACTATTTAAGCCCAAGCTATCTTATGTATATTAGAATGAGACAGTTTAATTATATCCCTAGAAGTTTTTGTTTTCATTTTCTTTTGCTTTTGTACTATATCTAACTTTTTGAAGATGTCAAGATAACTACATAATTCCATTGAAAAAGTTGGTTACAAGCAGTACATTGATAAGCTGTTTCCGTAGTGATGCAACCACCAAAATATTGGAGAAGAAAAGAGCATGTGTTTCATACTCCTTGCTGAAAGCTTGAGACACACAGACAAAATTGATATAGAGAGCATGGAAGAAATTATTTTGCCAGTTTTGGCCACTTCTGCATAAGCTTTTCATTTAGAATTTATTGAACTGCGGCAGGCAGGTTGAAATTGTTAAATAAGCCAGAGAAGCTTTAAGGATTTTGAGTATGTTGATGTTTTTACATGTGGGCTTTTTTCCTGTCAGATTTTTCAGTGAATTCTAATGATTAAAACTATATTTTCGTTACTTTTTTGTACAGTAAATAAGGGGAGGGTTTTCAGAAGTGATTAGAGAAAAATAGTGTATAGTTTCTTAATGGACACGTTATCAGAATAACAGGCCATATGCAGGGCCTTTCATTTTTGTAGTTAGGTTTTACGTTTACCTTGAAGCAGTCTTGGGGTACAAAGAGCTGCGGGAACATACAGCGAGAGTGGTGAGGGAGACGCAAAGCTGTGTTGCCAACATGAAGCAGGAGTTTGCACCCGGACTGTGTGCCTTTTCCTGCATCGCTGTTTCCCTTTAAGAATGAATGGTCGTGGGAAAGCTGTTTTCTCCAATCATGCCTTTCGGTTGGAGATTGCTGTATTAGTTTCCTAGCGCTGCTGTGACAAATGACCGCAAACTGGTAGCTTAAAACAACAGAAATTTATTCTCGCACAGCTGCGGAGGCCAGAAGTCCGAAGTCCAGGTGTTGGCAGGGCCGTGCTCTCTCTGAAGGCTCCGGGGAAGAGTCTGTCCTTCTTTCTTCCCAGTTGCTGGCTGTTGCCAGCCGTCCTTGGCACTCCTTGGCTTGCTCCTGCATCGTTCTCACATCTGCCTGTTGTCACTCAGCGTTCCTGGCTCTGATGTCTCTCTGTGTCTTCACGCGGCCTTCTTCTGAGGACATCAGTCATTGGATTTAGGGCCCACTCGAATCCAGTATGACCTCATCTTAGCTGATTACATTTGCAAAGACTCTATTTGCAAATCAGGTCACACTTCGAGGTTCCAGGTAGATATGAATGGGAGTGGGGGTGATGCACTCTTCCACCCGGTACAAATACATTCCCTCTCTGTTCCAAAGCACATTTACTTCTTTGTACTGGAAACTTACTTACATCTGACATTAACCTGCTGAAATATTTTATTTTATAGACTGCAGATGCCTGGTCAAGTAATTAGTTTTTAATAAGACCTTGATTACTTTGTTACTGCTGGAGACTGTTCTAGTGGAAAAAGGAATTAAGCCTAAAAAGTTGCTTGTCAATGGGGGGGGGGAGGGAGAGAGGGGGAGGGAGAGAGATTGATTTGTCATAAAATATATAAGCAAGATAATTTAAATCTTTTAACCAGAAACTAGAAAAGTGGTTGCTGTGGCCCTAATAGTTTAAGAACTATCAAAAAGAATCCTTTTTATGTGTTACAGGGGCCTTGAGATTTTAAAGAGAATCTTAACATAACTTGAAGTGGAGAACGTGCCGTAAACTGAATTTAAAGGACAGATTTCTTCTTGATATGATAGGATATTTTAATAGTCAAGAAAATGTTTATATCTGCAGAAATTTTATTTTATTATTAACATTGGTATTTTCTAGGAAAACAGTTTGGAATAAATAAACTTGAAGGTCTTTTTATACTAGTGTAATTTTCATTATTTCTTGCACCTAAAGGAACAAGATATCTTAGAATAAGTAAGAAAATAGGATTTGATATAAATAATCATATTATAGTCTCTGAGAAATAATATCAGTTTTATAAAGTGAGATACTTTTACTGCCTAAATAAATTCTTAACCATAAGTCTAGGCACTTGCCAGCTACGACTCTATTTGAAACTATGGTACTTTTTATTCAGCAAATAGGGCAATCGTTACTCTTATTGGAGAAGTTATTATTTCTTTACTTGCACGAAATTTTTTATATAACCTGCAGGTCCCTAAATCTTTCAGCTCTGTGATATTAGTCTTTCCCTCCTGATTAAATAAAATGACTCGAGTCCCCATCCCATATGTTTTGGCAAGTCTGGTGTCCTCCTCAGTGTTTCTGAGGATTCTTGGGGCGGAGGTGGGTGGTGGGAAGTGTGCAGGTGGAGGTGTGTGTGAGAAGCTCGCAGCAAGCATTTTAATGGTCTCCAACCTTGGCATTCTGCCTCCCATGGGATTCTTGATTACCCTGTGTAGTTCTCCCCACCCATGATTGCTGCTCTCTCTGATCTCGTTGCCTCAAGCAGGGAAAAATCCCCGCTCCTTCATTCCTCAAAGCACCATTTACCCAAAGCTGTTATTATAACAAACTCCTCCGAAGACTTGGGGATGAAGGAGGAGGAATCAGAAGTAGTTCAAGTTCCTGTGGCTCTTGACACCTCCTCAGGCTTGGGGCTGGGGCTGGGGCTGTGGTGTCCACTCCTCTCCCTCCTGCCCCGACCCCAGCCTAGACCCGCCTTCCCCTGCTCTGCTCCTCCACCGCCTCTTCTCTCTTTCCTGTCCACACCGGCTTTGAGGGTGGGGTTAGAAGTTGGTAATCCCTTTCAACAACTAAAATATATTCCTAAAAGAAAATAGTAATACTAAGAGTAATTTTTTTTTTTTCTGTGCAGCTAAAGAGATCAGCTGAGACTGCAACTTGTTTAAAAATGTTAGAATTCTTCCCTCACTGCCCACTACATCCTGGAAAGCTCAACTGGGGAGGTGTGGAGTTGAAGGCTGCCCTTGCCTCCTGCCACTGTCCATTCGGGTGTGGCTCCCAAGTGGCGGAGTCTGTGTCTACCTCGGTCATCGTTTTATCCTCAGTGTCTAGCACAGTGCTTAGCATGTGATAGGGACCTAATGAATGAGCAAATGAGAGAACAACCTTTGTAGATAACTATCCTAATATTAATACTTATGGAAGGAAATCTTGAAATTACTCTTAAACCTTGTCCCTTTCAGTCGAAATTGCATTCTAGGAAGCAGGTAACCCCTGGTCACACCTGCAAGAGGCTTTTGAATGAGGCGTTTATCCTGGTGGGCCTGTAACATCACTATTTGAAAATTCAGATGAGGGACATAGAATTTGAGTCAAGAAAGCAAAACCCTGTATCTCATAGATAATCCCTCACAAGTATAATCTTGTCCACTGCTGTCTGTTTGCTGCTGCTTGGTCCAATTTAGTTTTAGGTGATGCTATTAAAGATATAATTGAGATTGTACACCCCAGGCCACAGACTTTGTCTTGGCATATTCCACACTTAGGATGCAAAAAAAAAAAGAAAATTCTTTTGCCTCAGGTAGTTAGGAAGTTAGGAATCTGCTCTCCACCAGCCTTCCTCGTCCGGTGATAGGCATCTCCTCTCAGTGGCTCATAGTTAATTAGTGGTTGCTGTGGATTGAATGTAAAGGTCATGAGGTTTAGTTCTCTTCAGAATATTATTACACTGTTAAATTTGACTGGCTCAAAAGGAAAAGAATAGCTGTCCTCATGTGAGGCTTGGGGAAGCAAAGTCACTTGCCATGAAAGCAAAGCCACCTGGATTCACACCTGGATCTGAGAGACTTCACAGCCCACGTTGGTTACGTGCTGCTCCTTGCTCTGCCATCTGTCTTTCTAGAACCTTCCTGTGTGGAAGATCAGGCCTGTTTTGATATGTGTATGTGTGATGTGCTCTGGTATTGCTGGTGGAGCTAAAACACCTTCACATTTAGGTTGAAAGAAGCAGGTTGGCTGTAAAGTAGGTAATTTGCTCTGCAAGTAGAGACATCTTGCAAGAGGTCTCCTGCCGTACCACATGGGTTTCAGAAGCAGGGGTGCAAGTTCCCCCGAGCCTGCGGGTGGGTGTGCCCTGGCGTCTGCTACCTTCCGTGCAGTCCGTGTATCCGTGTGCGTGAGTTTCCGTCAGTCGCCGAGGATTGCTTGCCGGCACTCGCCAGCCTCCTTACTGCTACATCCCGGGTCGCAGACTTAGGCAAAAATATGACATAAGCTATTGCTGCTTTAAAAAACAAGCCTTCCTGTTAGCCCTGCTAATGGAGACAGTCTGTCACCTTTATCTTTGTCGTCTCATAAACTTCTTGATTTTATAGAAATGAAGTCTCTTTCCTACATTCCTCTTATTTCAGCAAAGGCTTCCAAAAACAGTCATGTCCTAACTCATTTGTTTCTTGTTGACATTTTTTTATTTCAGTTTTTGAAAAGTCTTGAAAAAAACTACTAAAAACTACCTGTGTCCTTTCCTTTTATGTTAGCAAAAAGTAATTCTTTACCTGCTAACATATCTATTTCATAGCATAGTCTCTTAAAGGAAACAGTAAATTCTCCCAATATCTGGACAGCCAGTGTATTGTTATTCTTCACGCTTGAACACTCGGCCTCCTGTCGGTCCTTTTGCATTGCAGCCCTCTGTGAAGGGAGGCAGGAGAGGAGAGGTGAATCATTAACAGTGAAACCAACCACTGGTGCGCAGGGAAGACATTTTCTGTAAGCCCTTTGCATTAATAAGTCATGTTAGAGCAAGGTTCCTCTAAAGCCCTCAGATTCGTCTATGATAGAGACTATTAAAATGTCTCTTTTACTTTAAACTCTAGAGGTTGTTTTTTTATGTTATCTTAGTTTCCATACCTTGAAATCTTCATCGTAATATTTTTAAGGAGTTTTGCATTTTCTAGGTGATATTAAGAAATTAAGAATGCTTTGAAAAGAAAGACTATTTTGTCATTCTTAATTAGTTGCACATGTGTTGAAACACAAGGATTGCACTACATTATGTCCTCATAGAAGCAGGTGCTCTGTCAGTGTTTTGTTTTTTGTCATCTTCTTCTGTAAGTGATTGTGTTTTTCCTGATTTGAATATAAAAATCTGCTATTTCTAGCCAATCAGCTACAATAATGTATTGTCTTTCTTTTCATTTATAAAGTAAGAAAAATAACTTTACAATTATTAAATTGATTATATTGAATCAAGGATAATATAATGTAAGTATGGCAATCACATGCTTGATAGTCTGAAATAGTCTCCATTTCAAATATTCTATTCCATTCTCCCACATAAGCCACAAAATCTCCATTCAGTCAACAAAAATTGAGAGCCTACTGTGTGCCGGGCACAGCTCCATGCACTGAGGATCCAGCAGTAAACAAGACAAATATGGCTCCTGTCCTCGTTTCAGTGGGAGGGACAGACAATAAACCACAGAAATAGGTATCTAATAGAATGTCATGGATGGATGGATGTGTGATGGATCGTAAGTACTACGAAGAAAAATAAAGCAGGATAAAGGGATTTAGATAGTGGTGGGCACGTAAGTATCAGGCCATTTTTGTTAGACCATGCATCCACCCTTCTCGGGCGCCGTAGTCGAAGAATAGTGAGAATAAGAGGACAGCAATAGCAGAGTTCCAAAAGAATGGGGAAGAGAATGAATTCTAAAAATTGGGCAAGGTAAGGAATTAAATTTACATGGATGTAATAGATTGTTATCCACATAATGTAGATGGAAGAGGGTTGAGGGGATGTTTGCACACTCAAATATCATCAGGGTGCCTCAGACTTCACCATTATTTTTATTTCTTTGAGACCTGAAAGACTTTATTAATCTTCAGGAGTGGGGACTTCAAAGGTTTTTCCAAAGCGTTTGCTAAAAGAATTTTGGATATGCGACATGAGATAGGAATAGAAGGAGGAGCTGAGGTACCAAATAAGGGAGGAAAGAAATAGGATAAATTACACAGGGAGGCTGTGATTTTCAGTGTGGCTCCCTGGACGGATGGGAGCTACAGCCCTGTTTTTGCCCTGGGTCTGGAGCAGCAGGAGGAAGTGGCCCACCCTGGAATACTCAGTGTGACAGGGCCTTGTGGTTTAAGGTCAATCAGGGAGAAAAGATGTTGCAATTCTGTTTCTTTGGTAAAACAATGTAAGTGGAATAGATCAGCGGTCCCCAGTGTTTTTGGCACCAGAGACTAGTTTTATGGAAGACAAATTTTTCATGAGCCTTGGCTTGTGTAGGGGGGGTGGTGACCGCAGGAATAGATGATCTTGCAGATTTAATAGTTCATAGGACTGTGTTCTCAAACAGTTGGAAAGAAATACTTGCCATCCCAATGGAAGGAAGGGACTGAGCAATTCCCATACAGTGTGTCTAAGAACATTCACAATTCTACATGTGATTTTCTTGAGTGTCTGGGTTAGGCTCCGTTTCTGATTTAATGTATTTTACTAAGAAAAGAATACAGCACCCCTCTGGTCCCCAGAGTGAATGTGTGAATAGACAGAGAAGAAAGGGCCGCTGGCAGGTGGAACCCTTCCTCCGGCTAGCGCTGGGAATGCTAATAGGTGCCCGAGACAGCTGAGGTTTTTTGAAAAGTATTTTCTTATTTGTTTATGTTAGAGTTTAAAAAGCTGAAAAGTAAAAATGTCTGAACGTGTTGGGTTTAAGTCTTTTTGTTGTTTTTGTTAAAGTTTATAAAGTTGAAGAGAAGTATGAGTTTGTTTCACATACACGCTAATCCAACATAAATTAAATTTTTTTTTTTTTTTTTTTACTATTTCATAGGGTAGATGAGGTACTTTTGCTGAATGTACTTAAGTAGGCAACAACCAAAGGCTGAATTAACTAAATAAACAAAAAGCAAATGGGTGGGGGAGCCCCAAGAACCCAGGTCCTTGACGGCCAGACGCCCCTGTTGACCACAGTCGTCCGCATGCTAAACGGTCATCTCTTTTCTTTCCCCACTTTTGCTTTGAAGACCAGCGCAGATGTAGCTGGTGACAGGCAATTCACTAGAGTTGTTAAAATTCCTCCGGTTGTAGCAGTGTGTTAAGCTGTAGTGTTATTGTAACTGGCTAATTATGTAATGTCAACAATCCAGCGAGGTGGAGGATCAGTATTTATACAAGCGGGGCTTGGAACGACTCTCCTCAGACTCTCCCGTTTGGGCGCATTTTTCTGGGCAGTTTTTCAGTTTAATTCTTTTTTTTCTTTTCTAGGCTAGTTTATTCTTCCTGAGTAATCCCTTTTCAATTGGAGGCATGTTGTATTAGAAACTGGAAAGGAAAGAGTTGGTTTTGCCCCTCCGTGCAATGGATGTGGGCCACAGTTTGTGTAGGTTTCTTTAGCATTACATTTAAGGCCTTTGATATATTCACACTTTCCTCTAAGAAGCTCATTGCAGAATGGAATCTAAGGGATTTTTGTTCACACCATCATCCACCGTGATTACCGAGGCTTCTGGTATGACTTAGTGGGTGGAATATGTCTTAGGAAAAAAATGCATAATTCTGACAAGATGCTTTTTGAAAAGTCCAACCAGCTGTTTCAAGTAGAACTGCAAAATTTATTCCAAGTAAATTTTGTTTCACTTGGAAGCAAATGTAGTTCTTAAGAATGAGGTAAAGTAAACAGTGACATTTAACTTACTCAAAGCTTGTGCGATGTTGTCTTTGTATAGGGCTTTCAGGAGAGCCTTCTTTTCTGTTGTCAAACTGTGCACCAGTCTACTGAAGTTATCCTCATATAACCTGAGGGGGTGGAAAGTTCTTCAGAGAGAAGTGTGATATGTGGCTATGTCTGTTCCATGTGGTATTGGACCTCAGACTGGCCAAGGGATAAGAATTTTGGATACTGGTTCACATGGTGTATTAGTTTTCTCTTGCTGCTGTAACAGATTACAACAGATTGAGTGACTTAAGGCAGCATATATTTACTAATTTACGGTTTTGTAGATGAGAAGTCTGACACAGGTCTTACTGGGCCAAAATCAAGGTGTAGGCAGGACTGTGTTACTTTCTGGTGCAGCAGTCCCTAGCCTTTTTGGCACCAGGGATGGGTTTCATGGAAGATAATTTTTCTATGGACAGGGATGTCGGAAAATGGTTTTGGGATGATTCAAGCACATTTCGTGTATTGTGCAGTCAAACCTCTCTGCTAATGATAATCTGTATTTGCAGCCGCTCCCCAGCGCTAGCATCACCGCCTCAGCTCCACCCCAGATCATCAGGCATTAGATTCCCATAAGGAGCCACAACCTAGATCCCTCCATGCACAGTTTACAGCAGGGTTCGTGCTCCTACGAGAATTTTATGCGCAGCTGATCTGACAGGAGGTGGAGCTTATTCTGCAGCGATGTGAGCGAAAGGGAGCGGCTGTACATACAGATGAAGCCTCCCTCACTCGCTAGCCCATTGCTCACCTCCTGCTGTGCAGCCCGGTCCCTAACAGGCCACAGATGAGTATCGGGGCTGGGGTATCAGGGACCTCAGTTCTGGTGGCTCTGGGGGAAAATCTGTTTCCTTGCCTTTTCTAGCATCTAGAAGAAGTATTCTTTGGCTTGTGGTCTTCTTCTTTCATCTTCAAAGCCAGCAGAGTTCCATCTCTTTGACCGTAGTCACGTCTCCCTCAGACTCTGAGCTCGGCTGGAAAAGCTGTATGATATAATGGCCCCTGAGCCCACTCAGGTAATCCAGGATAATCTTAAAATCTTTCCATTTGTAGAGTCCCTTTTGCCATGTAAGATAGCAGATTCACAGGGTCCAGGGGCTGGGATGTGGACATCTTTGGGGGCCATTATTCTGCCTAACGCACATGGGTAGGGGCTCCTATGTACTACATTTTCCCCTGAACTTCCAGTGTTTAGCAAGAATTTTTTGATTGTATTAAGCTATTAGTGAAGGAATAATTAACTTGGCATTAACTAAAACTCTTCCATACTATAAAATAATTTTCAAGGGTTCGGCCCATTTTTTTTTTATTTTTGTATTGATTGTGCATCTAATGGATTATGTAATTAAGAATGGGGAAAGCCTGAGACATTAGGGAATAGCAAGGAAACACAAGTTTATTAAACACACACACACACAATGTAGGCCCAATTCGACTGATTTCCCTAGACATTCGGGGGAAAAAGGCCTAAACTATGTAAATTTTGTTGCCATAAATTTCAGTTTACACCCATCTACCCTCCTGCAGGGCAGTGAGTTTGTATTCTCACAGCCTTCATGGTCCCGCAGTGTGGAAACCAACGTCCCTGTGTTCTAGAGCCTCTTCCCCAGGTCTGGCCTTGCGTCTTGGCTTTGCTGCTAACCAGCCGTGTGACTCGGGGCATTCAAGTGACTTCCCTGTCCTGGTGTGAGAAGCTTGGCTAAGTAGTTCTTAAGGTTCCTTTCAGCCTCAAATTCCTATGATTCTATGTCTCAAAATGGGCTGAGTGCATACTTTCTAAATTTTTTTTTAAACTCTCAAGAGTCTTGCCTAAGAGAACCAAGGCCTGTGCACCTTTATTTATCAGCTTTGTGAGTATGTGCGTGTTCACATTATGCACACATGTATGTAATGTTTTCATTCAGATTTGCAGGGACTTGTATCTGTTAACTACATATAGGATCTTTCCTCTATCTTTTAATCCCTAAACTCTGTGGAAACTTGTTTACGTAAAAGTAAGCCGTTTGAAAACACAGGGATATTTTTAAATGCTTGACTAAATATTTAGTTTATTTTTAAAATAGTAGATCACACCATTAACACACAGTTAAAATGTGCCTACTTTTAAAACTAACATACAAAACAGCTTTTATTAAACTAATCCTTTCAATGATACGGACATATAGAATTGATCGCCAATGTTTCTTTATTTAATATACTTTTATTGCATCTACAGATTTGTGTGCTCCTTAAAATCAGTGTGGGGATATTTCAGAACTTAATTTTATAACATCTCTTTGTATCTGTTCTTGGAAGTGTTGGCCTTTGCTTAGCTTGTCTTCTTATTTCATTAGAGAGTGAAAAATGTCTCCTTTGATACAAGTGGGTGTTTATAAAGTAAAGATCCTCTAGTGCACAAGCTGAGGAAATCTTTGGGAAATGATCTATTCTCAAAGAATTTAAAATTGGAGGGCACAGAGATAAGCAAAACTGTAATTACCAGCATGCCTGCGTCCGCCAGGCACCTGTTTGTGCAGGGTTGACGTGGAATGGCGTCACATCCTTTATTTTTTTTATAATAACTGAGTTCCCTACACGTGCTGTACTTAAAGACAGCTTATCATTCTATCAAAGGTAATTAACCACCAGGGCTTTAAAGAGTTGTAAAAATTACCATCCAGTATTCTTGGCTGTGGGTTTGAGGTAGCTGTTTAGATAGAACAGGAAACCTGTGACGTTGAGGAATGTTGCTGACAGGAGGAAGGGACCCCCGAGCCCAGACCCAAATCTGCACTTTCTGGGCGGCATCCACTGGAATACTTGCTGCTGACCGGGAGCTCATTGTTGGAGTAATTCTTCCTTACATTGAAAGTGAGCTTCGCCCTTGCAACTTCCTTCTGCTGTTTTAATTTTAGGCCCTGGAGCTATAAAGAATAAATTTAATACGGTTCCATTATGTCTGCCCTTGATGTTTGTAAAGTCGACTTCCCGACTGTGAGCGTGAGCTGTGGAATCACACCACCACTGGCAGGTGTGTGACCTTGGGCCGATCTCACGGCCTCCCTGTGCCCTGGTGTCTGCGCCTGTTAAATGGGAGTAATGATAATTATACTACCTGCCTCACACACGTCCTGCGTGTCTGAATATGTGTGTGGCGCATTGAAAAGGCTCCGCAAGTGCTGAATTTGTTAGAATTTTCAGGTTTTTTTCCCCAAGATTTCAGTCTTTTCAGTCCTTCTTTCACATAGTTTCTAGACCATTCACTGGACTATTTACCCTTCCATATTTAGAGATCATCTTATCAATATTCCTTTTAAATTAAGATATACAGACTGGGTAAGATGCTGCAGATGTCATCCATCAGTCAGTGCATGGAAGCACCGTCTCTTTCCCTGGTTGTCACCAGCATTCATTCGTGGCAGCCAGTGTCCCCCTTAATTCCCACAGCAGCTGTGTTACTCGCGGCTCATACTGAACTTGTGGACAGCAAAAGCCCTTCAGTCTTTTTCATTCCACCTGTTAAGGCAGGTTTACTGCGTGTTCCGTACCTGCGCAAGTGGTTTTAAACAATTTAAACGAGTTTTTGTTCATCCCGGTAAATATTTGCTTTCTTTGTCTAAAATCATATTTCTGTTGAACGTGTAAGCTATCTAGCGCTCCCTTCTAGGTTTGTGTCACTGGCAAATGAAACATGCCCTAATATACCTTCACTGAAATTATTGATGAAAATACTGGAGATTCCAAACGGTGGACAGGGGCAGAGCCCCGGGGCACATCAGAGCCCCCGTCCAGGCTACTCTCCACTGCCTGATGTATGCATTTTACCGGTGACTTAGGCAGCTTGAGCTGCTATAGCAAAATGCCATAGTCTGGGTGGCTTAAACAGCAGACATTTGTCTCTCACAGTTCTGGAGGCTGGGACGTCTCAGATCGAAGTGCTGGCAGGTTCAGTTCTTGGTGAGGCTTCTCTTCCTGTCCTGCCACTCTCTCGCCGTGGGCCCCGTGGCCTTGCCTGGGTGTGTGTGTGGAGAGATGAAGGGGAAGGAGGCTCTCTGGTGTCTCTTCTTCTAAGGGCACCAATCCCATCACGGGGGCTCCACCCTCATAGTCCTAGCCAAACATCCCTAAAGTGCTGCCTCCAAATACCATCACGCTGGGGGTCAGGGATGCCATATGTGAACTGGGGAGGGGGCCTGCAAGCATTCGGTCAGGAAGAGCCGAGTGCCTGCAAGGTGCCAGGTGTGGATATAGCCCGTGATCCTGTGCTGAGCAAACAAGCTCGCTGTTTTTAGAGCTTATGGTCTAGTGTTTGGAGAGGCTAGTATAACTTCAGGTAGTGACAAATGCCACCAAGAAAAGGAGCAGGGTAGGAAGTTCAGCGTGAGAAGTTACGGTGGATGCTGGGTATGGGAGGCTGTTTCGGAATTATCAGGGAAGTGACATTAGAGCAGAGACCTAAACGATGTGTAGGAGTAAGTCTGTAAAGAATGTTCTATTAATAAGTAGAATGGAAAACAAGAGAAGGATCCTCAGGCAGGAAATAACCTGGAATGGTCAAGAAGCATCAGGGCCAGTGTAGCCCGCATTGGAGGTTGGGGGTGGGGAAGAGGCAGGAGAGAGAATCAGGAGAGTCCTCAGGGGCCAGGTGGTGGACTTGGAGCCCCGGGAAGGAGTGTGTGTCTTATTGTCAGTGGGCGGATGACAGGCCAGAGCGTGGGGATAGACTCCGGAGCGTGGAGAGGGCCATGCAGGGCAGCGTTGGCCTGGCTCAGGCCGCAGCAGTGAGAGTCAGAAGTGGACTGACCGGGGATATCTGTGAAGCTGGAGCCGGCAGGCCTGCTGCTGAGTTGGAGCCGAGTGTGAAAGAAGGGAGTAGCGGCTTCATGTGGAGCCCAGTCCTTTACCCCAAACAGCCAGGTGAATGGGGAGTCTGTTTACTGACAGGGAAACTGGTGGAGGGGGAGGTCTTGATGGAGGCAGGCAGAAGTCAAGAGGTCTGTTTTGGACATGGCTTCTTGTAGACACCTGCTAGACATTCAGGACGGGGTATGGATTGGCACTCGGAGCTCAGGGGAGAGGTCGTAGCCGAGGTCAGATCTGGGAGACATCATTTGTGTAGATCAACATTTCTCAGCCCTTTATATGAGCCATGTTGAAGAGCTTTTAAAAATCCATGTGCTTCTGACCCAACCCCAGAGATTTTTATTTAATTGGTTAGGGGTGGGGCCTTCAAAATCTTAAAAAGAAGAAATAACTCCCTAGTTGATCCTCACATGGAGGCAGGGTTGAGAATGGCTTGTATAAATGGTTTTCAAAGAGGGAAATAGAGGAGATCATCTCGGGAGTGAATTTAGAAAAGAGAAACTGTCAGAAGACTGAGCCCTGGGGCGACTGAGAAAGAAAGGAAATCGGGAAGGAGATTGATCCTTGATTCCCATCTATGCTCAAAGTGTGTTTCTGGTGGCAGCATCGCACCCCCAGGGCTGATAGAAGTGCCCAGCTTCTGGCCCCTCCCAGACCTACTGAATCGGAATGTGCACTTAACAGGAACCCCAAGTGACTTATATCCTCATATATCCTCATTAAAATTTCAAAAACCCTGGTTTTTTTATTGTGTTATCAGAATATCACTGCTTCAGGTATGAATCCAGTCATGATTTTACCCTCTCTTCCTCCTTCCCTCTCCCTCTCTGTCCCTCTCTCTCCCCCCATTGCCTTCTTGTCCTCTCTCTCCCTCTCTCCCTCTTCTCCCTCTGTCTAGATAAATAGATTGATGTACATACAGATCTCTCTCTTCCCCCCATCTAGATATATACATAGAGAGAGAGAGGGCTATCTCTCTGTATCTAGATATAGATCTCTGTGTCTAGATAGATAATCTCTCTCTCTCTCTCCCTCTGGGCGTGTGTTCGGGGGGTATGTATCGACTCAGGGGAAATTAAAGTTGAAGTTTAATGCTGTAGCCTTAAAGCCAGATCTTTGTTGGTGGTGGTGGTGGTGAGGGGGTGATCTTACTTTTCTAAAATACTTCACAAGAAAGAGGGAACTGGCTTTATTTTCTTTTAAACATTTTAAAATCTTGTCTCTTATTAATGAAGTTTTTGTGACTGAAGTTCTAAGAATTCATACATTGTCAACTTGGTATGCCCCCTCTTTAAAAGTAGCTTGTAAATGATTAGATAGCTGATAGTTGAGATTGCACTTTGATTTCTTAAGTTTGTTAAAAAGTAGATATTTTTGAAAGTACATGTCAGGTAGCTTCCTCATATTTCACAAGCTCAGTAAACTAAACCCTCTTGAATTAAGGTATTTAGGCTTTTATTATTTTCTTGAAAGTTAACATGCTTACCCCTCCAGGCTTCATGATGTAGAGCATCTCAGGATGACCAGCTCCTGGACACAAGCTCTTCAGGTGAATCCACACTAATTGAATCACAAGGTTTTGCAGAAGCAGGGACCATGATTGTGGAGACAAATCATGCCTTGTTTTTCTTTTAACTGTTGGACTTGCTGTGTTCATTTGCTACTCTTTTGTATCCCTAAAAGAACTTAGCACAGCAAACTAAAAAGTATATTTATTGTAAGATAGAGCCTGAACAACAAGGGACATAGTGGGAGTTTTACTGATGTTGTACTGATACTGTGTTAAAGTGCCAGAGTCAATTATTTAGTGCAACTGAGTGTCTTAACCAGGAATAGTTAGGAGCGAGTGGGAGTGGGACTAGTGGGTGAGTATCAAATAGTCAGGGTCTACCTAGCTTTTCTTCTTTTCTTTTAAAAGTTAATCTGCTATGTGGTTAATGATGAAAAATATAGGCGGCTTCAATTGCATTTAAAATTCTTTATTTCTCAAATCAGATTATGGGTATAATGGGTTATCTTTTATATTATTACTCATGTTCTTTGTAGGTCAGAATAATTTAATAAAGATAATCTATTAACATTTATAGAAAGCACATTAGAATTTTACATACTCTATTCCTTTTGTTATGCATTTTAGTTTTAGAGTAATACCTGTTAGGGATAGAAAATACATAACCACACAAAAGACTCTAAAATAAAAAGCAGGAGTATCCCTCCTCTCTTATACCCTAATCCTGCTTTCCAGGGATAAGTGCTTGTACTGTGTTCTGTTCTTAAATTCTACTGGTTACCATTACAACCTCAAATAATATGTTTCCATTTCTGGCTTTCTTTAGGCTTACACAGTATCAATTTCAGATGCCAAGTGGTCAAGTTTAGATGACTTCTACCTCCCCTTCAGCCTGGCTCCTGATTTTTTTGTTCAGTGTATTGTTATTTTGATATTGTTAGAGTTTATAACGTTCCATTCTGTAGCTATAATTAATTACTCTGTGCTGTGTGTAGAGATTGATTCTAAAAATTGAAGTACCATAAAAACAGCATTTGCAGTATTATGATTATATAAACATGATTCACTGCAGCATAGTTGGATCTATGAAGAAGCAAATAACCTATATCACCTGCCGCACTTTTAGGTTCAGTGGATTCTTTTTAAATTTCTTTTCCATTTTCTTCATGTCTTCCAGATCATATTCAGCCACTCATGTTTCTTATATCACATATCATCTTCTAGAAGTCTCCTGTGGTTTTTTGTGAAAGGGTGTGGGGGAGTTGTATAGCCTGGGAGATACTTCCTTGAGTAATTTAGTTTTTTCATTTGAAGTCCGGTATAAGTTATTTGAGAAAATAGTTTGGGGTCATATTGTGGGGATTTTAAGTACCAAAAAGAAAGGTTTGAATTGAGTTTGGTAGAGAAGGAATTAGAAAAGGATTGAACAGACAGCTGATTTGATAAAAGCTATATTGTAAGAAAATGAATCTGACAGACCTTATAGGATGGAGGGACGTAAGAGGCAGCAGAAACGCAGTCACCTGACGGCTGACTCTGCTGTGTGTTGACTCTGAAGATACGAAGGTGATGGGCTCAGCCCTGCCCTCGCGTAGCTCACCGCCTGTGGAATATGAAAAGCTAGTTAGTTGCTTTGCCTAAAAAAAGATTTAGTTAAACAATTTTTTTTAACACATTGACTGTCACACTAGAAAAAAGAATTTTCCCCTGGGGCCACAGTGTTTTATTACAAAAATAGAATTAAAACTTCGAAAACAAAACGATTCTTTTTAATTTAATGAAAAATGTGTTATTTTTTTATTGTTTTCTGTGTGTGGATCATAAGCAACTTGAAAAATAGTTCTTGTGGCTCTCAGGTTGAAGAGATGTGTGAGTTACATATGCTTCACGGGGCCCCAGGCTCAAAACAGCATGAGTTAAATACAACTCACGTGGCAGCTAATGTTAAAACATACAGATGTAATGTATTGGGAAGATGTTCAAACACTTTAATTTAATCTGTTGCCATGGCCAAAAATATTCTGGTTATCAATTTTCTAATTATCTTAAATTTTCCATTATGAATGCAGTTAGCATGATCTGTTATCTTCTTAGGCAGTATATATTAAATGCTTAATAAAAGTAGCCTCAGATGCACACGTGGATGGTTGCTTGGTTTTATATTCTTTGCTATATATTTAATCACCTGGATATATAAAAAATAATATATGATTTTGCATAATAGTTCATTTTGATTGAAAACATGTTATTCATATCCTGTTGTTAAATTATTTAAAGAAAAATAAAAGGTTGGATTTGGGCTTGTTGGAACTGACTTAGTAAACCTTTTCCCCTTAAGTTGTTCTTATTTCTTATTTTTGGTGATCAGTATACTTGAATTGGAATACTTTGGTGGGGTGGGGAGGAGAGCTTCAATAAAACTACTGATGTAAAATAGTAATTTACCTATTGGTAAAATTGTTCATTGCAAATGGATATTTCTTTTACTTTCCAGTAGCATTTCTTGCACAGTCATATGATGGAGAAATTAGAGAGTAAAGGCAATTAGGATCTTCTAGTAACACTCACTTTAGTACCATGGGATATTTACAAGGTATTTTTAAAGCATCATCTCCAACAGACTCAATCAATGGTGAAAGAGCTTAGTGGAAAGAAGGTACAGCTTAGCTACTTTCAGTTTTCTGTTACTACCTTTCCAAAACCAAAATTCCAAAGCATATGCACATGTAGGGTGGCTTTTCTTTTTTAAATGAAAAGAGTCATGTTTTAAAGACCTTGATTCTACCCTATGGATTTCACAGGATTAGTTTTATATCCTAGTAATAAGTTTATTTCAAAGTAAAATGATGATCTCCTGAAATAATTATTCAGCCCTTACTCTGTAAACTGCACATTTAATTGACTAGCAGAACACTTTGAAGAATAATAATGGGAATACCCATGTTATGTATGACTTCTCCGGCACAGCAAAATGGAGGAGATAAAAGCCAACTTGGGTTGCCTGCCCACAGCTGAGCTCGTCTCTACTTTTGCTAACGACGTGGTAGCAGGTTGTGGTAGACCTTGGAGTACTGAGGCTGGCTTGGTTTGATTTCTGTTGGTTAATTCGTGTTCTCATTTTGTTTTCTTTCCAAATGTCTACTCCCCGCTCTCTCTCCGTACCTCATCACTACCCTTATTCTTGGGATTCCACCCCAAAAAGGACAAAATCATCAAGAATAAAATTTTTCTTTTGAAAGGTTCAATTGCCAAAGAAATCACAGTATTACCAGAGATTATAAATCATAGTCTCTTCCTTTGCCTTCGGGCAGAACCAAACTTGTGACATTGTCCTAGTTTTGAAAGTCTCCAGTGAAAGAGGTATCATAATCCATTGCAATATTTAACAGCCCTCTGTCAGAAAACTCTTTTATCCAACTTAAATAATACATGCATCAGTTTAAGATTATATTTTTTCTTCAGTAAGTATGAAGCGGACTTACTCTGTGTATGAGACCTTTTCGTGCTATTTGAAGACTTACTCCAACACCGGGCCACTGATACATCTCAGTTTCTTCAGCTTGTCTGTCAGTATTTTCCAATACTTTCATCATCTTTTCTCTGCTCACTGAATACACCACAGTTCTCCGTTCCTTTTGTCTGTGGTATTTAGAACGTGTCCTGGACATCGAGAGAGAGGCCGCCCAGTGCTGGTCCAGGGCCAGATTGTTGCAGAGACAGTATCAATACATCACATGCTCTCATTTCTGCTCAGTGATGGATTTCCTTTTGGGAAAGCAGCCCTCTTTATGCACATTAATCTCTATACCTCTGGACTTTAGATTTCTTGTGTTTCCGGTTCTGGCATTCTCTTGGTAGCTTCTTACTCATTGTGATGCTTTGGTACCTCCGTTTCTGTGTGTGCATACGTAGTCACCTGTGTGGCATTGGTAGTCATTTCTAATCTTTTTTCCTAAGAGCTGCTACTGGTTTATTTTTAAATATTTTTATATTGAGGTAAAATTTACATATGTGAATTGTATTTCTTAAGTGTACAATGTAATAAGTTTTGATACATTTCTACACCTGGATAACCAACATCTCCGTCAAGATATAGAATAGATTCACAGTTTCAGAAATGTTCCTTATGCCACTGTTTGACTTATGCCCCACCTTCCGTGTGTGACTGCTGTTCTCATTTCTATCACAGTAGGTTTGTCTTACCTATTCTTGAATGCCATAAATGTATTCAGATAGTATTTGTTCTGATTCTTTTTACTCACACGTGTCAATAATTCATGTTTTAAAATAGCTGAGTGGGATTCCACTGTTGATCTGTTCTCCTACTGATGGACATTTGGGTTGTTTTCAGTGTTTGGTATTATAAATAGTGCTGTTGTGAGCATTTGTGTACAAGTCTGTGTGTGGACAAACATGTTCATTTCTCTTGGGTTAATACCTAGGAGTAGAATTGTTGGATCAAGGAGTAGCTCTATGTGTAACTTTATGAGAATATGTCAAACAGTATTAGACCCCCACTGGCAATGTTTGTGAGTTCTAGTTGCCCCACGTTTTTGACAACATTTTTTTGTTGTCCGTCCAATTTCAGTCATTCTAATGGATGTGACACACTGTCTCATCATGGTTTTGTTTTGCATCTGTCAATGACTGATGATGTTGGGTACTTTTCCGTGGGTATATATGTGTGTGTGTGTGTGTGTATATATATATCTTCCTTTTTGAAATGTGTATTCAAATCCTTTATTTTTAAAGTGAATTGTTTGTTGATTAGTAGGAGTTATTTTATTTCTGGATTTGAGTCCTTTGTCAGATGTCTATATCTATATTATATCTATATGTATGCAATATTTTTCCCAGTCTTGGGTTTACATTTTAGTTTTTTCATTTGTCTTTTGATTAACATAATTTTTCAATTTTGATGAAGTCCAATATGTCAGTTTTTATGGGTTAGTTAGGCTTTTTTTTGCCTATGCCATCACTAAGATATTTTCGTATGTTTTCTCCTAGAAAACTTATAGTTTTAGCTTTTACATGCTAAATTAATTTTTATATATGGTGTGAGGTAGGAGTCAAGATTCATTTCCCCCCTGTGGGCTTCTAATTGTTCCAGAATTACCTTTTGAAAAGACTTTATTTTCCCCAGTTGAATTGCCTTGGCACTTTTGTCTAATTGTTCATATATGTGTGGGTCTATTCTGATGTTGTTTTAGTTTTGAAACTATGACCTGTCTTTCTTCTTTAATCTTATATGAGCATTCTCTCTCCAGGGTATTAGAGTAAACACTGGATAAAAAAAAACTAAAACTAGGCAATTGGATTTGATTGAGGCCTTACCTGACCTCTTTATTTAATGCTAACACCTGTTCCCACACGGACCTCTCCCTCTGTATTTCTAAACCTCCCTCCCTTCCTGGGTTTCTGCAAAGATTAGATAAGATGTAGGCAGAGTTCCTGGAACCTGGTCGTTCCTCCTGACCTAGCCCAATGCCTCCAGGGTCAGGGGGACGGAGGCCCAGAGTGGGGCAGTGGCTGGAAGGGCAGATTCTTGGACAGGAATCTGTTTTCCAAATAAGTAGAAAACTGATCTTTTACCAGGAAATATTTCCCATCCTGCCATGAGTCCTCAAGATAGTAACTCAAGTTACTATACCGAATTTTCTCAGTAAATTTTTCTGTTCTCTACAAAATAACAATCATAATTATCAAACGTGATGAAACAGAAAACTAATAGTCAGGGCAAAAAGTGACATGAATTTCCTGCATTTTGCTTTAGTGCATTCTCAATAGCTGTCTTCCCTTAAAGAAATTCATAAGGTTTGTTTTCTTTCATGATTTATCTGTCAGTAGGGCCCTCCTCTTTTAAGGCCATCCAAGAAAAACACTGTATGTCACCTACATGACTAGTTCCTCATAACTACCAAATGAGTTTGTAAGGAAAGTGTTTGTTTGCTGTGGTTTGCTGCATAATTTGTTTCACATTTTCAAATGCCAGCTGTTTGCTTAGTACCGGACACTCAACTGCCCCTTCCCAGAATGGGCCGTGTTTTAGCTCTGTGTCTAGAGCGCACTGACGTGGACACGGATTAGCAGGACTTGCTCACGTGGCCCCTGCTGTGCCCTGGGCTTCCCACAGCCTTAGGAAGGAGAGTGAATTTCCTCTGCGGGTACTCCTGCACCTCCCATGGCTCAGAATCCAGTGCCACCACCCACGGTGTTCTTAGGAGGGCACTTTCAAAAAGATAGATGACAGTGTATCGTTAATGAAGAGTTCCAAGACACACAAATACGTGTTTGCACATAACGTGCTATATAGTCAAAGCTGGCAAGCCTGACTGTCCACAGAATTGTCTTTTTAGTTGCTTCTCCTTTCGACGTGGTCTTTTTCCACTTACCCCTCCACACCTTAGCACTCAGCCCACTAGAGATAATATACACTTTTTCCCCCATTTATTTATCCAGCAAGAGTGTATTCACAGACACTGAGGTGGGTGTTCATGATACAAAGATGGATGAAACCTAGTCCCAGATCTCTAGGTGGTTATAATCTATCGGGGGAAACAAATTGTAAACAAAGTGAGATAGAAGCCATGATGACCATGTGTGTAAGACACTCTGGGCATGCACGAGAGCGGCACCTTCTCCAGCCTTTGGGAGGGAAGGCTGTGAGAGAGTCTTCCCCACGAAGGCAGTGCCTGAGCTGGGGCCTGGAGGACAGGTGGCCATCACGTCTGGGAAGCAGGGACCACCACAAGGACCAGACCTTTGATCTTGGCCTGATTTACACCTGATTCCAAACAACAGAAGCAGCCATCTTAGACAGATATAAAAATGCAGGTGAAAGAAATGCAGCATGATTCTCAGCTGCAGAGGTATGATGATTTTTATACAAGTGCTGGAGACTTTTCAGGTGGGGAGGTGGAGGGAGCCACGGGCTGTCCTTGATGAATTTTGGTGTAGGAGGAATGGCATGTATGAGGTTAGAGGTGATGACAGCAGACTGATTTGCTTGCTGAGGGTGGAAAATATGAGGTGGAACGGTCACCCCGAATGGAGGGCCATAAAACTCATGATTTAGAACATTAATTTGATTTAAGAAGTAATTGGAAACTGTCTCCAGATTGTAAAGTCGTAGATGATGTGGACACAACCGTGTTTCAGGAATTACTCTTGCTGCTCTGGTTATGTTTTGCTGGTTCTCTTCCTGTCTGTCTAGGTCCTAGTGTTTTCTGTCTCCTAAATGTAGGTATTTCTTAAACAATGCCCCTTAGTCTTCTTCTTCCCCTGTGACATTGCCTTTCAAACCACGCTTCTGGGTGCCCCCTCAGGCCCTCCGGGACTGGTAGGTAAGGGAAATCGGGGTGGCGGAGCCTGACCCCACACCCCGCAGACATATTTCAATTTGTTTTCTATATTGTAGTTCCTAGAAAAAAAAAAATTAGCCAGGAGTCTTAAGAGCAGTTTTCCATTTTGAAGTTTGGAAAGCTGTTCTTCATTTTCTCTCTGGGTGTTTGAACATACTCTTTTGGCCTCACCTTTGCTATGTAAGTGATTACAGCCCAGGGAGTTTGGTGAGAAAGCTACTGCTTTGTCTCCTCTCCCTCTACCCCTTCCCAAAACCAGTCCTACCACCATGCAGCAAGGCTGGAGACGGTAATGGGCTGATTGCTGTTTGGTCAAGAGTTGGGTTAGGAACTCCATGCTTTTGGGGGGAATGGACCGCAGGCCCATGAATTTGGGGGAATGGACTGCAGGAGCGGGGAGGGGAGAGGATGGAGTGTGAGGAGGGGCTGCGTGTGCGCAGGGGTGTGGACAGGGCACACGGGGAGTGTGCTGACCCGAGCTAGCAGGGAACTGCTGGCACCAGGTCTGGACTTGAGGAGGAAGGCCGGCTGGCTGGACAGAGTCCACTTCAGGAGAAAGCTGAAGAGAATGAATATGCAAGAAAAGGGGACCCTGGGATAGTAGAATAAGGGCAAAAAAGAATAAATGTGAATGAAGAAACATGTTGTTTCTTAATTTCTGTCTACTTACAACTGCCATCTTCAAATGCTTGGTAGATTTGATTCAAGTTAGGATGATATTAGACATTTTTATGTGGCACATTCGGGGTGAGTGGGAGATGGAAGTTTAAGGAAATGATCATCAGATGGAAATTCCCCAGCACAGTGCTCTCCACAAATAACTGTTAAAGGAAAGAGCAAATAAAAGAGGGACTGTTGCGGGATTATGGGATTCTCAGTCCCTTCTGAAATTGCTTTGCAAAAATAACTTGTTATATTCATCTTGGATGTCTGTTATATTGAAGTGGAAGAATTTCAAGTGATGGACAAATCATATTTGAGTGATTATCTGACTCAGACATCTTGAGAACAGTACTGAAGACTTAACTGTTAACGAATCAGTATTTTCATGAAATTCTGTTAGGGTATCTTGATAGATATTTTACTTTGTAGGGGAATGCCAACATGTATTTTGTTGTACAAAGGACATTCAAAAAATTTCTCTCCTCAACCCATTTTGCTACTTGTTACTCTGTGTGGAACTTTCCGTTACTGTGATTTCTTTGTGCCTCAGTCCTTTCTAGAAAGTTTCTGAAAGTCAAGTTGGAATCAGCTAGAGTTTGTGCCAATTTAGTTATAACTGAATTATTAAATTATACACATTTTATGGCTGTTCCCACTGTCAGAGTATCTTCTATATAGATTTTCTTTTTAGTAGGTCACTGAATCTTTTTTACTTTATGGAGCAGTAAGAAATGCTTGAAGGAATTTGAATTGAGAGAAGCCGTCTTGCATGTATATCTGGGCATTGGCATTTAGAGTCTATAAAATAAATTGGCAGTGAATGTTTTATTTACCTGTTAGAATCTCAGCTAGATCATCAAGTAGCATTTTGCCCAATATATTGGAATACACTTGACGGTACAGAAATGGAGATATAAAGCATTTAATAAAAAATATTTGTATGCAGATCATGTGAAGATTTTAGTGTCTTACAAGACAACCTGGATATGTGATTTAGGAACAAAAGTTATTTGAAATGTAAAACCGGTCCACTGTTGTACTAATTTTTACATGAGCAAAATAGTCGCTGTTTCTTGAAATGCATTTTAGATGCAAAATTGTCCTAAGACTTGGCCTGTCTAAACTGCCGAGCTTTTTGACGAAGCTGGCAGCGTGAATGACAGCCACAAACCCAAGGTTGGACTGCAGAGTTGGCTTCTCTCTGGCTTTCTCTCCTTTTAAGCCTCCCTTTCATGTGTAGCCAAGTGAGAGTCTCCAAGTGAAATGTAAGCCCTGCAGATCCTCGGGGGCCTTGGCCTGATGAGAGGGTGCAGAAGAAAGGAGCAGTTTGGAAAGCCTGCCCAGGGCGTGTGGAGGGCAGAGGGCCCGCTGATGACGCGGCTCTGAGGCCTTTCTGAAGAGATGGATGAGAAGGCAGTGCCTCCATGGGCCCTGTGTGAGCCTTACCGCTAGAGTAGGCCTGGGCTTCAAACCAGTCATTTTGGCTTATCCTTCAGACGTTGCAAAAGGAAAATGTGTTCTTTTATTGCTCTTCTAAGTCGTTTTACCGTTTATCCTTAATCATCTGCAGTCTGTGTGGGAATAAGTCTTTGCAAAGATCGCTGAACTTTGCTTGATTTGAAATCGGAGTAGAATTCATTTTATTTAATGTGGGAAACCTTCTTTTGGGAAACTTGACACAAACTGGCTTTCTAGCCTCTTAGAATTTAATTGGAAAAGAACATAGAAAAACACAATCAAATGCACAAATGTCTGCTCGTGGGTTAGATTGTCATAAGCTTTATGATTGTTTCTCTGTGGCTGTTGATCATGGAAATAACCTTAGCAGTCAAGATTTAGCAAGTCTGTGTGAATTAATGGGTTTGCAGTTGCATCAGGGGAGTGTCCCCCTGAGCCAACCATAATGTATATCGCTGCTGTCATAATAAGCATTCTCCTTGCCACTCGTTCTGTTAGAATACTTGATGATTTTGGGAACATGCAGATTTGCTTTGTGGAAAAGTTAATAAGTCCATTAGGCCACTGGTGTGTGGAACTGATCTGTAAAGAAATAAATTCCTTCAGTTCCCACATCAGCGTATCACAAAAGCACCATATTGTGAACCGTTTGGAATTTTACAGATCTCTTCAAGGAGCGGTTCAGAATGGTTTCTAAGAGGGCTGAATCTGTGTCTTGGTGCATGGATTTGGCTGGCATGGAGTTGGGCAGAGTGGGCCAAACAGAGCTAATTGAGGCGGGGGAAAAACAGGCCATAATGGTGAATAGAGTTATTTGTCACCGGGTTTGTAATAGGATTTTCAATTAATTCATGCAGGCTTCCAATGCCTTACATTAGCCCTGTCAAGATGAACTACAGCCACATCTAAAATGCCATCCCCTATTAAACGGTGCATGTCAGTGAATTTGTAATTTCTTCTGTTCAACCAGAAGATGAATGGATTCTCCTCAGAAAACAAATGTGTGCTTCAAAAATGCACATTTCAAAATCCTGAACACTTCCTAGGAGGAACATTCTTTGCATTGTTATACAGTGAATATGTATTAAAAATGTAATTGCTGTGTGAATTCACCCACAAGGAAAAGCATCCAGCTGCACAGAGACAAATGGCATTGTCAGGTGCCTCATTTCACTGGTGAGCCAGCTTTTGCACTGGGCAGTGAGGACGATGATGATGATGATGGCTCACACATGCAGCACTTACTGCCTGCCGCGCCATTCCAGGTGTGGTTTACATACATGAATTCACTAAACCCTCCCAGCAACCCGAATGAAGAAAGAGGCACAGAGAGATTAACCTGCCCGAGATCACACAGCCAGTCCCAGGCAGCCTGGCTGTGGAGACTGTGCTTCCAAACAGCTCCCTGTGCTACCTGGTTACAGTGTCATCAGCTATGTTACGGAGTTGGGTTTAGTGCAGTGCTTGCCAGTACTTTGTCATAGTGATGTTTGCTGCTGTTTTATTTACTGTTACCATTATTTCCTCAAACCTATCTTGGGAAATATTGTTAAGCTGTGATAACCAGGCTTCAAGAAATACGCAGTTTAGTAGAGAATGTAGTGGGGCATCTGTGAGGGCAGAGAAAGATTAGAATCCTTCCTTCCACGTGGTTGGACACTGAATGTACTATGAGCAGAGTCCACAGGACTGTGAAGGACCAGAGTTCGTGGTGGGCATTTCCCTTCTGGGCACAAAGGGCGCAGCAGAATTGCTCACGACATTAGGTCAACACAGAAGTAACAGGACATTAGAGGCCAGATCTTAAGACAGGGTCCAGAAGTTGGAGAGCGCGTGAGGTTGTCAGTCCTTCTGGAAGGCTCAACTCCCATCCTCCCAGGACATTGGCCTCTTAGAGCAGCTCTGATTAACCACCTGTATCACGCAGACCAAGCCAAGGCACGACGACTGCCAGGAGCATTTTGAGAGCAAGAATTACTATTCTTAAACAAAAATATTTAGCAAAAAAGTTTGGTTTATAGGTAGGCCAGACTCTAAATCTCGAACTGGAGTCCAAACTAATTGTTGAATACTGTATTATGAAGTTCTTTTGCCATCAAGGGTATAAAACTGTGATCCACTTTTTGTTTTTTTTGGTGGGGGGAGTGATATGAGTCATGCTAAATAACTATTGCTCTACTTTATTGGAAAGATTAAACTTATAAAAAATAAAAATTCAACTAGTTTAGGCCTGTACCTGGCACAGAGCTATCTGCCTGCCTGCCCCCCTTCCCGTCCATTTTCCACACAAATGGGTCTTGCCACGCCCATTGTACTTCAAGCCCGTGAGTGAATTGCCATTTCCAATTTAAACTGTTTGACATGTCATTTCAAGACCCTCCATAAGCTGGCCTCTGTCTCTCTCCTATTCTTTATGTTCCGTAATTCCCGTGCAGGACCGCTGTGGTCTTCACGCTCCCAGTTCCTCTGCACGACACGCGACTTCTCTCTCTAGCGCTGTCCCCTCTGCATGGGACGCCCTCACTTTTTATTCTTCCACTCCAACTTTGCCTGGCTAACTCCTGTACATCCTTTAAGACTTGGCTCATGTGTCACCTCCTCCAGGAAGTGTCTCATTTCCCCACTCACCAAACCCCAGAGACCTGTGTTCTTTGCCCCCGTAAATAGTGCACATATCTCTGTCATTGTGTTTAATACGCTGTATTATAATTATTTCTAATGTCTTATGCCTTAAGGAACACGTGCGCCTCACTCCTCCTTTAAATCCTCGGCACTAGCATATTGCCTGGTAAAAAGTAAAAGCTCTATGAATGTTTTCTGGATAATGAATAAGTGAATAAGGACACAAAAAGCAGCTATTCTGTAATCTCCTTCAGTAGATTATTGAAGACATGTTTGAGTTGCCATTTATTCTCTGAATCAGTGAAAGCAGCGTTGCCCAGAGAATCCAGAGATATTAAAGTGACAACTATTGCTCAAGAATGGGCACCCCTAATATAGTTGGGAAGTATCATATTTAATCCATTTGATGATTAAATTGCCTTAGGGATGCACCCACAATTTTAAACTTGTCATTTAAAACAACAATACAATGTAGTGACATTAAATACCTCATCTCTTAGCTTATCAGCCTAAGAGTGCTCTCTAACCAGGGAAGCACAAAGTTGAATGACCTTAGACTGTCAAAGACCATTTGTCTATACACTTACAGATTATAAACTCTGACAGGGCTGGGACCATGACATCTCACTCACTGCCGTATTCCAGACTATTGCACAGAGCAGACCCTCATTAAATATTGTTGAGTTCCTGAGAGAATATGATCTACTGCCCACATTAAAAACAGTATCAGGAAAAGGTTTGTCTGAAGGTCAAACTCTGATTTTTATCAGCTAAACTTAAGTGCAGGTAGTAAATCAATGAAATGTGCTTCTGTTTAAATATTTCTCTATAGTGTTTATAATTTATCCTAATGAACAAAGTAGTAGATGTAGGAAATTAAGTTTGTTTTCTGTGAGTTCTTGGATTTCATACCAGGGAGGCAGACTCAGCAGTCACAACCTCGAACAAGCAAGGCCAAAAGCCCGCACTAGGTTACACTTAGGAATAGAAGGCCACATCGTGGCTGGTGCATGGATATCCTACTGTTCTTATCTCACTGTGGGCATTTGTTTTGTATTTGGTAATTGGTAGTGCACATATGTAGTTTTTATGTGAGATTTTCTTTAAGGGGCAAAGTGTAGATTTCACCTTGAGTTAAACACAATGATAATGCAGTTATATTTTCAGAGACATTTTTGGACCATTCTTTCATTAAAATTCATCTCTTTCTTTAAGGGTATACCTCAGTTACCATGTGCCAAAGCATTATACAACTACGAAGGAAAAGAGCCTGGAGACCTTAAATTCAGCAAAGGAGACATCATCATTTTGCGACGACAAGTGGATGAAAATTGGTACCATGGGGAAGTCAATGGGATCCATGGCTTTTTCCCCACCAACTTTGTGCAGATTATTAAACCATTACCTCAGCCCCCACCTCAGTGCAAAGCACTTTATGACTTTGAAGTGAAAGACAAGGAAGCAGACAAGGATTGCCTTCCCTTCGCAAAGGTGAGGTTAGAATGCGATTGCGTCAGTTTGCCAGCCCTTCCTCTGTACCTGGGCACATGGGAATATAGCTTGTGTTTGCTTTTGCAAAAACATACAATGGTTTTGTGTGAA
The DNA here is from genome assembly GCA_008086735.1 of Cheirogaleus medius. Lineage (NCBI taxonomy): Eukaryota > Metazoa > Chordata > Mammalia > Primates > Cheirogaleidae > Cheirogaleus > Cheirogaleus medius. The sequence goes on from VBSM01000483.1 coordinate 42,082,190, forward strand.
CCATCTCCCTGTGCTACTAAAAATACCTACAAGCAGTCTTTAAGTCACAAGGAATGCAATTTTGTGCACAAACTTCTTATATGAGAGATAGTTTTGGTTGATGCTGTGTGTGGTATCATTTTCATATTTAGAGCCTAAATTTACTTCTAAGCTACTTTTAAGGGTGTGTGTGTGCCACTCAGGGATTTTAAAGAACTGAATTATGGATAAAAAGTGAAACATCATGACTTACTTATTTTATAAATGTAAATTCCTTTGCTTTAAAGCACACAGGAGTATATCTACTGAATTGATAAAATGGTTTGGAATTTTAAGAAGAATATTGTGTTTTTTGTAAAGCACAGCAGTAGGATGTGCATTTTAATGGGCATTTGGTGTATTATGAGAGAGAAAGTAAGAAGCATCTGAGAATCGATCTAAAACAGAAATGCAAGAGGTGGGGATGGGTGGTGTTTGAGATTGCAGTTTGTAGATCTGGGCATACTGGAGATCTGTATAGACTATATGTGTACACTACCAAAACGAGCATCCAGCCCGCGCAGAAGGAGTTCATGGCGTTGCCGCTGTCTGAAAGGACACCCGGTTGGCTTTTAGCATTTAGTTCATGAAAACACAGAATTCATGTACTAAAGATATGCCATCGAATTTTTATTCATATACTCCTGAAACTTGAGTCTCTTTATTAAAAAGAAAAATTAAATGATAAGCGTAGTGGGATCAGGTGGACTAATGATTTACTGTTTCTCCAGGATGATGTTCTGACTGTGATCCGCAGAGTGGACGAAAACTGGGCTGAAGGAATGCTGGCAGACAAAATAGGAATATTTCCAATTTCGTACGTTGAGGTGAGTGAGTCTGTAGAAACTTGAATTATGTTGGTCTTCAGCTTAGTAAATAAATCTTAATTATGCAATCCGAGTATTAAGAAGTCTTTTACAACACAAAGTACCAGGAGTGCCCTGTTCCAGATCATTGGAGGGATTAGAAAGAACTCCTCCATCTTATCCTACAATTATTGAAGATTATGAAATGTTTGAAACGCTGTATGCCGTCTCCCTGCTAAAAGCATTCCTGTGTCTTGTTAAGTGTTACTGTGTGCCTGCTTCCAGTCACCCACGCTACGTCCGGGCGTTCTATTTTGTTTGCCAGCTTTGGGAGCAGAAAGTCGATAAAGTTCCGAAGTAGGATGGGAGATTAGAGTATTTGTTTATTTATTTACTTATTTCTTTTGCTGTCTACCCCATCATCAGAGCCAGAATAGTGATTCGCAGAGTAGCCTTCGCTAAACATTTAATAAATGAGTGAATGAATCCCCCTCCATCTAATCCCAGCAACTACTTAGCTCCTCCTCTCTTTATAATCAGCTTCATTCAGAAAGCTCCTGGCCAATCCTGACACCGTGAAGTCTTTTTAGAGAATATGTATAAAGTGATATCGTTACATTATTTTTAAAAATAACATTAAAAATGAACTAAGGAGTTGCAATTTACAGTAGACCTTCGTTACATCACATATCATAAACTAAGTGTCCTTTAAGAGTTTCTTACTGAAAACAAAATTGAACGCATTTTCAAAGAAGGAAGCACAGTCCAAGCAATGATGCAAGGTTACTTGAGGTCACAGGCAGCTTCTGGGAAGAAGTGAGGTCATAGTGCATGTCTATCTGTGTGCTGGATAAGTAGGGGTTACCAAGACAAATGGAAAAGGTGCATTTCATGGCAGGAGGAACATCCAGACAGGGAGACCAGCATGTGCGAAAGCCAGAAGTAAGAGAGTGCGGATTGTTTGGGGAATTAAAAGTAATTCTGTTGTTTAAACTATCAAAGCGTGTATCTTAAGCATGCAAAAATGAAAAACTACCATCATTATTTTGCCATCTTTTTATCTGAGGCATTTGTTTTGGCATGATTCTGAAAACTGAAATGACAAATTGTGTCATTGTAGCCAGCACTCAATTTCCTCTGTACACGGTGAGATTGCCAAAGTTTTCATAAAAAATCAGTTTTGACTACCGTATATCCATGGGAAAGTAATTCAAACCATGTATGAGTCTTGAATTTTATCCATATCCTTCAGATGTTCCTGTTTATTGAAATAATTTTTTCCTCCTTTGAAAGTAAACAACAGAAAAAAAACATCCTTAACTCTCCAGCAATCCTTCCTGTACATCATGTATGTATTCTAATTGTGGGTCATGGAAAACTACAAGAATTTCCAAGTATTTGAATGGTTACTTGGAAGAGCATGGGTAAGCACAAGATTAGTAGCGAAAGCCTGTCATTACTTGTTAGGTATTATCAGTACTGCATGCTGGTACTTGGTCTGGATGTGTGCACAGGATTGCTGTGTTTCTGTCCCTGGGCTGGGGTAGCATTGCACAGAGAGGCGTGAAGACCCACCCATGGCAAGTCCAGAGTCACTCGACTCATTAAGATTATTCACTCTGACTTAAGTTGAAAAGATTAACTTCTGCCTAAGTGGAAACTCTTTTTATTCTTCTGCGTCTTTTCTTTCAAGCATCAAATGAGCCTTTTCCTCATTTACACCAGAATTACATACATAATGTACAGGAAGGATTGCCTGAGAGTTAAGAATATTTTTCTGTTGTTACCACTTGAGATACGGTAAACAAATTCTCTCTCTGGAGCCTGTGGACACTTCTTTGACGTCAGGCCAGCAGAATGAAGTTCCTGGGAGGGAGCAGGGTATCTGGGCATTCGACACACCTGGGTTAGCTGTTGGGTAATAAAGCAGAGGCAGATTTCAGTCACGACCTATCAAAATTCAACTATTTCAATAATGTAAACTGTCTTACAGGGCAGTCTCAGATGTGGTAAACCAAACTGTAGGAATCAAAAACTGAGGCTTTTTCCTGCATAATGGTCTTTCTCTTGCTCTGTAAACTGATTTCATATTTGGCCCGTGTTAGGGCCCAGACAGTCTCCAATATAAAGACAGCCTGTGTTACAAAAATTCATTTGTAAATAACTTTCTTATATCTTGTCAACAAACATTGAAATCTCCATCAGTGTTGAGTGCTTTTGCTTTTTTTCTTTTTTGCACTGTGCTGCCAAAAACTGTTATCTGCCAGAAGTTTTGAGAAGATCGAATGAGATGGTATGTCTCAAAGGGTCTAGCACCACCATGTCCTATGCAAAGTGGTCTGGAACTCAGATGAGACCATAACCCAGAGTAGGCCAGAGTGTAGTATGGTATAGTATAGTAGTGATCAAATAAAAGAGCTTCACCACCATGTATAATGAGGGACACTGAAGCTCCTCTTTCACTCCTACTGGTTGCTTTGGCAATGGAAATGCCCAAGGAACGTGATTGTGGCAGAAACTCTAAGCAGGATGGGCCTGGGGGTAGGATTGTCGACCTGGAGTGGAATCTCTGGGTCAGAGGTTCAAACACAGAGCTGTAGGCTGGGCGCGATGGCTCATGCCTGTAATCCTAGCACTCTGGGAGGCTGAGGTGGGAGGATCGCTCGAGGTCAGGAGTTCAAGACCAGCCTGAGCAAGAGCGAGACCGCATCTCTACTAAAAATAGAAAGAAATTAATTGGCCAACTAAAAATATATAGAAAAAATTAGCCGGGCATGGTGGCGCATGCCTGTAGTCCCAGCTACTCGGGAGGCTGAAACAGGATTGTTTGAGCCCAGGAGTTTGAGGTTGCTGTGAGCTAGGCTGATGCCACGGCACTCGCTCTAGTCTGGGCAACAGAGTGAGACTCTGTCTCAAAAACAAAACAAAACAAAACATGGAGCTGTGGAGTTAGGCGGGTCAGGCAAATTAAAAGGAGCTAAGCACTGGAAGTGGATTAAGAGAGGACTGAGGTGATGAGAACGCTGCTGGGATGGTTTGCCCGCCCTCCTGTCTTCAGTTACCTGTTCTCCCTGGACATCCTACAACTATGGCCTACAGTCTCCACATGCACTGGAGTAAGGCGATAAAACAGTGATGGTGATATGTTGACTTGCAGACACATCTCCTCTTATTAAAGCAAAACATTTTGGTTATCAAAATAAAGCACAGAATTCTTTAAGGCTTGTGTGGAGGAGAATCTGGTTGGGGAAGTGATAGGGGAAAGAACAGCTATATAAATTAAATGGCCCTGAATTCTGTCCCTTGCAGTCCTTGTCTAGCTCGTAAGGGCTCTCTTGCTGTGATCACATGCACCCTTCTCTGGAGACTCTCTCATCAGACCCCTCTCTGGTCATGCCTCAGAGGATACAGGCTCTTTCTTCACTCAAGTAAACTGGAAAGTAATAAAGGTTAAGAGTTTTGTGGGGAAACCCGAGGGAATTCTTGAAGACACCATGCCAGGATATGTATAAAAGGGTGTTTTTGTGAAGGACTGAATGCAGTTAAAAAAAGAAATTAGTAGCCTGCTTCTTTCTTTGTTCAAGAACGCCAGTTTTTTATAAAATACAATGGAAGATTTTTAACCCCATTAATTTGGAGCTGACTCATGCAAGTTTAACAGTCATTTGGACAAGGATGACATGATTCTTAGCAAGCAAAAAGTCTGAATGAAGTAAGTGCTAAATATGGGATTTTGGATGTTTTTCAGACAGAATTGTATATTATAGGCTTATGGTGAACTATAAATTTTCATTAAGTTTCTCATTTTATTTTGATTCTTAGTCATTTATTTGAAATGTCACTCGCTCAGTTTTTCCAGCAACAGAAAAGTTATTTAGCGACTTGCTCCTCTGCCGTCGATAACATAATGTGTGGATGGCAGGAAGCAGGAGTGGCCTCACAGACAGCTGGTCCCACTCCTTAGTGACTGCCAGAAAGCAAGGCTGCCTTTCTCGTTTCTTCAGTGTCACCTCAGATGTCACTCCTGGCAGACTTTCCCTCTCACCTTATCTGTGGTAATGCTCCCGCCCTTGCTTTGCTGCAGACACCTGGTGCTGTGGTAGTGGGGAACCGGGGCCAGCATGCAAGTCTTGGCTCTACCACTACTTGTCTGGGCGACTCTGGGCCTGGTCTCCGCATGTGCGAAGTAACAGAACATCTGCATGGGGTGGGTGAGCTCCAGTGACACCGAAGAGGAACGCCCGGCACCTCCCAAGAGCTGTGTAACTGATGGCTGTGAACGTTATCACCCTTGTTCTTGTTTCTCCTTTTAGTGCTCTTTTCTATCTCTTTTAACTATTTTAAGTTATTTGCTGACAGGGTTTGCAGCTCCCACCCTCCCTGCCCCAATCAGAATGTGGGCTGGGGCCAGGACCTGGTCTTTCTTGTTTACCTGAGGTCCCGGCCGGCCTCTGTGCCTGCCCCTAGCAGGCTCTCAGTCAGTGCTGCTTAAACCAGTGAATGAGCGACCTATGAACTCTTAGAACAAAAGGTGCTAAACCAAAAACAAACGGTGAATTTTGCCGACTTTTACATTTTTCAGCTAGTACCCCCGTCATTCACTATCTAGGTGTATATTTTACTCCGGAAAGTTAACGTTCCTCAAAGCTGACGGGTCTGTGTGATCTTAGTGAGATTTTTTCTTAACTAGACTGGTTATTTGGTTATGCCTAGTTTAGAACTTTCCCAAACTGAATCCACGGATGCTCAAGTCCCTTACATAAGATGGATAGCGCAGTCTGCCCGCTCTAACCGCGGGTGCCGAACCGGAGCATGCGCAGGGCTGACTGAGCGGAGAATCCCTGGGGGATGGGGTTGGGGAGGTATTGGTCAAAGGATGCAAAATTTTAGTTACACAGGGGGAATAAATTCAAAACAACATGGTGACTGTATTTGATAATAATATATTGTATTGTTGAAAAATGTGGAGAGTAGGTTTTAAGGGTTCTCTCCACAAAAATGATAACTATGTGAGATAATATGTATGTTAACTAGCTCAGTTTCCCATTCCACAGTATACATATCTTAAAACATCATGTTGTACATGATAAATATATACAGTTTTGTCAACTAAAAGCATAAAACGTTAAGAAAAAAGAGATTGCTTGTACTTTCTGAGATGAATTTTTCTCCTGTTTAAGATTATTCCTTCGGGTTACTCAGAGCGGAGGTGGGTAGCCTTACTGTCCAGGATCCCCATTTAAAAAATAATCTTACTGAGTTGTAAGCTACATTCAATAAACTGCACATATTTAAAGAGTACAAATTGATAGGCATACTTTGTTGTTTTCAGCTTTTAGAATCAACCCATAGGCAGATCATAGAAGACATTTCTCTGGCTATAAAATAGAAAGTGTTATCAGGCTCAACATTGGGAAATTGAATGTGTAGGACTCGAGGTGCACACGTGGCTTTATAGGGCTGGGCGCGGCTCCTTCCTCTGTGCAATGAGGGACTTGGAAGATACTGCCTGTGTTCCAGAGAATAAGAAGTGGAGCTTTAGGGACATAGCTTGAAGTTGCCAAGGTGACCCTTGGAGGAGCTAAGAATAGTGGTGTTAGCTTTATTTTTTAACTTAAAGCCTTTCCTCTAGAGAATAATGATAGCAGAAGGGCAAAATAATAGTCTTTGATCTCATAATCAAAGAGTCGATTGAACTATATAAAAAGATATTGTGTCATTTATACTTTTGGATATATTCCTTTCCTCCTAAAATTAAGATGTTAAATCAATGTTTATAAAAGAAATTTAGGAAAATCATAGGCAAGTTGAAACAAGATAATTGCTATATTGTTTAGCATCCAAATTTCCACTTCAAACCTGAAGTAAATTAATTTTTATAGGTGGAATTTAGAGATACTGTTGAGAAATCAGGGAGCATGGCTCTGTTGCTTAGCACCATACTTTCATCCGTAATTCTGACTGAAGACACTGGGTCTGCTTTTGAGTAGTTTTTTTGTTTTTAAAGCACTGTGGTCTGTGTCCCATGGTGCAGGTTTTTGTATCTTCCGCATGTTGCCAGCTCGATACAAGTAATTGTTGCTTTTCCTTCTGCCACGATGAGAGAAGGGAAACGAGTGCTGCCTCCTGACGTTCTAGAGCAAAGGCTGCTCCGAGCTGCAGGAGCCGCTGCTTCATCTATGTGGCCGAGACTCAGCCAGGGAAGGAGCTGTTTAGGTTAGGTAAGGAACTTTATTGGGGTCAATTAATAGTCCATCTATTATTCAGCAGCCTCTTTCTCATTTAAGAGTTTCCTTTTCCATCAGGAAAGCATTCTGGAAGCTGAAATTGTAAAGTTCAGTTAATGTTTATTGAGTTCTCACTGCATGAATGGACAGTTTCCGGTATTCTAGGTAGTTTCATAGAACATAAATATGCAGACCTCCTGCATGGCCCTGGTCTGAGGCCTAGGATAATGACTAAATGGTGTCTAACATCCACAATGCCTCCCCATAGGGTTCCGAGATTCTTTAACCTGGTCATATTTTCCTACACGTAACCCAGGGCGATGGCTAAGTTTACAGGTCATTCCTGGAAAACATACCTTGGGACTGCTGCCCTTACAGCTCTTGAAGGGTATTTCTTTGTCCATGTAGAAAGCTCACCTTTTCTTCAAGGTCCAAATAAATACTCTCATTTCTCATGAAGCCTTTCTTTCCTGATTTTCCTATGCAGCAAAACAAATTCTGTGAAACGAACAAGCAAACACACACAAAAAAAACCCTCCTCCTGGCTTTGAACTTCTACAATACCCTGTTTGTACCATTCTTACAGACCTCGCGTGTGCCAAGAGTGCAGTTATGTTTGTAGATGATTTATTGTTTTCTTGTATTCCTCGGGAGCCGTAACTTATATAAAGTATATTTTTAATCACTTTATCTCCATAATATAATCATATTCCAGGAAGTTTGGAAAGGAAACAAAATGTTCCTAAATCTCATCACGTGTAATTTTGGTAAATATGCTTCCACGCTTTAATGATATTACACACGTGATTTTGCCTTTCTCCACAGATTGTAGTGCCATCAGTTTTTATGACTACAGAATAAACACTCTAGTAGGTAAACCATAATTTAGGTAATTATTTTTACCATTTTTAAAATAAGAGTCTTTTTTAGGGGGCACACAGCCAGGATGTGAGAAGTGAATCTCGGTCTCTTTCCTGCCATCCCCGGCTGCCCTGCACGCCCACCTGCACCGGCCCCCGAGCACACAGTAACTAGTACTGCTATTGGGGGTACAGAGTCACTGTGATTATCCAGCCGTGCTTAAAAAGTGTATAGGACATTATCATTTTTCATAAAACATTATGAAAACTTTAAGTTCTAACATGTAAAAGATTAATTTTCAGAAATGATTGATATTCAATACTTTCAAATATCTGAAGTTGCCCTTTTAAAGAAAAAAAATCTCAGATTACTCAAAACTGTAATATTTTCATGTCCTTTAAGTTTTATTATTTAAATATTGTTAAATACATTCTAAATTTTGCTAGTAACTAAGGTTTTAATCAGCATCGTTGCTTGGGTTTAATAAACCCAGTGTTAAGTCATTTCTTTTGTCCTGTGAGGAAAACTGAATGAATATTCTGTACTGTTCTGGACATGTGTGCCCTTACATGGCATATAAATGGCTTGAACAGAAGCATCTTGATTATTAAATCAACGGAGAACAAGCTTCTCTATAATGAAAATGGATTGCGTTTTAGGATAATTTCTCCGAAGTGTTGCTTTTTATGACAAAGTTGAATGGCATTGTTTCTCTTAGGCTTCATATACGCATGTGGAGCAAAAATTCTCTACATGCTGAGAAGATGGAAGATCTTAAACAAAAGTGCAAAGTCATGAAGGTCAACATCCCCAGTGCAATATTCTTCCCGTGCCAGGTTCCTTCTTGGCGATCGCCCTGTTCTAGCCCCTGCACACACCCAGACACTCTGTAGGTATCCGGGGCAGGGGCATGCTTGTTCCCTGATTTGTTAACAGATTACACATTACTGTGGAATTTCTGTCAGTGTGTCATTTCACATTGACAAATTTTTACTTAGAATTTAATGACAATTCCATATTCTTATTTAACCTCTTGAGATACATGTATATTTCTTCCATAGTATTCCTACATCTGGTAATCAGGTTCTGGAAAATAAAATGTGTAATTGGAGTGTATACTTTTGGTTAATGGGCATTTCTGATTTATGATGTGCATTTAATGCACAAATATGAGATAGAAAGAAACATGCATATAAAACCTTACGTATTGTCAGATCCAGTAAGCACAATGAACGGAGTCCGATTTTAAAATATCCATGGGTCTCTCTCCCCAGCACCATCATTATTTAATAGATTGTACATCTGTTGCTCCAGAAGTAACAGGTTTAGTGCCTCTTTAGCTTTAGTTTTCAGGGTTGAACTTTTCTCTTTTACATTTTTCTGCACATTCGTGGTTCACTTCGATGAAGGGTTTCTCCTCCATTGCAGATGCTGTTAATATCTTCTCCTCCCAGGCCTTCCATCCTCCAGGAACTTAGTCCCATCATTTATATCTTTTCTGCTTTAAGTGTCAGTGATTCCCTTTCCCCTGACTCCCCCTTGATATAGGAAATGACTCGCCTTTTGCTTCTCTCGTAAATATATCCCTTGACTGTACTGTCCTCTACTCTTCTTCTTTCCCCGACAAAACTCTCGGGAGAATCCATTACCCCACCCACTGCCTCTGCTTCCCTACTCCCTGCAGTTAACCTTTGCCCTCCGGTCCCTGAAACTGTCCTCCTGTGTGCCACTAACTGCCTTTTCTTCGTTTTTTGTCATTTTGTCTTTCTAATAACATCTACTACTATTCTTACTCTCCCTGAATCTCTTTGCCTTTTTTTTTTTTCCATTTTATTTCTGGGGCATTGGCTGGATGGTTGGGCTGGGAAGCTTTGCAAGGTCTCTTTGTAGATGCTGAGGGCCTTTTGCTTTTCCTCTTACCCTGCTATTTTCTTGTCTATTTTTTCCTCCTCAAATCAGAGACTGCCAACCAGTGTGACTCCAGATGACTTTTATGCTTAGCTTGCAGAGTGATTTTGTTTTAATTAGTTGTTAAGATATAAAATCAGGGCATTTAACGTCAGCCTAATTTCTACCTTTCCTTAAAAAGAAAAAAAATCAACTGGCACTGCCAAGCAGTTGCCCCTTGAGAAAGGGCAGACACTCCCAGGTCTCCAGAGTGTGCCCACCACTCACTGTTGGTCGTATCCGGCCTTCTTCGTTCATTGACCTCCCCTGCCCGAGCTCTGTGGACGTGTGAATTTGCATTTCCTACGCTTAGTCTTAGAAACCCATCGTGCTATGTCCTAGGTCCTCTTTCCTCAGTCAGAGAGCACGTGTCTCTGTTTCCCTCTTTCCCCCATCCGGTACTGTGCCTGGCTCGTAATCCTTACTCAGAAAACATTTGGCTGAGTAAGCAGTTTCCTTAGGTGTGAGTCTAGTCACCAAGTCTATACCTGACACAGAGGTCTCTGTCTATTGAGCATTTCGAATGGGATTTTTTTGTATGGGCTTGAGAAAAGGTATTTGTGCTTTACTGAGGCATAAAACTTTGCAGATCATTAAGTCCCACTTCATGTTGCATATGAGGAACGGGCAGGCACAAGACCAGGTGACTCGCCCCAGGCAACACAGCAAGTACTGACGAGCTGGGACTCCTCTAAGCAGTGAGAACTACCAGGTTCCCGTAGTACTTCAGAGCGCACAAAGCACTTTAACCCATGCGTGGTTCTCCCTGAGGTGTGCAGAATTGATACTGCCACCCCATTTGATACAGCTAGGGAAACTGAAGTTGTGGGATTTACGAGGTTCAGCCAAGGTTACTCAGCCAGCGAGGGAGAGGCCCGACTCTAACCCAGAGCTTTCGATGCCACGTGCAGGGCTTTCCCTGTGGTTTTCTCTGACAGTTCTTTGTTCAGCTTCCTAAACTAAAACTCCTTTCAGGCTCTCAATGACATGTACCCTCCTTTTGTACCTTCCATTTCAAAATAGAAACCTGAAAAGGAAAGTTCTAGCTCATTTATTTATTTTTTAACTGCTAGGGCCGACAGAGGCGAAGATATTGAAAATAAACAAGGAACTCAGTAAGTGAGGTTTCACCTCCTAACCCAGCGCGGTGAGACGGTTGCTTTGAAAGTCCTTTTCCCCTGGTGGGCTGCGGTGAGGTTTGTATTAGGGGTGTGTGTTCCTCGCTGTCCTGCCGCTTACATGGGTGACCTTGTTGCTGCTCCCAGTGAACTACTGCAGGGCCTGGGAGGCTTCAGAAAGGTGGGCCCTGGGGCGTCTGGGGAGAAGCTTCAGTTTCCTTTTCTCTGGTCAGCAACTGTGTTGTGCTTCACGAGCCTCGGGCAGACAGCCACCTTGTGGTCCGGCCTCCTTCCCCTCCTGAGCTGCGGGGGGTCTGGAGCTGTGAGATCCAGGGCACACATCGTTACCGAGCAGCGTGAATGTGGCTTGTCCAGACCGAGTTAGGATGCTAAGTACACAACACACACTGGGTTTGAAACACTTAGTATGAAAAAAGAATGTACCTATCTCAGTAATTTTTTATGCTGAGTACATGTTGAAGTGATAACATGTTGGATATATTGGGCTAAATAAAATGTATTATTGGGGTGTGGTTATGCTTGAGGCTCTGCCTCGAGGGGGGAGGGGGGCATGGGGAATATACATAACCGTAATATTTGTACCCCCATAATATGCTGAAATAAAAAAATATATATACTAAAAAAAAAAAAAAAAAAAAAAAAAAAATAAAATGTATTATTAGAATAAATTTTACCTATTCCTTTTTATCTTTTTAAATGTGGCTACTAGAAACTTTAAGATGACGCGTGTGGCTCATGTTATATTTCAGTGGCACCGTGCTGGTCCAGAGGCAGCACTTCCTTCCCGTGATATTTCTAAGAGACAAACGTTTTTATTCACTTAACAAATATTTGCAGAGACCTAAATGGAGCTGCTGCCTGAAGAAGCCTTTCATATCAATTTTAAAAGACTCTTGAGTAATCCCTTCAATCTCTGTCTAGTTATTCCTCTTCTGTGGGTAAGTCTTGTATTATAAATGAAGACTGAGCTTGCTTTTCTATTCAGGTCATCCAGAAACAAAAATCTTGTTACCTAAATTGCAGGGAAGAATAGAAGACTAGTGGGAATGCCAATTCCTCGTTGCCATTATGTAAAAAGCATTTTGCAAAGGACTACAACGTGAGGCAAAATATTCTCATTTCTGCTAAGAGGCTGTAAAGGAGCATGCATTTCTGTCACATAGCTCTTCATCCCCTGGTTTTCTTCAAAGTGCCTGACTTACCTGGGGAAGGAACCTTGGACCTAGGGTTGCAGTAGAATGTTGAAGTGCTACATTTAAAACACAGCTTTGTAAAGGAGGCATTTCAACCCAGTGAGGAGAAGATGGACTGTTATTTAAATGGTGATAGGACAACTGCTGAGTCCTGAGGGAAAACAAAGTGCTAAGTGCTGCTCTACCTTACTCTTTACACAAAGCCAGATGGTCATATGGTTGATAGACTGAGATGGAAAAAGAAAGGGCGGGAAGAACATACCATCAATATAGTAGGTGTCAACGTAAAAAAGGTAAACTCTGTAAAATAATTTTAAAGAGATTTATTCTGAGCCAAATTTGAGGACCATGACCTGGAGCCACTGCCCAGAGGCCTTGAGCTAGTGGACTTGCTGTGACTAGGTTACAGTTTGGTTTTTATACATTTCAGGGAGGCAGGGGTTACAGGTAAAGTCATAAATCAATACGTGGGAGGCATACATTGGTTTGGCCCAAAAAGGTGGGACATCTCGAGGAGGGGGAGCGCTTACAGGTTATAGGTGGGTTTAAAGATTCTTTGGCTTGTAATTGGTTAAAGACATGAAGCTTTGTCTAAAGGCTTGGAATGTTTTAACAGAAGGAGCTGTTATCAGAGATAAGCTTGGACATAGATTTGTTGTGTAAATTGAGGACCTGCAGGATTGTCTTGGATACCCTTAGGCCTGTTAATGGGTTACAAAGGATGTCTTCAAGAAGGGAGTAGGGCATGATGAGGCCTGTCTGACCTCCCTCCTCCTGGCAGACAATTTAGTTTTAGGATATTCTTTTGGCCATGAGGGAGTCCATTCAGTCAGCTGGTGGAGGGTGAGCCTTAAAATTTTATTTTAGTTCACATAGGGAAAGAATAGGTTTCTTTTTCAAAGTAGTTAGGGAATAAGAGGATTTTTAAAGTATGATGTTAAATTAAGATGCTATAATGGAAAAGACTAATATATTGATGCATAAAATAAATATTTATAACAACCGTACATTAAATTAAAAAACAAATTGGGCCAATATTTTTGACTTGATAGACATACATATATACATACATATTATATAAAGAGCACTTTATATAATATAAAAGGAATATTTATATTAATCCATATGAAAAATACCAACAACCCAGTAGAAATATGGATATAGTGTGAGAATAAGTAAATCCTAGAAAAAAGATGCTTGATCTTATTAATACAAAGAGAAATACAAATTAAAACATATAGTTTCTTCAGCTAATAGAGACTTAAAAATGATTGATAATACCTAATATAGTTAACAGCTTGGGAAGATCAGGACTTTTATACACTATTGGGGATGATGAAAATCGATACCTTTTTGAAGTGCAATTTGGCAATATTCTTCAAAAACTATTTTGAAGCTTACATTTTGATTTTATAATTTCACTTTTAAGAGTTTACCCTATGGATATGCTTGTTACAAGCATGCCAGGATGTATATAATAAGTGATGACATCTCTGTACAATGGAATACCATGCTGTCAGCCTGTCCCTATTGACAGGGAAAGACGTTTATGAAATATCGTTAAGGGAGAGAATAGTATGTATTGCTTGGTTTCATTTGTGTTAAAAATTAATAAAGTAAATACATGTATAACATCGTCTACATACGAAATATATGGAAGGATATGTTCTCAACTGTTGATCTGGGATTACAGGTTACATCTGGAGAAACGGGTTTGGAGGAGACGGAAGTGGGAACTGGCCGGAACCTTTTACGTTGTACTTCATGATGCTCTTTACTATTTATTTATTTCCTTTTTAAAAATAATCAACATATATTACTTTTAAAATACATTTTTAAAGTATTTGCTTTTTGTAAAAAAAGATTAGTTCAGAGATACTCTAGAGGGTTGTCAATCAAACCTATGATTTGTTTCCTTTAGTGCTCAAAAGCTCAAGACTGATTCATCCGTAAAGCTTCATGTTCAACTTAGTTCTCATTAAGAAATTTTTTCTCTTTAAAAAAGTGTTAGCTGTCTTATAAAAAGACCATATTCTCTTCAACAAAGAGGGCAACCACACACAAAATGTCTATTTTAATATTTCTTAAGCTGCCTTGTTAATTATTATTTTGTCAGTATTTCCTCTCACTTTTTTTATACTTTAGATAACTCTCAAAAACAAATTCTTTCTAAATTTTAGGCTTTTCCTCAAAAAGGCACATAAGAATTTTAAGAATAAATCCCTTTAGTCCCTGCTTTTAGCTCCAATATACTGAATTTTACCCTGTAGCCAACTGAAGTCTTATTAAAGTTCCTTGCCAAATGCTTGGAAGAAGGTATTTTAGGATACAAATTTATTTTGCAGTTGATGAGTACAGTGCTAACATTAAAGGCCATGGTTAGATAAATGTCACAGAAAGCCCACACTACTGAGCCCAAACAAACATTCATAAGTGAATTTTATCAAAATTCCATTAAAAACTGTCAGATCTTTGCTTTCCTATTGTAACCAAAGGTTAAGTTACACTTAAAGCCTATTTAAGATTCTTCCAGATTTACTTAATGCTTGTACCAAATAGTCTTAACTTTATGATTTTCTCTGGAACTTATAAAGGAAGCAAGGAGCAGTAGTTTTTAATACTAATATATGCTGCTTCAGAAGAAATCTAAAGTAATTTAAAAATATGATAACATCTTTATGAATATTGCTGTCCATGCATAAAAATGAAATGCAGAAAAAATATCCTAGGCTATTTAGAGGACTAGAGATAGAAAAATGAACCATGTCTGTTTAAAGTGAGATTATGCATTATACATGTGGATAGCTAAAAAACCATAAAAATCATGGGCTCCAAGCTACCTATTGTACAACTGAGGAAGCTGTGGGCAATAGAGGTAAAGTGGCCCTTTAAGGTCACAAAGGTAGTTAATGGCTGAGCTAAAACTAGAACTGCGGTCTCTGTCTGCCAGCTCTGCCACTCCAAGATATGTCAACTTGCACACATGCTTCTGCGTGTGACTGTATTTTTCTAAGCGTGCCAACTCCATGGTCCAGCACTTCCACTCCCGGACATGTGCCCGGTATTCAGATGAGTGCTTCTGTGCCCCAGAAGGCATTTTATTCACAGCAGCACTTTCTCAATGACCAAAACCTATTGGAAGGAAGGAAGGAAAGAAAACCCAAGGTCAGTCAGCAGTAGACTGATAAATAAATTATAGTATATTCACACAGTAGACTACTACACAGCAATTAAGAAGAACTACCGACTGGTGGCGCAATGTGGCTAAATCTCAAAAAGCATATTACTGAGCAAAAGTAGCCAGACGTAAGAAATTATGGAAAATGCTGTTATTTTATGTCTGTTTATAAGCTACTTAAGAGCAGAGACCATTTCTTTGCCTCGATAGCACGTAATAGGTGCTCCTTGTATATTTATTTTAATGGAAAATATATGATATGGGAAAAGGACACAAGGGAAGCATCAGTATTTTTCTAATAAGAAAAACAGCAGAAAATATAGGGAACAATACTTTAATTCTCAGATGTTTCTAGCAGAGCACAGCATAGGGAACCCTGAAATATCAACACAATATTAACTAGAGCTGACGCGTGGCTAGATATGACCATGACGAGATAGGCACAGCGGATGGAGCCTATTGTTTGACCCCAGGATTAATCTAAACACGGTATCAAGTAGATGTGGTAGTTTCCTCTGTTTTTGTTTTTGGCCTCCACGAGGAGGAAGTCTTCTCAACCCGCGTCCCTACTGCTGACTCCACAGAACAGGTGTGCGGAGTCGAGTCTCAGATTCCGGCACACTGATTAGGTTCATGCTTGCAAGGATTCGTCCCTGGGGTCTAGATAAGCCTACACTGGAGGAGGCGTTCTTTGGCTCCTTTTCTCCGGCATTGCGGGGCGCACTGGCCCTTCATTTCGTGAGGGTGTTGGGTTTGGGACGGGGAAATGCAGTCTCTTCAGTCTGCAGACTCTCCTTACGCCCAGCCTGTGTGGGAAAGAGACGCTACCCCTACCTGGCTCACTGCAGTTTGTTAGAGCTCTGCAGTAAGCTTAGGGCCACTCCCACCGTAGCACGTTACTTTTCTGCTTTGGGGCATTTGATTCTCCTTGACCAACGTGGGATTTGTAAATTCTGGATCTCCTGGCCAAACGCCATTATAGTGCTCTAATAGAACCAGCCTTTCATAGCAGCCTTTAATGGCAGACAACTGACACAATGATATAACAAAAACATATTAAGAATTCCTACCAATTTTTTGATGAGGTTCCCCCAAAATATATAGAGAGAGGCAGGTGGCTAATGGACATGGAAGTGCCTGTTGAATGGTTTCATTCTTTGTCTTCTTGCTCATTCCTTGATCCCCAAACACGGACCGAAAGGAGTCCTCATCATCCTCTTTCTCTGACCGTTGGTACTTCAGGCATTGATGGGTGTTATCTGTCATTACTGCCTGCTGTTTCTGAGAGTTTATCCCGTGGGGAAACTCCTTGAAGTCTGAAGAAGAGATATGTTCATTTTTGAAAAAGATTTATCCTACTAACTGTAGATCATACAAGCCACCTGAATTCGAGTCCCCAGGGAGCCACAGGAGCAAACTGCCAGTCAGTTTGCAATCACCTTAGAAGCACAGGCTGCTGAGCTGCAGTTGACACAGCTTCGGAGGAGCTGGTTGTGTCCAAGCAAGTTCATTTCATAAAACATTGAGCGACGAGATTTCTACCCTCCGAGTAGGGTGGTCTCATCAAGAGGGCGAGAAGACATGGTCCAAGCAATTTAGGTAGATAGAAAAAAAAGAGGGATGATGTTGTTTTATGTAAAGACATTTGTGAAGTACTGAGTGTGTGATGCTGAGATGGGGGGAAAAAATCTCTATTTTTCCTTAGTATTACCTAAATTACCTTTGGAAAGTTTATTATTTTTCACCTCAATTTTTTTATGAGAAGTTAAGCTATGTGCTCAATGTTTTCCCATGATTGTAATATCTAGGTAAGTTTTATGCAGCTTGTTATCATTGAAGCTTGCCGGAAATGTTTTGTTTTACCTTGGGGAAAACAAAAGGCTTGTGTTCTTTCCTTTCTTGCTGATATTATCAGCGTACTGCACAGATTTTGACCCCTTGTCCTCTGCTCTGCTCTGGGACTTTTCAAAGAAACGGAGCTCGCTTGCCAGCAGGACTTGAATTTCACGTCCTACTTTGTTATGATTTAAAGTTTGAGCACATATGAAGATAACTGATGCAATGATACGACAAAAACAGATTAAGAATTTCTATCCACTATTTTATGAGGTTCTCCAAAATACGTAGAGAGAGGCAGGTGGTTAATTTACATGGAAGCGCATGTAGAGTGGTTTCATTCTTTTGTCTTCTTGCTCATTTTTGCCAAACTCAAAAGTGGCCCTGTCGGTGTTCATTTGTGCTCTGAGCAAATACCCAGCCGTTGTTGGTTACCAAGATTTTCAGGCAGACACACATAACCTTTTGACTGCTCTTCTCTGAATTTCATCAGTGGGCTAAAATCTTCATTTGTTACTGGCCAGAATTTACTGAAATTAGACATTCTGAACATTCTTATTAAATGTTTTCTTTTTATCTTTTCAGTCTTGCATTGGAATTATTTATTCTTGGTTTAATACCTACCTGTGAGATAGATACAGTGAAACCCCAGTATGGAGAGAAAAGACATCTCACGTGGAATAAACAGATATTTGCACAGGCACACTTTAAAGTGGTAACTTTAAATTTTGGATAAAATCATGCTGAAAATAAACCTCAGTGTATCCCTGAGAATCGTCTGACTTTCCCGTGTCGGTTTGTCTTTGCTTTTGCAGTTTAACGCGGCTGCTAAGCAGCTGATAGAGTGGGACAAGCCTCCCGCGCCAGGCGTTGACGCTGGGGAGTGTCCCTCGGCCGCCGCCCAGAGCGGCACTGCCCCGAAGCACTCCGACATCAAGAAGAACACCAAAAAGCGGCATTCCTTCACGTCTCTCACCATGGCCAACAAGTCCTCCCAGGCGTCCCAGAACCGCCACTCCATGGAGATCAGCCCCCCTGTGCTCATCAGCTCCAGCAACCCCACGGCCGCCGCGCGCATCAGCGAGCTGTCCGGCCTGTCCTGCAGCGCCCCTTCTCAGGTGGGTCCTCACGCAGGGGCAGCAGAGCTCGGCCACAGAAGGGCCAGCTCGCAAACACGTGTGCTCGCTAGCTGCAGAATATCGTTCATTTTGAACTTCTGAGGATAGTGGCTTTCCTGGGAAGCACAAAATGTTCTTCGTTTTGTAGGTGGGAAAATGGAGCAGGGAAAGCTAACTTGAGTGTATCAGCCCAGGACTAACCACGCAGTCATTTTCGAAGGAATGATCAGAATTTACAAGACGGGTGAAACCGTACTTACCGGTTTCACCAAGCCCATCGCTCCGTCTTACAGAACAGCTCACAGTGCTGGTCTGGGAGACCTCGCGCACTAGAACTGCGTCAAGGAGCTGTGATCCAGACTCCCAGTGTTTGTAGCTGCTTGCGTGTGTGCGGTTGACCCTGATAGTTAGGCTTCCTGGTCAGAGTTACAGAGAAAGGAAGGAAAGAAACATTTCATTTAAATTAGAAATTGGCCTTGCATTTTTTTTTTTTAAGCTCACGAGTTCATCAGGACTTTGGACTGTCTTAAAATACAGCCACACATTATTGTTTTGTTGATAACAGCACATGGGTGACTTGGAACAGTCAGTCATTCTCCAGCACACATTCATCGAGCGCTTTGCTAATAGACCCTTCTGGGCAGTGTGTAGCCAAGATGTGTGAGATACAGGACCTCTCTGTGTCAGGCTTTAATTCTGGACTAAAAACAAGCCTGATTGTGGCCCTGCCCGAGTCACAGGACTGCTGTCATTACCCACTTTAGTGACGGCTGTATTTTCCTCACTCAGAGGTCAGCCTAGTTCAGAGCAGCCTGCTACAAGGAGAAATGTCTTCCAAATCTCATGTTTCATTTTTAAAATTCATTCATATTTTACATTGTACTTCACCATGTAGCTGTGGAGTTTTTTTCTTTAAATATAAAAATGAAGCTATTTCCCCTTTAAAGAAAAAAAAGACAGAAAGATACGGTCCTGGTCCTCAGGAAGTTTATGGTTTAAGAAGTGCCTCTTTTGGACCACAGAATAAAAATTTACTATACAGTTTTTGATACTTCTTGCCAACTTTATTAAAAATTATTTTTTTCTAAGCCTCTTTTATTGGACCCTGCTCCTCGAGATTCAGACTGCATGTTTCCAGTTACATGCGTTCACTCTCAGGATGGCATTGTGGTCTTATGGTGCTTTTATGGTGGTGGGGCCGTGACGCTTTCCATCTTATCGAGGAAAATAGGATCCCCCCCCCGCCCCCCAGGACTGGAGCGTGAGTGTGAGGGAGGCAGGAGTCTTTGTTTTGTCCACTGATAATATTCCAATGGCAGGCATACAGCAGGCGTTCAATAAGTACTTGCTGAATGAATGAGTCACTTGAAAAATGGGTAGAAAGGGGAGCCGTGTTACTTTACACGTAACGAATCATACCCATGTGAGAAGTAGATGCGGATTGTAGATCTGAGTTACAAGTACCACGTGAGGTTAATCCAGAAGGGTTAGAAACCGGAGACTTTGCATATGGTGCTGAGGAGGGAGCTGCTGATACAGACAGCCGTTTGCGAACAGAAAATGCAGTCGTCTTAACTGTGCACTTCTCATCTGGTGGCCTAGCAACATTTTGTGCGATGATGTTTTCTTGAAATAAAAACACGCTTCTTCTAAGAATAGTGACAATTTAGAATGGGAATGGCTTCAAAAGAATGAACAGTAATTTTTTGGCAGCAGAGAAAATTAAAAGAGAAAGGAGGATGAACCGAGGGCGTCCGCGTTTTGCAGGGAACCGGGCGGCCAGGTGTGAGCAGGCCTGACGCTGCCGCGCCAGGGCTGGGAAGGAAGCCCGTGGAAGGGGAGCTATTTTTGTTTTGGCTTCAGCAGCTTAGGAAACAAGGCTTTCTCTGTGTTCCATTAGAGCGGTTTCCCCTTCAGCCATCCCAGCCCTCTTCCCATGTTCCAGTTCGCTCTGTGTTCCGTGGCAGTGTTCTGCCTCAGGGGGAGGTTATTTCTAGAAGAGGATGGGAGATGTTTGAAGTGCTGCCTGGTCCCTAGCCTAAGTTTACAGAAAACACCACTTGTCTGGGCGCTGTGTGCACTGAAGGGAACCATGGTGCACAGTAAAGCATTGAGCGTGTGTAGCACACGCGGCGTGCACACACCCTCCCGGCCGTGGAGATCCGTGTGTTTGGGGAAATGGCTCCTGTGAGACTGTGTAAGACAGGCTCTCCTTGTCCCCTGGCCAGCACAGGGCCCGTCTGTAGATTTGACGGGGGCCCAGCGCGGGTGCGTGAATGCCGCATCGCTGCTTTCCTTTCCTTACTCATGCCGACCGTTACCCTCAATTTTTTTCCTCCCTTTTTTTTGCTCTTCATATGTCAGTTAGGATTAGGTTTGGTTGCATTTATTAGAAAATCAGAAGTAAGGGGCCTGAAGAAGTTAGTATTCATTTTTCTCTCGTCCCAGTGAAATCCAGGTCTAGGGAATCGGGTGCTGATAGGACGATGGTGCCACAAAGTTCTTAGGGA
This sequence comes from Cheirogaleus medius, assembly GCA_008086735.1. Lineage (NCBI taxonomy): Eukaryota > Metazoa > Chordata > Mammalia > Primates > Cheirogaleidae > Cheirogaleus > Cheirogaleus medius. The sequence goes on from VBSM01000483.1 coordinate 42,103,023, forward strand.
TGAAGGCGCCTTCCAGCTCCCCTCTCGGCCGTGCGGGGAGGTTCTCGCACTCACGTCTCTGTATGGCAATTAGCGATCTCGCTGTCACATCCAAATTCCAGGCGGCAGGTTGGGGAATGGACAGAAGGGAGCTCAGGGCTGGCTGTGATAGTCAGTGATTATCGAGTGGTGGCTGAACTCTCACATACACAAATGGGAAGGTGAGTACTAGCCTGTGTTCTCCAGGTAGGTCAGCAGATCGGAGAGTCACGCGTAGGTGCCTGTGATTGACATCCGTAAATGCACATGCTCGTACAAGCCACCAGGACGTCTCGCCTGCTCCTCTGACCCCACCTACGGCGTTTTTTGGCCTCTGCCAGCTGGGGGAGTGATTCAGGAAGCAGCAGGCCCACCCAGCTCTCCTGTTTGCTGTCCCAGCTCTGCGCCCTCTTCACGCAGCCTTTCTTGTAGAGGAGACTGAACTGACTTTTGCAGTTCCATGAGAAAAGGATGAGCCCGACCGAAACTTAAATTGTCCCCATCCGGGACGTTTATCCTGGACCTGCTTAGCCCCGGTCGGTCTGTCCTGCTGCTTGTGCTTCTGCTTTCAGTCGTCTTTGGCGGCGTGATCTCTGCCTTTGCTCCCGTGCTGGGAACAGCCCACGTCAGGTGCCACTTGAAGGGTTGTCGGGGCTCAGTGCTTCCCTCCTGTGTCGCGGCGGCGACCTCGGGGAGCCTCTGGCCCAGCTGCTCGGGGGTCCGGAGACGCATCATTCCGACTCCCACTCAGGGGCTTTTGGAGAAACGTTGGTCAATTATGAAATCTCGCTCAGGTATTTGTAGGGTCAGGCCCAGGATGTTTGGCACGTTTTTTTCTGCCCCAAAGTTTCCTCGAGAGTGATGTCCGCTTTGAGGTGAGCTCCACTGTGTCTTGTGAGAAAGGCTTCCTCTTTCATGCGGTGCCGACTTAGGGCTGTCCTTAGAGTATGTATACAGATGGAGTTACTGAATAAAGTAGCTGAAGGCCAGAATGAAAACTCGTGTGCTTCTTCCCATTAGAAATTAGATTGGAGATAGACTTTGGTTCGCAGGAGAGGCAGAAGATGAGGGTTGGGGAGAAACTCTGGTTAGTGGCACCCCCTGGATCTCCCAGGGTCCAAGTGTTAGATTCAGTCAATACACAGACTAGCAGACACAGCCGTGCTGGGAAAGGCTGTGGATACCTCTGCACAACACAGAGGTATTTGTGAAAGTAAATTATACACTGCCATGCTGATTACCTGGCCTTGGTAGGGCCTGTCCCGGGGGACACTGAAAGCTTCCTTCTGGCTCTCTGGGAACTAATCTCTGAGCTTTTCTTGTCCTGATCATCTTTTTCTTAAGTTATGGGAATTGAGGCAACTCTATTTGGGATTAGAATTTTATTATTAAAAACCTGCAATTTTTTTGATGCGTCATCGTTTCCGTGGGGAAACAAGGTACTGGCCAGCCATAGTACATCCCTTCCTGGTGGGGGAGCCGTTCGTGCGGGAACCCTGCCTACTCTGTAGCGCCCGGTAACAAACACTGCGTCCCGCAGTCCAGCCCGCTTCGCAGCCTGAGTGAAATTGATCGAGCAGCTGAACACGGGCCATGAAATGACCTGAATAACTCGATTTCTTTCAAGTAAATTAATCTTGGGCAGTATCATGGAGAAGACAACTTTGAAAACAACTAATTTGGCTTGATATTGTTCCTGTAAAGGTTTGTAAGTAATTGGCTGCTGTAGGCATGTCCAGGCAGCTGCATTTTAATCATGCATCCCCACTAAAAGGTGGGAGTCCTGAAAAATGATCCTGACAACAGCCAAGTACCGTGAGACTTTCATGTAGATTTAACATATTGACAGACAGGTGAGTGTGTAGCCACAACCTGCCTTCACAGGATCTTCGGGGAAATGGTTAGGAGGCCAGTGAGCACCGGGCTGACCGTCGAGAGGTCGGTTTGACTCGTGGCTCCGAAAAGAAGGAGGCAGGTGTTACTGTGCAGCATCGTAGGGGCCAGTATTTATCGATGACTCCCCAGCGTCTAGTAAAATTGCCTGGTACAAAGTAGATAACCAGTAAGTTTGGGTGAAATAAACTGGAAGGGATTCTACTCTCCCACATTAACAGAAACTTTAGGGTTCTATTTTTAATGTGACTTGCCTTCCCAAGGTTTAGCCAGTGTTATCTGTTCTATTAAATACAGTCTTCCTTTAATAACTTTTTTTTCTTGGCAGGTTCATATAAGTACCACCGGGTTAATTGTGACCCCGCCCCCGAGCAGCCCCGTGACCACCGGCCCCTCGTTTACTTTCCCGTCTGACGCTCCCTACCAGGCTGCCCTTGGCGTGAGTATAGCTTCTCCTGTCTGTGTTTCTCTCTTAGGTGTTTGCTCACTTAGTCTGGCACACCCCACCTCCTGACACCTGGGTTTAGGTTGGCACTTGCTAAGGGAGGTGGATCTCAGTCTTTCATCTGTTATCTCTGTTAATTTTAGCAGACAATTAGCCCCTTGTCTGCAGCCTGCAGAGTTTCTGACAGTGGAGATCAGTGGCCCGAAGCTATTAGAAGAACTCTGAGAAATACGTTTAATTTTCATTAAAGTTCAGTCTAATTTTCTGAAGGCTTAACCTTTATTTCTTTTGAGTTTCTAGATCCTGCTTATTTCTTATAAAGATACCTTTACAGAAATACTGATAAAACGGGTCCTTAAAGGCCAATAGTTTGCTTTGAGTCACACGATAAATTGATACCAAGTCTCTACATTGAGGTTTCATCCTTTAATTTCTTCTCTTGGCGTAGCCTGTAGCTGTGGCTGCCTACATTATGTTGATTTTCCTTCTGAAAACAGTATCCCACAGGTAGAGTCTAAACACTGATTGCTTTAAAACATCCGAACAGGGGAAAGTAGTACGGAGGATTAGGATAGCCCAGAGAGATACATACAAAGAAGAGGCCCGCTGTGGAGAGAAAGTTAAAAGGAAGAACAAGCAAGTGCGAGTGTAGGCGGCAGAAACACACAGCAGTTGCACAGCAGTTGCGGTCACTGCTCCCTAAAGTTGTAGGCAAGGAACTAGCAGTTGTGAGACTTCGCTCATCCAGGCCGATGCCTTGGCTTATATTTTCAGACTGTTTGTTTCAGCACTGAGTCGAATGAAGACAGAAAAGGTCATTATTCAGGCCTCACTTGGAGCAACCCTCCACCCCACACCAAAAAGAATTACTAAATCAGTGGCCCCTGTCCCTGGACCACTGCATCACCCTGCCCTCCACACCTGACGCTCTGGGAGAAGCGGCCTGTCCAGGCGAGAGGCAGCAGCAGACCCGAGTCGGAAGCCCGGCTCAGCCACTTACGTGTTGGGTGCCCGTGGAAAAGGCTCTCGGCCTCTGCTCGCCGCAGCGTCCCACCTGCAAAGTGAGATTTATGGTCTCTATTCAGGGCTAGGACACAGGAAGGGGTGACCGTTACTGAGCTCACTGTGGGCCTTCTGTTGGGGGCTGTTGGGAGCTGGGCCTGGCGGGCGATGCCTTGGAGGGCCGGGCGACTTTGTTACGGTTTTCTCTGCTCTCTGTGCCGGGATAGTGAGGCTTCTTGGCAGCTGGTTTGTTTTTAGGTTGTGGATTTTATTCGTGTTGTAAAGATTTTATTTCCCTCTGCTAGAATGCTCACAGCCGGATCTGTAGCCCCTCCAGCAAGGACCTCACAACACAATTAGTCGAAATGTTGGCTCCGTCCAGTTTTATCGTCCTCATTTTCCGTTTTACCTCTTTTTTCTTATTTCTTATTTATTTTGTCTTGATACATTTTATAAATAATTGAAAACTGTTTTTGAAAGAAGGTGGGATATAAGTAAACGCAGAGTTATTACCTAGCTTAATTTAGATGTTTGAAAACATGCTTTTGAGTTAAGCATGTTCTTGTATTTAAATGGAAGTTAATAATGTAGTTAGAGGTTAAAGTTGTTATTGTTTTTTTAAATGTTCCCTGAGTGATTACAGCTTCCTTGATAGTACAAGTGTTTGGTGAAGGAGAGGTTGCCTTGACTCATCTGGGGAAAAGATGAATTTCAGTTAACCTTTATTGAAATTTGATTTCCACGAGATTCTGTTTGCCCCAAGTGTTTGCTCCTGAGCCAAGTTCCATCACCATCCTGTCCTCTGGTCCCCAGGGGAGACTCTCCCCTCTGCTTCCCACCCCCAGTTTACACACACACCCAGTTGCTATTTCCGTTTCCAGACCACTACCTTGCATAGAAAAATTCTACTTGATTTCTTAAGGGGAAAAATAAGACTGGCTTTTCTGATAATAGAAAAATTAATTATAGGCTGAGCACCCCAAATCTAAAAGATGAAACTCCCTAAAATCCAAAACTTTTTTAAGAACCAACATGACATTCAAATGACACGTTCATTGGAGCATTTCAGATTTTGGATTTTCAGATTTGAGATGTTCAACCAGTAACACAAATTTTCCAAAATCTGAAAAAAAAAAAAAATACAAAATACTTCTGGTCCCAAGCATTTTGGATAAGAAATATTCAACCTGTGGTGGAAAAGATGTAAGACTGGTGGAATTTCAGCCTTTAATAGGCCCAAAATCTTACAGTATAGTAAATGGCCGGTTGCTTTTAGCCAAGGGCTCACTGGAGAGCAGACCCATGGGACAGGTCCCAAGAGAGCATGGACATTCAGCCATTGTAGCATAGGATTATATAAGAGAGCCTGCATGTTAAACAAGAGGTAGGTTTATTACACAGTATGTCTACTGTGCCAATTCCATTTAATGAAACACTAATTATAAACAGAGCTGTCTGTCATCCTAGGAGATGTCTAGAACTTAAAGTCCCTGATAGGTTGGCAGAAATGTTTTGGATTTAATATGTTGGATTTAAGTGGAAAAATCTCAGCAGTATGTGCCCTCTGCTTCCTATGTTAATTGTGGCAAGTATTCTATTTAAAATTTGAAATGTTTCTGAAGACTCTGAGTACTGTCACAGCAATAGTAGGCAGCTTAGAAAAGAAACCAGGCTTTTCATGGTGTAGATTTATGGGTAATAAATGCCACCACTAGAATAGAAAACGATAATTATTTCTAGTGCTTTTGTTTTTTTTTTATGAATTGAGACTTTTTCATCTTTTATGCAGAATGAAGTTATGGGCACGTTGACCCATACATTTCACATGTAACAGTTAAAATTTTAAATATGTAGCATTATGAGCAAAACTGGTATTATATGTATCTAACTCAAGACTGTGAATAATAGTGAATTTTTTTTACTCATTTTGTTGGGGAGGATGATGAAGATCTTAGTCTTGTACCTTCTGTACAATGGCAGAAGAACTGTTAAAACAAGCGATTAGGCTAGGAGTGGTGGCTGGTGCCTGTAATCCTAGCACTCTGGGAGACCGAGGCGGGAGGATCGCTCAAGGTCA
>VBSM01000483.1:42108557-42137777 GCA_008086735.1 Cheirogaleus medius
AACAGGGGGCCAGTTCACTGTCCCTCAGATCATTGGAGGGCCGGACTATAGTTTTATAAAAAACTATGAACAAATTCCTATGCACACTGCACATCTTATTTTGAAGTAAAAAAACAAAACGGGCAAAAATACCCGGCGGGCCGGATAAGTGTCCTCGGCGGGCCGTAGTTTGAGGACGCCTGAAAGAAACAAAGTTTAATGTCAGGTTCTCAGAATAACCAGTATGTAGCGAGTCCACTGTGGCCCATGGTGGAAGCTAAGCAGAATTTAATGCTGACAGCAGGTTCAGGGGCGGCTCTGGGAGTGGGGGTTGGGACCGCCGACCTTGACAGTTCGAGAGGTACAAGTAGAGCCTTTGGAATCGGCAGGAGATCTGAAAATCAGAACGAGGGTTAGGATATGGTCAAAACTTTCATGGCAACAACAGAAAAGGACTCTAGCCTCTCAGGAGCTGAGCCTCTTGTTCTGTATCATATTGTTCTAATGGGCGTGTGGAATCACAGAGAGTTTTCTCATTCATGAAACACTCATTGAGGATCTGTCATCTTCTGGCCACAACGCTAGGTGCCGGCGATACGAAGACAACGATGACAGTCTCTGCCTTCCCTGTCTCAGGAAGGTTGACCGTAGCCTCTGTTTACCGAGCTGCTGCTGTGCTCCCGGGCGCGGGGGAAGGCAGCTACGGGAACAATTTCTGATTATTAATGTTAAGTCCATCTCTCAGACTGGGACAGTGAGGCACAGAGACTGTACAGAATTTACACAGCTAACTGGTAGAGAGACCTCTCTCCTTACGGAGCAGATGCGGCAGGAGAAATCTACAGTTTATGCACGGAGGTGGTCGTGCCGCTGACATTGCTGGCACTGTGGCCTGGGGGGGGGGCGTCCCCGCGCAGTGGTTGGGGCATTTCCTCATCCCCAGTGTGCACGCACCTGAGTGCGGTACAGACACCCTTTAGAGATGCTGATGTTCAGGGTTGAAAGTGAGTTGATTGGAAAGCAGATGTTTAGAAAGAAATGATGAGGGGCTGGGGAATATTAAATCAAATCTACCCAAGGGGCCCGCAAACGCTCAGTCCATCTTGCCCGTCGCTTTTTTGCCCTGGGAGGTGTGCGACGGAGGTGGACACGTCGGGACAGTTGGGAAGGAAGCAAACCCTTTATTGTCAGTTGAACTAGTGCCCAAAACTCCAGTGCAGAGCGCTTTGCTGGTACGCTGGCCGGTAGCCCTTGGCCCCGGCTTGAGACGCACTGGATCATTTCCCTGCTCTTAGCCAAATCCAGATCTAACCCCTCTCTGGGCTGGTCGCACGAAAGGGCAAGAGGAGGAAAGAGTTGCCGGAAAGGAGGGGTTTCGTACCCGTGTACTTGAGCTTTCACTCAGTGTCCACTGGTCAGTGCAGCCTGTCAGTGTCCTGAAACGCTGCCACTCAGAGAGACGACGCTTCCGCCCTGCACACTTGCTCTAGCAAAGGAGAGGGAAGTCAGGACTGCCTGGAGGGGCTGAGTCAGGGCCGGAGTCTGTGTTTTTCTGACCCCAAAGCCCATGCTGCTTCTCCAGCACAGCACTGCCTCAACTTCCAGGAGCAGTGGGTCAGGAGAACGAAACCTGGACATGGTGAAGTGTGACCATTTCCCTTTAGCAGGCTGTTTCTAAGTTCTGGTTTTATTGAACAAAATATTGTTAACAAAATGTGACAAAGCAGGTCCATAGATGTTTTTTTGCTGGTAGAGAGTGCATCTTGGCCTCTGGTGCCCGGGCTGGCCCAGATTACGCAGTAACAGGCAGGTGTCCAGGCCACCTCGGGTGAACGAAAGGCCGTGTGGTTCGCTCTGTAGAAATTTCAGGTCTTGCAGGGTAGCAAACTTCCTGAAGCACAATATCCAGTGGATCCCCTTTTGAACTTCCACATCACCAGATTATTTGGGTTGAGGTTGTTTATAAAGCAACCACAGAACTTCCCACTCTGTCACAGCCCTGGACTCACCAGGGACCTATCATTTTACCAACCCCGCTGGACCATGCAACATCTAGGAATCTGAGTTTACCAACCCCGCAGGACCAAACAACATATAGGAATCTGAGTTTAATCAGACTTTCTTCATCTGTGTGCGCATACACAAATACACGTGCAAACACATGTGCACATTTACCCAGCATTGGGAAAAAAATCTGCCCAGTTTGATTAAGACCATCAACGTTCCAACATCAACTACTTTCTCTCAGGCCCAGGATCTCTTGGGATCTTTCAGAGTATCCTCTTTGATGCCGTATCTCCACATCTCACTCCGCAAAAGCGATGTACGTGAAACATTTGCTTTGTGTATTTTGTAATGATGAGTGATCTTTCTTTAGATGTTATTAACAAAAACTGAAATGTGTTTTTTTTCGGGTCTATAGATATTTTCTGCCTTTTTCTCCTTAGGGCCAATTTTCACAGCCTCTGATTTAGCAAAATTAGGCTATAATGGACAATTTTAATTTTCTCACTGAGCGCGTGCCATTTGTCTTTTGCCTTCCCACACCCACACTGTTTTGAGGAGGGCTTAGAACGATTTAAATGGAAATCACTTAAATGGTAATTTTACAGTCTCTCCGTGTATTACTTCACATACAGTGTAGACTTGTTATCTCACCTGTCAAGCCATGGATGCGTTACTGTCCGTGAGCTGCCAGGTCGCATTTGCTGAGTGTTGTACTGGGATTATCTTCATCTCTGCTTTGTCACTGGAAGGAGTCCTGACGGTGAATGCTTGACCTTCTGCCATTCAAGGGTCTGGGAGGCTCCGAGCCCCTGTACATGCAGACTCCAGAGCTATAACAAATCTCAGTGCTGCCACGTTTTGTGTGGAGAGTGTGAGTAATGTTTTCATGACATTCTAACTTTTGAACTGACCTTTTCCTTGTCCACGTTAGCCCTCTGTAAGCAGCTCGGCACCTCATTCATTTCTGCAACAGCTTCAGCTGCAGTGTGGGGAAAAAACCCTTACTGAGAGTCACTTTGGCAAAAACATTAAATATAATATGTGAAACAGTTGCAACATATGTCTAGAAGTTTGAAATTTTTTTCTACTCAGTTTACTATGTTTCTGGAGCTATGTATATTAACAGATGAAGGAAATGTTGATGAGATTCAAGTTTTTATTACAGAAAATAGAAATAAAATGGCTATAATGAGCTATGTTTCGAAATCATTGGATTTTTTTGTTAATATGCTATGTGTAGAAGCCATTTATATACTTTCCTAGGTGTATTCTTTAGTCTCCTTATTTCTCCTTTGAGTTTGTTTTTACATGTAGTGGTTCAAAGAGTTGGGGAGGGCGAGGTGGGGATTCAGGCAGTCTTTGTGTGCCTGTTTTCCCAGGAGTTTCGGTATACAGACCCTGAAGAATTATCTGGGGTTTATAGATCAGAAGGTAACAATTGCTCCATTGATTTTCAAAAGGCATGGAATCCTGTAGGCAGAACCCCATTAGGCTGTGCCCATAAAGGAACCAGCAGCTTTTCACTGGTATACTTGTTAAAGATTACCAGCCTTGATAGTACCAAATTTCAAAAGCTGGCAAAGTTAAGAAAAGAATAAGCAAAAAGTAGCAACACTAGCCCAGTGACTGTGGCTTGCTATTGTTTGGGCTTTTTGGAGACCAGGCATCAAAGCAAATTTTCTTCAGAAGGGATGATTTGAGATACAGTGCAGCTAGATTGTTTCGTGTCTTGTTTAGGTTTCAGGTTACAGAAACAATCACAGATTAATTCCTAGCAAGCAGGGAGACATTACAGCTGCCCCCTCAAAAGGCGTTTGGATTCGCCTTTTGAAAGTACGGTCCACGTCCGTACTTAAAAAGTGCCATTAATCTTAAAATTACATGCAATCATTTCGTTTTCTCTTTCCCTCCTCCCAAGGGTGATTACTTACCTGTTTGCTGAAAAGGTTGCTGTGGCTTTAAGATCTCAAAGGAGAACAAGAGTTGAATTTGTAAAGGGGGCCTTTCATATAGGGTAGCCTGCTGATTCTGCTCTGAGTGGATTTCTGGTTCCGTTTCCCTCCCACCTTCCATCGAAGATGTAAATCGGTGTTTTGTTCCCTTTTTTCCCCCTCTTTATTTTTTTCTGTATCAGACTCTGAATCCTCCTCTCCCCCCACCGCCTCTCCTGGCCGCCACTGTCCTCACCTCCACCCCGCCAGGCGCTGCTGCCGCTGCTGGAACGGGACCGCGGCCCGGGGCAGGCCCCGCCGACCAGATCGCACACTTGCGGCCTCAGACTCGCCCCAGCGTGTAAGTGAGGTTCTCGTTTATTACTGCTTCAGTCTGCGTTTGAAACTGAGTCCAAGCTTAAGGCTCACCAAGTGGTTTGTGTTCTTTAAGCTTCTGCCTGGTCGTGCATATAATTAGGAAACAGCTGAAACCAAATGGGCCCAACACCTGAGCTTGCCAGGTAGCACCCCTGCTGAGTGAAGGCCTTCCATAGTTTAGGGAAGCACAGTGTTTGCTTCCCTAATAGTGTATGTTTATGGAACTGCGCTTTCTATACAACTCCCGTTCGAGGTTTTTATCTTTATTTTCATTTCTTAAATTAGGGTAGTAATGAACAGAGAGGTATTCCACACAAATCAGGTCTAGATCTAATTGGCAGGTGAATGTGAAAAGCTGTAAGTCCCCAGCAGTCAGTATCCAGAAAAGTCCAGTTATCCTGTTGAGAGTTTATTGATGGCAGAATACAACTCGATTCTTGTGGACCCTGCATTGTGTGAGTTACACACAGCTTAGAGCACCGGTAAGAACTGTGGGTTAGTGCTGCCTGCCTGGTTTCCATGTGTTCATGGGTACAATCACCTTGCATTGTGGAGTTGTTTTGTACTCTCTGTGATCTAGACCTTCTTTTCCTTTGACTTCTTCAAATTCGGTCTGATTCCTGGCTGAGCATACAGAAGCAGGTGCAGTGCAAGCCTCTAGGTGCAGCTGCGTGTGGAAGGCAGCATGTTGTGCCTCCCAGTGGGGTTTCCTCCCATATGTCCTACTGGGGCTACTCCCCGAGTCTAACAAGTGCCATGTGAAGAGCTTAATTGTCCCAGCAGGTACATACTCCCTAGCAGCAAGTCAGGCACTCCTGGAAGCTGCATCCATTCTTCACACTGCGCAGATAGCGTTTGGTGGGACAGTCACTTCCACACCGGGAGGAGTGGGGTCAGCAGTTACTAATCAGGAAGGCCTTTTCCTGCATTTAAAATGTAGACAGCGAAACCTCTTCCAGTGGAGAGTGGCCAGTGCTGCTTACAGGTTACAGGATTATAGTCTCTGTCTGCTTTTGTACAAAATGTTCCAAGACTTTGTACCGGGGAAGAGTTCTGAGCATCTTGGGGTTTATCTGTTTCTCAGTCTGAAATCAAATATCCTTTTCTGTTCTAGGTTTGTTGCTATATATCCATACACTCCCCGGAAAGAGGATGAACTAGAGCTGAGAAAAGGGGAGATGTTCTTAGTGTTTGAGCGCTGCCAGGATGGCTGGTTCAAAGGAACATCAATGCACACCAGCAAGATAGGGGTTTTCCCTGGCAATTACGTGGCACCAGTCACAAGGTACGGCTCGGAACAGATGGTCTCCTAAGTTCTAAGCAGAAAGCTTTGTTCTTTCCCATGGTTTTCAGCCTGTGCAGATCCCTTCTCACATAATTGCCTGTTACGTAGCCAGAGTTTTTAAAATCCCTATCTCTATCTGCGAAAATCCCTTCTAACTCTGAAATTCTTAGCTTACTGTTCACATGGATATATATGATATTATAGATTTCTACCAATACATACACTGAGTTTTAAGTTATTTGCTTTAATTTTTCTGTAAGAAGACTCAACTATACCATTTTCAGTATTTTTCTGCTAGAAAATAAAAAGTGTGGTATTTAGTATAAACAAAACAAATTAACACTCACATATTTAAATAATGCTTACTGTCTGCCAGGCAAGCAGATCTCTAACTGCATTACGCCGATTACCTTTAATTCCTTAAGCAATTCATTGATGCGGCTGCTGCCGTAATCCCCATTTAATAGAAGAGGAAATTGAGGCACACAGAGATAAAATAACTTGTCTGAGATCACACAGTGAAGAAGTGCTCAATCTCCAGGTGGTCTAGATCCATATTTATTCCATTAATTCGGTGATTACTCTGAATTCTGGCAAGTAATTCTATAATAGGTCAAAGATAAAACTTTTAAAGGTAGCACAGATCCTTCTCTACTGAGGGTGGTTTTCTTCCCGAAGGGCAGTCTCTGAGCGTTTTGGCGACTGTTACTCTGGAGGTGGGGGTGCTGTGGCACCTCCTGTAATACAAAGGTCAGCCGCCCACAAAAAAGGAGAATCTGGCCCAAAATGTCACCGAAGTTGAGAGATCCTGTTATAGGATGATTGGAGCTCTAAATATGTAAGATTTTCTTTGTTTTATTTCAAGATAACCTACCTACTGGTCTCTGAGGAAAGTAGCTTTGGAAACAGAGTGAAATGACCTGTAATGAACTCAATACTGAGGGAGCCCTGGTTTTTGACCACTGACCATTAATAAATGGTCCAGGTTTAACTGTTAAATCGTTCCTCAAACCCCCTGATTTTAAACAAACAGCTTAATGAACTGACATGTTTGTCAGCTGTTGGCCTTGATTTATAGGTTGGCCAGCAGCCTAATCAAATGAAAATCACTATTGTTGCAGATGGTGACAGAATGTTAGCTTTCATTTGACTTGCAAATTTTTAATCAATATAAACCTTCTTTTCTGTATACGTTAAAATCTGCATTCAGGATCCAGCCCATCCAGAAACCCAGCAGATAGACCCTCCTTGATGCAAAATAATAGTAATAATAAATAAGGGAAGTACAACAAACAACAGCAACAAAAAATGAATGTAATGGAGAAAAACATTTTTATAAGACTCAAAAACAAATTATTGAAAGTCTGTTCTTGTTTAACTCTGGAACGATGCTTGCCTACAGTAAACTCTGTTATGCATCATGGTAAATACTAAGGATGTTTGAGTTAATGAAGTATTTGACTTGGTAGGAAGTTACTGTATACAGAATTGTTGTCATATAAATGAACTTAGAATATAAAAAAATACATTACACCAAACTGTGTTGAACCTTATTTGATTAAATTCAATAAGTAGCTGTTCAGGACTGGCTCTGCCCCTGTCAATAGCAGATACAGGATGAATAGGAAAGATCCATTTCAAACTGGCCCTGCCTTCACAGAGTGTTTACCGAGTCAGCAGTGTTTAATAAGGAATTTATTAAAAAGTAATACACCACATTTTATGATCAAGAGCCAAAGTATAAACAACTGTGATATAAACAGAAACAGAACAAAGGACAGAATCCACATGAAACAGTATAATCATAAGATCTCAAACCCGAACCTTAGGCAAAGCTTCTTGAATGAGAGGATTTGTGCTGGATCTTGAAACATAAAGGAAATTAAGAGGGGTCAATAAAAGCCAGAAAGGACATTCCAGTAGCGCGTGTGTGCACACGTGTGCACGTACCCAGGAGCCGTGTGGTGGGGGCTGGAGGCAAGTAGGAAGACAGTGGGAAACAGCAGCAAAGCCATGGAAGTGTGGGCATCGTGTGGGACACCCCTGGCTCGTTCTGTGGGTGAAGCAGCGGAACCCTGGGCCTGGAAAGTCGGTGGCGATAGTTGGCCTTGTCGTGGACAGTTGAACTTGAGCAGAGCGTGATGTGTGGTTTCTGGTGACTCAGAAGGCATCTCAAGACCTTTCTCTGCCTCGGGGCCATCACTACTTTGGATTTTCTATTTTAAGCTTTGTGAAAATAATTCCATTCATTTTTTAAAACGTTCTGTCTTTAAAGCTCTGAGTCATTTTTCTTGTGTTGATTGTTCTGTCTCCCACTTTGCTGACGGATGGGGCTTCCCGTCTCTGTTTCTGTCTTGGCAGGGCGGTCACAAACGCTTCCCAAGCTAAAGTCCCTATGTCTACTGCTGGCCAGACAGGCCGAGGGGTGACCATGGTCAGCCCTTCCGCCGCAGGGGGGCCTGCCCAGAAGCTGCAGGGAAATGGTGTGGCCGGGAGTCCCAGCGTGGTCCCCACTGCCGTGGTGTCGGCCGCGCACATCCAGACGAGTCCTCCGGCCAAGGTCTTGTTGCACATGACGGGGCAGATGACCGTCAGCCAGGCCCGCAGCGCGGTGAGGACAGGTATGCAGGAACCGGGCTGGAACGCGCTGGGAAAGGGGTTACCGACCTAACGTCAGATCGTTTATGACAGATGCTGAGGAAAATAGATGTGATAGTAAAATAACGAGTAACTTTGGGAAATAGAAACAGCCACAGTCTAGTCGGTGGCACTTGATACCTGTTTATCTGGGCTAAGCCTGCCCTGCGCATTAATTCAAGCTTGATCTGTAGATCTCACGACTGAGAGAAATTGGGCTGATCCCACGCGTGTCAGTGGTCCTAGAAAGTGACTTCTGTGGTCGGTCTCGCTGCTGCTAGCTATGTGACTGTGGCGTGACACTCTACTAACCAGCGTGCGGATTATTTGTCATGAACGTAATCACGTGTCTGCTGTAGACCCAGTGGGCTCTCAAACAGCTTTCTTAGTTCTAAAGGCTTTTGCGTTCTATCAGGAAAACAAAAAAGTCGGGAGGAAATAGGGGAGGAAAGGGGAGGAAAAAGGGGAGGAAATAGTTAATTAGGAAAGGGAAAGAATAAAAAGGGAAAGGACAGGAGGGGGTGACTCTGATGCCATCTAGCACCATCACGAAGTGGCTCAGCGTTTCCCGCCAGAGGGCCCTGAGGTTCTAGCGGAGCTTCTAGGCACTCCGGAGACTCGAGGGCTGACCCGGCGGGAAAACGGTTCTAGGAACCCAGCTAGGACTGAGTGCGTTTGGACGGCCACGCATCCGTTCTTCATCGCGCTAAATGCAGTGGCAACCTTTCACTGGGGTCTGATGCAGTGAAATGACTCGTGCTTCGGCGAGTAGCATTTATCAGAAAGTTGAATCTCACCATGTTCCCTCCTGTCGTCCCCCAGTGGCCGCACACAACCAGGAGCGCCCCACGGCAGCAGTGACGCCCATCCAGGTGCAGAACGCCGCCTGCCTCGGCCCTGCGGCTGCCGGGCTGCCCCACCACGCGCTGGCCTCCCCGCAGCCCCCGCCCCCTGCGGCAGGCTCTGCCCCCCACGCTGCCGCTGTCGGGGTCAGTCGAGCCGGCACCCCCCTGGCCTGCATGGCGGCTGCGTCTCTGACCTCCTCGAGCATCGCTGCTGGCTCCCTGGAGAACGAGCCCGGCGGCCGCACGGTGACCATCCTGCCCGGACTTCCCACATCTCCTGACAGTGCTTCCTCAGCTTGCGGGAGCAGCTCAGCATCCAGGCCGGACAAGGACAGCAAAGTAAGATGAGTTCCTGTTTCCCTGCCCTTCCAGCCATGGCGGGGCTCCTTGTCCGAGTCCTCCAGGCGTTCACCACCTGTGCGTCACTGCCAGGTGCGAGGGGCGGTGGGGAGGAAACGTGGCCACCACCCAGTCCCCTGGCCTGGATCTGTGTTCTTCTGTGTTCAAGCGTCCCCGGTCGCCGGGCCTGGGTTGGATGTCAGGGAAACCAGAGAATGAGACGTCACTGCTCCTTGCGCAGCTTAGGGTAGCGCGGAGGAATTTCCTTTCCCCTTCGGTCACTGGTTCTTTTGCCATTTTGCTGTCGTCAGTTCTTCCTGTTCGGTCACCCTTGCTTGTTAACAGCTCTGGGAAAAAAACAACAACACAATTTTGATAAATGAAGAGGTCGAGACTGTTAATCATGGTGTTATTTGTGGATTTATTGTATTTACAGTACATCTGACCATAGTCAGCGTGCTTCCTTGAGAGATAAGACTTAATATTTAGGGAAAAGTTATTTTCTAATTCCATAGATTATTTTGAAAATCTCTTCATTTGGGGCTAAATTTTAAAGAAAATATAAATGGAAAGCTATGTTTGAAAGACTAACCTGTATTTAGGGTGGAGACAGATGATTGGAGGCAAGAGAAATTAATAGCGATTAAATGTGAGCAGAAAGAGAAGAGGTGATAGATAATAGGTCTGGGTGATTTTATTGTAATCATGACTTTTTCCTCAATGTTTCATGCATTTTCCCTAAAGCCCTCAATCAGAACTGGGAAGTTTTAGGGTAATTGTAAGCTCTTAGCCACCTGGTTCAGTGGTAATGTTTGCTGCTCTATTTAAATGGTTAGGCAAGCCTGTAAACAGGGGTTTATAAGGAAATAAACTTTACAGCCTACTAAAAAGTTAATATTTAATTGCTGGGTTAACATGAGACTTTTTGAAAAAGATTAATATC
Source organism: Cheirogaleus medius (assembly GCA_008086735.1). Lineage (NCBI taxonomy): Eukaryota > Metazoa > Chordata > Mammalia > Primates > Cheirogaleidae > Cheirogaleus > Cheirogaleus medius. Next base: position 42,118,902 of record VBSM01000483.1, read on the forward strand.
TTTTCAGTGTTTATAATTAACTACGTTGAACTTATACTGAAGCTGACATGTCCCACTTTATTAATATCTTTTGCAGAATTATTGTTACAGTTTAGATTTTAAGGCTTTGGGACAATGAGTCTCAGAGTCCTTTTCACTGGTAAGAATAGGAGCTCCCGGCCCCAGCCCTCCCGTGTGGAATCCACCGAGTCTCTGAGGCTGGAAAGGTCCCCATGGGAGGCAGGATGTTGGCTTCCCAAGACGCCCACCTCCCAATCCCCAGAAACTTCACATATGTTTCATTATGTGGCAAGGGGACCTCGGAGATGTGATTAAACTAAGAGCCCAGGACAAGGGGCTTGTTCTGGATTCGCTGGGTGGGCCCATTGCAGTCACAAAGAGCTTCATCAAAGGCAAGAGGGCCCGGCCAGGGAGGGGCTTGCTGGGGCAGCAGAGGGGGGAACAATGGGAAAGAGGGGCTGCGAGCCAACCCGTGCAGGAGTCTGGAAACAGATTCTCCCCAGCAGCCTCCAGAAGGAAGGTGACCCTGCCAACACTATAGTTCTGGGACCCAATTCTGACCACACAGTTGGAGGTAGTTTGTTACAGCACCAACTAATATGGGCCCTTGCGGGTTGTCCTGTTGAGTACCTGTTGAGTACCCTGGCCTCTGCTTGGTGCCCACTGACCTCGTGAGTGCCCCGCCCCAGAGCTCTCCCCCGAGATGCCCCAGACAGCTGCCTCTCAGCTCAGCCTTCCAACCTTGTTCTTTATTTTGAGGGGCCACGTAGAAAGCATTGATCTCCTTTCTGTGCGACGCCATGAGGTATTTGCGGGTTTGTCCCCTTGTGTATTCTTTGTTCTAAGGCTATTTTTGTTTGTTTGTTTTTAGACAGAGTCTTGTTCTGTTGCCCGGGCTAGAGTGCTGTGGCATCAGCCTAGCTCACAGCAACCTCAAACTCCTGGGCTCAAGCAATCCTGCCTTCAGCCTCCCAAGTAGCTGGGAACTACAGGCATGTGCCACCATGCCTGGCTAATTTTTTTTTTTTTCCTATCCAGCTAATTTTTTCTAATTTTAATAGAGATGGAGTCTCGATCTTGCTCAGTCTGGTCTTAAACCCCTGAGCTCAAGCAATCCTCCCACCTTGGCCTCCCAGAGTGCAAGGCTATATTCTTGAAGTTTTTTTCACCTGTTCTTCATGTCATAGACTTCAAATTTTCCCTTCTTAAATCCACTACCTCATTTAATGTTCCAAGTCCACTAAAGAGACTTGTTCTGGTTGATGTAAATTCCTTAATTCCATGATTATTGTCACTTCAAGCATCTTGAATGCTCACGACTAGAGTGTTATTTAGCTTACATTTCTCCATCGCACCTGCAACGATATCACGGGAGAACTTGCCAGATGCCACGTGGAGACCACATGTCCTTTATGTCCTCCCATCCACACAGTGCTGTTACGACCGTCAGCAAGCGTCTCCCGGGAAAGCCGCCTCCTCAGGGCCTCACTGCCTTCTCCTGAGTGCTCACAAACCTTCCCTTTAGTCCGGTTCCAGGATTTCCAGGATGGTCTGCAGAGTGCTTTGTTGGCATCTTTTTGAACACTGGGACTACCCGTGCCCTCCTTGGCCTGTGGAGTTGACCCAGATCCCAGATTTGCCAGGATCTCTCCAGACGATTGGCTGCATGTCGGCTGTTAATGTTCTCCGTACACTGGGGTGAATTCAGCCTGCTAAGAGTAGTCCTTTCATCTTGAAATCCCAATCTCTTCACCCCATATCTAGTCTGAAGACTGTCCCTCCCTTTCTTCCTGCCATCTGAGAACCACCATCCTTCACAGCAGGTCTGTATCTTTCTTGTTCTTCTTGTTTCAAACGTAACTTTAGAACAGCTCTTTTAAAAAAATTTTTTTTGTCTTTAGCATTTTTGCAAGTTTAAGCTCATTTTGATCTTTAACTTTCTTGGATTGCTATGGGCCATGTTAGGTTCTTTGTTAGGGACTCTTCTCTTGATCTTTTTGTACACGTTCTTTAAAAATCTGAGCCATTAGGCTGCCCCCCGGGGGATCACATATGTACCTTTAGATGCCTCTACGTTTTTTTCATCTGCAGGGATAATTTGCAATTGTATGGTTAGAATTTCACTTTTGAGAGCCCTCCCATTCCTCTTGAAGCATCTTCCCTTTTGAGTTTCAGGTCATGCATATATTTTCTTTGAACATTTAAAAATCAGCTCTTTTTAACTTCAGAGTTCAAACCTGACTATCGCCAGCTTCTCTTTCAGTGCTTTCTTCCACGTTCTCCATATTTCTGCTTCATCCGCTGAACATCTCCACCTGCTCTGCCTCTCCCCCTGGTTGATCAGCATGAGATCCAAAGTTGCAGTCTGCTCAACTTTCCGTGAGATTAAACCATCAGCAAGTCGAGGACAAAAGCGTAAGAGAGTCTAAGTTTAGTTGAGAGTTCCAGCAAATATCTTGGTATTTGACAGTGCCCTCGTTATTTCTGTCTTCCCTCGTCATTTTGTGATGGTCATCCATGTGCTCAAACCTACCAGCAGCGCCTGGACTATCCCCCAGGTGACGGCGTGTCAGCTGCCCCTCCTTTTTTCTGTCCCCAGACGCTCTGCTGTGGACCGCTACTGGTATTCCACACAGGTGTTTAGCTTTTCTGTGTACACAGCGGACTGTTGCAGCTTCTTAACTGGGCTCTTCCTTTGGAGCGACATTTTATTTGGAAGTCCTATCTCACAAAGTCTCGGGCATCTCCAGAAGCTGTGTTTTTGTCCCCGAGTCACCATCTGTAGCTAGCTGTGGTTTGATGAATCGGCGTCTGAAACTCCGTGTTTCATCTCAGCTGTTACGTCTTTGAAATCCTGGGCCTTTCTGCCCCTGCTCCTCTCCTTCCTGTGAGACCCCGGTATGTCCACAGCCATCGGTTTAACAGCTTCATCTGGGCATTTTTCTAACTTCATACGCAGTTCAAAGCCTTCATTATGTGATCAGCTCATTCCTAGGCAATGTGTTTGCCCATCTTGGCGAGATATTTAGTATATGTGCATATATATATATATATATATTTTATGTGTTTTTCAGAAAAATTTTTTAGATTATACATATTTAGTTAGAAGCTAGAGAAAATCCAGATGTCCAAACAGAAGGCCTAAATATGATCTGAGATTTCAAAGAAAACCACTAATATTACAGTGTATATGTTTTTTCCCCTATCTACCAAAATATAACATATTATTTTGGTATGTTGAGTTTTCATTCAGAAAGAAAAATACTTTTGTTCAGCACAGTTGTGTAACTGTTCTCATAGTCTCTAAGTTGTCACCCTCACCTCAGAAAAAGAGGAGCAGCCTCTGGTCCTCCCGACCCCAAATGCTTCCCTTCCACACCCCGACTCACAGCCTCCAGGCGCTCTGCAGGTCTGTCCCGCCCTGCCCTGCCCTTCCATGCCACCAGCGGGGGGGCGGGGGGCTGGCACGGTCTGCCCTGTCCTGGGTGTGCCTCAAAGACAGCGTCCCGCGCGTGGGCCATGAAAGGGCAGCATGTAGTCTGTGCAACCCCCCCCCCCAAATCCCCGACAACCCTCTCCCTTAAAGGAGCCAACCACAGGTTTTCTTCAATTAGTCAGCTATTTGAGGACCTTTCCTATTATTCTTGATTTTCTTAAGCAGCGGGTCCTATCTAGTTTTTAAATATTCATTCTCTTCTATTCTGAACACTTTTCCTAAATACTGATCATTTTCTTTGCTCAAATGATTTTCCTTCCTCCCAGTTCTTACTTTGTTATTGGAAACAAGATTTGTGTTTTACCATGTAACACGTTAACTGCCATGTGAGTTGCATTCAACTCATGCTAGCTTTGAGCGCAGGGCCTGGTGAGGCACGTGTAACTCACACGTCTCTTCGCCTTGGGAGCCGCGTGGTGCGCAGGCGACTCACGCCGCCACGCTGTAGCACACATGTTACCTGACGGGCGGCCCCCTGGGCAAAAGCCTGCCGTTAGTTCGTGAAAATTTTACTTGTCGATGTTCTTGCTGTTACAGTTAATATTGACAGTTTAATTGCATACAACTCATGCACAGAAAACAATAAAAAATAACAAATTTTTCATTAAATTAGAATCCATTTTGTTTTCAGTTTTTATTTTATTTTCGTAATATAAAACACCATGGCCCCAAGGAAAATTTTTTTTCTAGCGTGGCAGTCATTGTGTTAATTTCCTTAAGGAGAAGCCCTTCCTCCCTGTTAAGTGGACGCGGTCACTGCCCCTGCCCCCCCTGGGTCCGCGTCAGGTCTAGACTGTGTAGACCTGCACACAGACCTGGCTAAGCGCAGTCTTTGTGACCGGCAGGCGCTGGGTGCGTATGTCTGCTCTGAGTGTTCCACCAAGCAGCCGTGCTCCTGGAAGTGTTACTTGTGCTGAGCTCACGGGAGAAATGTGTGGGCTCGGTTCAAATCCCACTTGCACCCCTTACTAGCGGTGTGATTTTAGGCAATGAGAATAATAATTGATTCCCATCTCATCAGATTGCTGAAGGGAATAAATATGGAAATCTTGTAAAAGCATTTAACAAGATTCTTGAACCTGGTGGTGTTGAACCGTGTCTAGAATTCTCCATGGCCCCTATCTCCCTCCCTCCCTCCCTGCTCTTCCTTAAAGCAGCCTTTCCTGACCTTCCGCCGCAGACAGCATCTCCTGGTCCTTCTCTCTGCCCCCACCCTGCTTGATTTTTCTGCAGAGCAACTGTTTTATAGCTGTGTCTGTGTCTCTGCTAGAGAAAGTAAACTATTTATTCACTACTGTATTCCCAGAGCCTAGCTCATTGTTTATATTAGACCTTCAACAAATATTTGTTGAATGTACAAGTGATTATTAATAGACAATCACATGCATTAATTTTTTTAGATTTCTCACCTAAGAACGATGACTCTGATTATTGGGAGCCTGACTGTGTAGATTATTGATGACCTGTACCCCAGGAAGGCTGTCTTTGGTTAATTTCTGTAGACATGTGAAGACAAAGAGGAGTAGGGAGGAAGACTCAGATGTGTAAAAAATGTTAATTGTGAGTTGCTCAAATAAAGTGCGTTTTTGCTTGGGAAGGAGCTCTAACTTGGCATTTGCTATATTGTGCTTGTCCTCTGTTACGCAGCTACTAGAAAGGTGTCGAGTTGATACTCAGAAATTATTTTGCATGCAAAAATTATTCCTTTTGGTTATCTGTTGATCATTTTCTGACCTAAATAGTTCTTTTTTAAATATGTGATGCTGTTTTAAATCATCAAATCTTCTGAAGAGAAAACAACGATAAAACATTATTTCATCTAGGAATAATTTCTTGGAAAACTCACAAGAGGTGAGTTATTAAAGTTTATGTTAAAAGATATGCCCCTTTCTCAGGCATGCTAACATTACATTTTTAAAATTGCTTTACTGAAGTGTAGTCTTTATTAATTCATCCATAGTTTTCATTTCTGCTGTTGGATTTCGAAAAAACAAAGGTGCTCTCAGATGATAAGTGTCTGATTTTGCAAAATTATCTCTCATGTGGCACATTGTTCTGCTAACAGAAAACAGCAGAAAATGATACTGAAAGCGCAGTTCCTTAAACCGACGGCGCATCTCTCCTGTGTCAGCACCCCCACCTGCACCCCCTGCCCCCCACCCGCACCCCCACACCCGCCACGTGCCTCATCCTCTGCCTTCTGCTCCACGGGCAGTCAGCATCGGTTGATGGTGATAACACGTCCCTTAGAAGTCATTAAAGCACGCTGTATTTAATGTCTTTAATCATTTTAGATCTATCAAGTCATCTTTCTTCTTAATCACTTTAAAGACTGTTCCCTGTGTGCCATTCAGTTATCTGATATTTTTTTATGAGTGCTCAGAACTGAGCTTTTAAGCGATGTCTTTAGCCGTAGCTTGCTGAGATTGTAATTTATCAATGGACTTGATGTTCTCACTGGGCCGGCGGGGGTCCAAGGGATTAGGACGTGCTTTCTTACATCATGGCAGGAGTAGCTGGAAGTTACAGCTGACTGCTGTCTTAGAAGCGGAAGCTATGGGGCATCATTCTCTGCCATCTCATGTCTTGGCCCTCCAGACCTCAGGCTGTCTGCAGGAAGCGTGGCACAGCCCTGGCGGGGTCTGGGCAGACATTTCACTGGCCATCGTGTGGAGGAAAGGCTTTATTTCCTCTGGATTTGGGGAATCCAGAATATCCTTTTTTATTTCCTTAGCCCTGGCACTAGCTGTTTTCTTCCTCCTGTTGGTCTCATCCTCTTCCGCTGTTTCCTTGGTCTCTAAGCTGCACGGGGCTCTGCACTCGGCGCTGGGTGAGACGCAGAGGCTGCCAGGTGTGGTCGCTGCACGCAAGCAGGGAGTCCGGTTTGTGAGGGCGTTTATTGGAATGCACATGGCAGCGCCTTGGCCTCAAATGGGCGAAGCCAAAGCCAGCAAGGTCAGCTGAGGCCGGGCCTCGAAGAGAAACGCAGGAGGGTCTTCCTCAGGCAGCAGCGGGGGACGGGCGGGTCAGCTGGCTCTGGCCGGCTGCAGCCCAGGCCTCACAGGCGCAGAGGAGACCGTAGCACCTGCTGCCCAGCCCCCCCCCAGGTCACGCCAGGGGCTCCCGTGTGCTGTGAGTGGCGCGCCGGTAGGTACCTGGTACCTGGCTGCAGTGTCCCTGGGACACCTGCCGGCCTGATAAATGATCGCTCTTGTCTCTCCCTTTTTCCTGCCACGCTGCCACTGCTGGACTGTGCTGTTGTGGATTTAGAGTCATTTCCGCAAGGGGTTTACTGAGTCCTAACGAACTCGTATTCCCGAGAGAAATTCCTCAGTGGCTCCCTCATAATTCTGTTTCCCTGTCAGTGGGCCCTAATAATTCCAATTTGCCTGTAGCGTTTTCTGAAGAGAAAGTTCTCTGGGAAATGTTTCCTTTTCAAGCAGTGTTTCCATTCCGAGGACTTGATGATACAGTTGGCATCTTAGTGAAACAGGTGATGTCTCCAAGCTTGGTTTGGCTCCTAGGGTTTGGGAGAGCCGGCTTCCCTAGCAGAACAGAGGGGCAAGTATCAAAAGAGACAAAACTTTAAGAGATGGCTTCTGCAGAATGAGATTCCTGGGCACAACTCTTACTTGTGCATTTGCTTGCGAAAGGAGACATAAAATTGTTTATGAATATACTGAAGTTTTTTGTTAAAATTTTGTGGAGTTATTTTTGGGTTTCTACTCAAGGAGGCACCGGCACCACAGAAACAGTTTATCTCCCATTGTTATTGGCTTGTTAAGTTTAATCGGGGTGGTGACGTGTGAGAAGTGGCTCAGCCCTTAACTTCGGTCACTGCCGTGGGCGATACGGCTGAGGGCCGAGGCCCGGAGGGAAGTGCTGTTAGGTGAGGCCTTCGTCCCCTTCAGCGCGGGCAGCCGTTACATGGTTAGCGACCAGGGAGGCACAGTGTCCTGGAATTAAGGCCACAATCTGAAATTTCCGTTGCATCCTAAAATGTCTGCTTCTGCTTTTACCAAACCTGTAATGTGGGTGGGTGGATCGGTGGGGTTTTTGTTTTGCATCCTTTTTATCTGCCCGTCCTACCTCGGCAAAAGAGAGTAACGAACGATGGAATGTCCAAAACCAACAGGAGCGGTCGGGCGGAAAGGGAGGAGGAGTGACGACAGGTCGCGGTGACGCCTCCCAGAAATCACCCGCAGGTTACGGATAATCAAACGTCCACAGGAGGGATTATAAGAGATGGAGTCAAACATTGAAACCGTAAGGCCCTATAGATTACGGCAGCGATAGTACTGTCCGTCTCCAACTCGTATTCTCTTTTTTCTCTCTCTAGAAAGAAAAGAAGGGCTTGCTGAAGTTGCTCTCCGGCGCCTCCACCAAGCGCAAGCCCCGAGTGTCGCCCCCAGCGTCGCCCACCCTGGAGATGGAGCTGGGGGGCGGCGAGCTGCCCCTGCAGGGAGCGGTGGGTCCCGAGCTGCCCCTCGGCGGTGGCCATGGCAGGGCCGGCTCCTGCCCCACGGACGGAGACGGCCCGGTCGCGGCGGCGGTGGCGGCGGCGGCGGCGGGCGCAGCCCTGGCGCAGGACGCGTTCCACCGGAAGGCGAGCTCGCTGGACTCGGCCGTGCCCATCGCGCCCCCCCCGCGGCAGGCCTGCTCCTCCCTCGGCCCCGTCGTGAGCGAGGCCAGGCCCGTTGTTTGCGAACGGTGAGTCCCGCGTCGTCGCAGCAGAAAGCTGAAACGCGCAGCGAGCTCTGTGCCGGTGTGTTCGTTCTGGTGTTTGAGATACTTTCCCACCTCCTCCTGTATATTTTTTAACAGAATTTGTAAGAACCACCAAGCACTGTCTGTTACCACTTGCTACAACAGCCTCTGTCCTCCTTTTTCCTCCCATTTCTTACCTGGGTGAGGTCCCCCACCGCTACCTTCTTCTCCTTTGTTTTGTCCAGTCAGCCGCTCGGAATTCCATCCTGAGGAAGTCCGTCAGTCGCTAGAAACGGGTTCAAGTTCACGTCCTCCTTCTTGCCTCTGCCGGCGTCAGCAGCCACTCCCTTGTTTTGTCCTCTGCCTTTTTATTAAAGGCTGACATCACTGCCCGCTGGCTGCAAAGGGCTGGAGGATCTGCCCGTGAGAGGAGTCTCCTCACCGTCCCTGAGCCCCAGGGGAGGGGCTGAGCTCTCAGCCTCAGCCTGACCCCCGTCCTGACCCAGCGGTGACGGGAGCCTGTTCTGGCGACTCTGGCCTCGAACCAGAGCAGTTGTTGATGCAAACACTCGGGTGCTAGGAGTGTGTTAGGAAAGAAAGTATGTTTAATAGGACAAATATCTACTTGGATTATATGAACCAAAAAATAAAATACTGTTTGTTGCACAAGAAGACATCATGAAGTACACTAAAAGTAGTGGACTATTTTCACATAACATATAAACATATGCATTTGTTTTAAGTAGCATCTGTTTTATTCTTTCTGTAAGCTTCAATTCCTCTGTACCTGAATTTTATAAATCAGAGTTCTCATTTGTGGAGGTTTTGCCTTTTGGTGGCATTTCCTATGTTGCTGATTTGAAATTTTACTATAAAGTACTACACCCTAAAATGCCTTAAATTCACATCACCTCTGCATTTCGGGTGGCGCCATGAGAACATTTGTACCCACCAAAATCTGAGGCCTTCAGTCATGTGATTTTTTTGGCATGGTTTTTACTTAAACTATGAAAAATAGAAAAGAATAAACCTCCAGTACCCTGCGTACAAAGTACACGATTCATTATATATTTTTATAGTGAGGTGAAATAATTTTTTGGAGTTCTAAGCCTTATGAAGAAGTCACCTTTAAAATGAGATGTTACCCTAAAAAAAGTATTCGCTTTCTACGAATGAAATCATCCTGTCTTTCCTCTCGTCCATTGTGCTCTCAGGAAGGCTTTGAAATTTTGTCCAGAGTTCACTTAGTCTCCTGCTCTGAGAGTCGGCCTTTGTCCTGCAGGGTCAGCCTGCTTTCCAGGGATGGTCCTCCCGCCCTCAGTCGGTCCGGTCACTTGTTTACTTTCTCTCGGTCACAAAGGCTCGGACTCTCCCTCCAGACGTCGATCTGCACTTTTCCCTTCGTGCCCCGAGGCCCCTCTCCTGTGTCCCTGTCATCTGTGGCGTCTGTGTGACTGCTGTGAGTGAGGGTCACTCTGCCTAGACTGTCCCTGGGCACTTTCTTGGGCACCCCACCTCCCCACATTCCTTCGCAGTTGCCAGATGCCCCGTCCCTGTGGCTCCCGTGACCCCGGCCCATCCTCTTGGGGCAGCGTTTCTAGCAGCGGCGCCCGCTCAGTTCATCTGGGAGGGCGGAATGGCTGACGCAGACAGGTGATGGCGTTTCGGGGAGCGAGGGGCGCACGTGGAACAGGGGCCGAGGAGGGTTTGATGACGGAACAGGTGGGCAGGGCACTCCGGAATGCTCTGGCAGGGTTTCTGCAAACCGTTTCCATTTTTACAAGTGGGAAAGGGATCTTTGGAGAAGATCTCTGCCCAAGCTTATATTTTTATAATCCGTATGTTTGATGGAATATTGCACGTGATTGCCGGCTAGCCCACGCGGCTTTCCACGGCTCTTCACGCGGTGGCGGCAGTGGTGTTTGTTTGACTTGGATTCGTAGATCTGTCTGACTGTAAAAACAACAGGAAAAATGTGTGGAAAAAAATAGGAAAATGTTCTGTTACTCATTGGGAATGAGTTTTTCGGTTAATTGGTTAAGTAAAAGCTACTAAGTATATATAATTTAGGGATTACCTGTTTTCATATTTCAAACATTTCAACACAGTAAAAAGTACTTAATGCTAAAAATGACAGAAAGAGTACCTCTCACGTCAGTGTGATTCAGGAAGCGTTTCTGAATCTCACAGCTCCCCGATTCACAATACAAACGCCAACGACTCTCGCCCTGGCACCTTGCAGAGCCTGGGGCTGTACTGGTAGAACTTTTGCTGCTAGAATTCATTGAAATGTTTTTCGGTGTGTACTGTCGGGACAGTGGGAGATACGGTTCGTCTACAGATTGTAACGAGAGCAAGCCTGCGGTTTCCTCTCCAGCCGTGACCCAGTCCTGTATACCCAAAGTAGGAGGAGGTGACCAGGGCAGCCGGTGTGTCCACGGAGAGAAGCATCTTCGTGGAGCGAAGACTTCAGCAACCTCATAACAGGGAAGGATGAGCCTTGAAGTGAGCTGACAAGTCTGTGTCAGCCCAGAGAATTCTCCGGGGAACAAGAGGATTCTTTGTGTGTGTTGGAGACTGAAGAAAACAAGCAAGAAACGGCGCTATATGCTGGAGGCAGAACATGTATAATTGATGACAGCAGAAATAATAGAACAATTATTTTAAGCTCTATTTTAGAGGAATTGAGAAAAAAAATGATTAGGAAGTTGCAAAGAGAAAGTGGAAATACAATATTTCAGAAGAGATGGCAAATCAAAGAAAGTATATGTGACAGGCTTGGTTTGTTTCCTCCTAAAAAAGAAGATATGAAGGGCTTAGGGAGACACAGCAAGTCATCATTATCTGTGTGTGTTTTTTAATTTCGGAATTAAATTGTTAACCACATGCCTATAAGCCCATCTCCTGAACTGGAGAGGAACCTGTGATCTTTGGTCAGGGATTGAGCTAGAGCGCTGGAAACATACAAATCGGATAGAGATAGCTTTACAGAGAGGCGGCTGGGCTCAACCAGCACGATTCATTTCTTTGAGTCGGTGGCAGTGAACCCACTGGTGAAGCGATGGACGTAATTCACTGGACTTGGAGCAAGCTGGTTGTGCCAGTGAGATACGTAACCGGAGACGCGGCCGCTGTGGCGATGGCAGAAAGCAGCACGCGGTCACCCACCCAGGCCAGAGCCATGGGCCGGGCGCCTCCCGGAGCCACACGGGGCGCGATTTGGGCCACGCCAGGGAGATTAGAAACAAGAACGTGTGAATTACAGAGAACACCAGAGAGGCCAGAAAAATAAAGGAAATAGAAAATTTATGCTAGTGAAAGATTGCAGGTGAGCATTCAGGCGGAAGCTAGGGTACCGTAGCCTAAGCCAAGCAGGTTGGCATCAGATGCCCGCGGAACTTTCATGCATGGCTAGACTCTGTTCCTCGAATTCCACCCTGGTCACCACCACAAAAGCTGAATCAGGGTCACACAGCCACCGAGAGGCCGGGCGTGTGAGCCACGCTGTCACCTGTCACCCCACAGCTCTGTGCTTTGTGCAGAGGGGAGGGGGTGTGTCCAACTACCAGGGTGCCAGTCAGCTTTCTGCATTTTTTCTCTCTTTATAAAAATCTTTCTATTTTATTCATTCATTCGCTCGTCTTATTTTTTTAATTGTGATAAAATATACATAAAATTTACCATTTTTTCAGGGACACAGTTCAGTAGCATTGGGTACACTCTCACCCTGTTGTGCAGCCAATCACCACTGTCCGTCTCCAGAACGTCCGTCTGTCACCCCAGACAGAGTCCGTGTCCATTAAACGCTGACTCCTCGCCCCCCCTCTCACCAGGCCCTGGCAGCTGCCGTTCTGCGTTCTGCCCGTGAGTGACGTGAGTTCTGTCCATGAGTTCTGGGTGCCTCATACATGGAACCATACGGCGTTTGTGTGTGCGCGCGTGCATGTTGGTGGGGGGGCTTAATTCGTTAGCATATTGTTCCTGAGGTTCGTCCGTGTTGTGCATGTGTCGGAATTCCATCCCTTTTTAATGAGTTTTGTACATTTTAACAGATTTACTATACAATCAGGCCTTTTCTTTTTGTCACTTGGCATGCTTATTAAGAATTACTGTATGTGCTGTGCTACGTGGTATGAGGCATAGAAAGTGAATTTAGCATCATGTCACCCTTCAAGCAGCGTACGGTCCAGTAGAATAACCAGGCAGGGACACAGGTGGTAGTAGCACAGTGTAGACTGTGCTAAGTGCCGTAAGAAATATACGTGGAGGCCTCTGGGACTAATGAAGCATGAAATTACCTCCAGCCCTGGGGCTGGAGATTTCCCAGGGGAGACGAGCCAGGCTTGGAGAGGTTGGCAGGGTGTGGCTGGGCAGAGAGATCGTCACGGGAGAGTCCCCGTGGAAGGACTCATGTGATTCGAGGTCTGCGAGTGAGAAGTGAAGTCCACATTCGGGGGTCTGGCTTATGGGATTGTTTGGTTTGCTTGAAGCGATACTAGTAGCTGTGCCTATAAAGAGAGGTTAAGGCCCATTCGTGGAGGGCTTTGCGGACCAGGCTGAGATGAACCTCACTCACTGGCACTGGGAGCTGCTGGTGGCGTTGTGTAGCAGTGGGGCCCCGCAAATGGAGTTGCCACTAAGAGTATTAACGTGTGGGTCCGTGTAGACTGGATTGGGGACAGGAAGAGATTGGAGGCAGGAAGGACAGGCAGATGACTTGACCAGGTGACAGGTAAGGAGGTCATCATCCAGGATGGTGACAATGACAGTGAAGAGGAGTGGGTGGGGTGCAGAGTTTGCAGGCGGATCAGCAGGTGCATTGCAGTCGTGGGAGTCGTCTTTGACTCCTAAGGCTCAGAGCTTTTCCAAAGCCCTGTCTGTGTAAGGACGGGCACAGTCGGAGTGCGGCGGAGGGTGGGGAAGCAGAGGCAGAGGCCTCTGCAGCTGTGCCTTACATCTGCCCGCTGGTCTGTAGCCATTCTACTTGGCAACGCCTTTCCATGCCTGGAATAGTTGGCCTGTCATGCCAGTGTTTGGCCGTTCGCATCTGTGTTAGAAATCCCTGTGCAAACCAGCTCGCGAGGCGGGAGACTGGGGTCTGAGCTGGAGGATTCCTGCATGGAGTCAGTTACTGCTGCACCTGGTAGTCTTCATGTGAGCAAGGCTGTGTCACAGTTTCCATTATGCGCACGGCTTCTCATTCCACGCCCCCAGAGGTTTATAAAACTCGGCAATGAAAATTTGCTCCCACTGGGAACTTGGCAGGAAGATTATGTTCTTAGCCCAGCAGCAGTTATAGCTCAAAAAAAATTTTTTGACAAAATTGGTTTAGTACATTTTATAAAATGCATATATTAATCTAATTCACTTCAAGTTTTTCAAGAACTATTTTTGTTCCATTTCACCTTCAAGGCAGCTCGCTGAGCACCAGTAGGGAGTACATCTCATGAGAGGTCTACTCTGAACATGTTTTGAGTCACTCGTACATTTTTTCCCCCAGAATTGTAAAGCTTTGCTTAAATTTTAAAATGCCCCAAATGGCAACTACATCATTACTTTTTACACGGATTTCTGGCATGTTGACATCAGATTTGAGAAATCTTCTCATCTAGATCCTTCCTTCAGATAAATCCATGATGAAATTATTTGTCTTGCTTTTAAAGATATCAGAGAAGGGATTGCAAAACCCAAACCGTGTCATTCTAACGTTTGTCAAGTCTTATCGGGAAGCTGTTCAGGCTGTGGCCGGAGTGTGTTTCCTGGTGAGCGGTGGCCAGCCACTGCCTGGCCCGTCCTCACCTCCCGGCAATGCCACGGCCCTGCCACGCCTGCCTAAGCCACGTGATCGTAACGGAGGTAACGTGGTGGGATCGAATTGCGTGCCAAACACTGTTTTAAGAGCATAATACTTAACAATGTCACTACACTACATGCTAAATACCTGTTTGACCCACGGTAGTCCTGTTCTACAGATGAGGAGACTGAGACCAGAGGGCTGCAACGACTAGCCCCACACTAAACTGCGCTCACTGGCTGTAAAGGCCGAGCCCACCCGCAGGCCAGAGATTCTCCCACATTGCCGGGCCTCCTCCCCATTCCATGCTTGACTGAACCCACCCCAGCCTGTGGCCTGTGAACACTCATGTTTGAATTAGCTGGACCTTTCTTGGAAATGATAAACCAGCCTCTGTGATATGCTTTTCCTTTGGATCTTGGAGTGTAATTTGGTCCCTGTGCCCAAAGGAGCTCAGGAATTGTTTGGGCAGCCACTTAGCCTCTGCAGAGATGCGCTTTTTATAGTGTGATAAGCTGGAACTCCTGCTGTGGTCTTTCTTAATATGAGTGCGTTCCAGTTTTTGTTGTTGTTGTTTTAAGAGATAAGGTCTCACTCTGTTGCCCGGGCTGGAGTACAATGGCCCGATCGTGGCTCACTGCAGCCTTGAACTCCCGGGCTCAAGTGATCCTCCTGCCCCGGCCTCCCACAGCACTGGGACTATAGGCAGAGCCGCTGTGCCTGTCTTCACGCTCCGGTTTTTGTGGAATGGGGATTGGGGAAAGGATGAGGTGCTAATGGGTTTCCGAAGTTTTGGGGAATCGTGTAGAATTTGTCTGGCTCTTCATTTTCAGGCCATAACATTCTTCACTTTCAGTCGAGAGTGGATCCTTGTGAGGCTACAAACTCATTTTCTGACTTTGAGAACCAAATAAAAATAGAACTCAATCACCTTTGTGACTAAATACTCATTACTTAGCATCAAACAGAGAAAGATGTGTATCGTCATGTATTAGTCACCTATCACTGTGTAACAAATGACTCCCAAACTCAGTGGCTTAGAACAATAGCAAACGTTTATTATTTCACAGCTTCTGTGGATCAAGTAATTGCGGAGCAGCTCACCTGGGCGACTGTGGCTCAGGGTGTTTCTCGAGGCCGCAGTCAGGACGTCAGCTGAGCCGATGCTTGCCTGGGGCCGGAGGGTCCCCTTCCCCGGTAGCGGTGTTTGGGCTTTGGGAAGAGGCTTCCGCACCTGGTGCTCTCTCTCCACGGAGACGGCGCGTGTGCTCACAGCCGGCGCTGACTTTCCCCGGCATGAACGATCCAGGGCAGGAAAGTGGAAGCCATATTGCCTTCTGTGACCTAGCCGTGGGGATCACACGCTGTCCCTTTCGTGACCTTGCTTGGTCACATGGGTCGTCGCTGTGCGTTGCGGCAGGAGACTGTGGACGCCAGGGAGCGCGGACCGCTGGGGCCGGCGCGGAGCCTGGCTGCCAGATTCCATTCTCTGCCCCTTCGGTCGGGAAAAGCAAGAGAGGAGTAAAGGAGAGAAGTAACATTGGAAAAACAAAGAAGGATAAAAGGATACAGAACATAAAAACATAACTCTGCCTATGGAGGCAGAAGCATGGAGGCCGGGGGACAAACAGTGTTAGACCCACAAGGCTTCTGTGGTTCGTGTGATAATTTACCTTTTCCCGCTGACATCTGAGGTGTCTGAGAGCCAAGCAGAGGTGGACACAAATACCGGACAGAGATGAGGACATCAGCCTCCTGCCTGGCGGTGTCGGGCTGAACTGTGGTCACTGTCCCCTCCATGTCTGGACCTCGGAGCCACCATCCTGAGGGAGAATTTGGGCACGTAGGGTCCATGAGCGTCCTCAGAATTGCTCCTCACCCGTGTCCAGCTCCAGCATAAGGGACACAGAGACAGACTTCCAGACTCATCTCCAGCAGGTGGGCCTGACCCCTGACCTCTCTGTGCCAACAACGCAGAGCCAGAGTGGAGCCGCTAAGCCTGTCGGCAGCAGCCCAGAGAGGTCCAGGCCACCTGCGTGGCTATGTCCCCCAATCTCACCAGCAAATTAGTTCACTCTCTCTGCCGGGAGCTGACAGACATGGTTCCCCTCCTGGAAAACGGAGCAAAACTCTTCCTTCTGTGTGGCCAAGACACAAACACGAGGAGGGGACAAGGCTGGCTCTCCCTGTACAGGTCACTCACAGGAACCGGGCCGGGCCATCAGCAGTGGGCCGGTGTGCACACCCCAGCCCTGTCTTTGTTAGTGCCAGTCTCTCTGCTCAGCAGCAAATAGTTGCATTTTGCGTTGTTTTACAAACGGCTATAAACAGATTCCTGCTATTTCCTAGTCCGTGCTTGATGGAGGCTCGCGCAGGCTGATAGTGCGTCGTTGTTTTTAATCGCTGCTTTGAACACGCTTCACTAAAATCTCTCTCTCTCTCTCGTAGGCACAGGGTGGTGGTTTCCTATCCTCCCCAGAGCGAGGCGGAACTCGAACTCAAAGAAGGAGATATTGTGTTTGTTCATAAAAAGCGAGAGGATGGCTGGTTCAAAGGCACGTTGCAACGGAACGGGAAAACCGGCCTTTTCCCGGGAAGCTTTGTGGAAAACATCTGAGGAAGCCAACGCGGGGAAGGCTAAGCTATCACGCCACACGACAAAATAGCACAAAGCGACTTAACGGCAAGAGCACGTCTGTGGACTTGCGGACGGCCGGGGGCTGAGTGAGGATGGGTGTGTGACTCCAGCCCGGCCCAGCCGCACGGCACGCGGAGTGGGGGGCGTGGGGGTCTGTCGCTCTGGAATCTGGCGTGTGCGGTGTGCCTTGCACTGTCTGACACGCCACACAGAGAAACCGCTTTTAAAGATACATAACTAAAATGGACGATTGTTTACAAGGCTTAACTAATTTATTTGCTTTTTTAAACTTGAACTTTTCTTATAATAGATAAATTCTTCGGATTATGATTTTAAGAAATTATTAATTTATGAAATGATAACTAAGGAGAAGCTGGATTGTCTCCTGTTGAGAGCAAGAGATTCGTTTTGATGTAGAATGCATCTTCCCCACCCCTGCCCCCTGCCCCTGCCCCTCGCCATTATAATCTGGGGTTATGTTTTGCTGCTTTTAAGACAGAAACAACAATACTCTAATTTGGTTTCCTCCTTTGGGAAATTGAACAAATATTCGACTGAGTCAGTATCCGTGAGGGCCAGGGGTAGGGAGACAGAAACTCAAGACAGAAGAACTTAGTGACTCCCCGTCTTTCTAGTTTGGTCGGGAATCACCCTTAAGACCTAGTCCTCAATTTCATTTTGTGGGTTTTTAGTTTTCCTAGAATGAAATCAGTGAAGTGATTAGGGAAGAATAAAGCACAACCCTTGAAGAAAATGTATCAGAAATATATTTAGTTTTACAGCAGAAGCAGCTCCATTCATTTGTTGTTGAAGGTAGAGAAAACGGAGTTGTGCTCACTGTCTGAGTGACGGTGACATGTCATTCCCCACTGTACCCCACACGACCTGCATGCCGGGACACAGGCGAGTGCCTGTGAGGCGGCGGTGGTCAGCGGTGCTCGCGTCGAGGTCCAAGGCTGCAGGGAACACTGTGAAAGTCTCCACGCGGCCGCCGTGACGTTCCCCACGCCTTGCATGTGCGGCTGGGTCCCGCGGTGACATAGACTGTGCGTGGTGTGCGTGTTTCCCTGCAGTTCCTGCGGGGCTGGTCTGCGCTCAGAACTGACCGTGCAGGAGGTGTGCAGTAAACACTGTGCTCTGCTCTGCCGCCCCTGCCGCCGGAGGCCTCTGGAGCACGCAGCTCCCTCCCTGGCTGAGGCGTCCGTTAGCCGTCACCCGAGTCACGAGCGAAAATGCTCTTTTATGTCCTCCCAGCAGACAGGCGGCAGGGACGGGCTTATCCAGGAGGCCACTCGCGTGGAAGCTCTGGCAGGCGTGGCGGGAGTGAGCGTGCCCACACCGTACAATTGTGGCAGGATCCAGCTGAGCCCGACTTTTTATATCCACTCTTGGATGTCACTGGCCTCCCCTCCAGTGTCATCGCAGCGCCACGCAGCTGTGGGTCCGGGTACGGACGGAGGGAAGACAGCCGGTGGTGAATGAGGTCGTTACCACGGTTTTCTCATGGTCGATAAGTTAAGTAAACCTTTTCTTTTTTTACTTTTAAGACTTAAAACTGGGAAACAGAAACGTGAACTAAAAAATCCTCTTGCAATGACAAGGGGCTTCGTGGTCTTAAAAAGATATATTATGTGGTTGAAAATAAAGTCATTCCTAAATTAACCGTTTTTTAAAAAAATAAAACACTGTACATTATGTTCCTGTGTGTTGAATTTTTTAAAAATACTTGGATATTCATGTAATATATAAAAGTTTGGTGAAATGAACTTTAGTTAGAAAAAAAGCTGGCAGCAGCTTTCATCTGTGTAAGTTGACACCAATGTGTCATAATATTCTTTATTTTGGGAAATTAGTGTATTTTATAAAAATTTTAAAAAGTAAAAAGACTACTACAGGTTAAGATAATTTTTTTACCTGTCTTTTCTCCATATTTTAAGCTATGTGATTGAAGTATCTCTGTTGATAGTTTCCTGGTATAAAGTTGGTTAAAATTTCATCTGTTAATAGATCATTAGGTAATACAATGTATGGGTTTTCTATTGGTTTTTTGGAGACAGTAGATGGAGATTTTGTAACAAGGGCTTGTTACGCAGTGATACGGTAATGATAAAATTGCGGTTTATCATTCCTCTCCATGTTAATAATTTGAGGACTGGATAAAAGGTTTTGAGATTAAAATTTGATGTTCAACCTTTATGCGTCCCTTGTGTCAGTCCTTAACATTTTGCTTTTTTTTTTTTT
>VBSM01000483.1:42137877-42155058 GCA_008086735.1 Cheirogaleus medius
CGCCACAGCACTCTAGCCCGGGCAACAGAGTGAGACTCTGTCTTGAAAAAAAAAAAAAATTTCTTTTCTGTTAACTTTTGGTTACTATCAAATTACTTATCAGAATTAAAACTCATAAATTCTAGGTTGTACCATAGCTTTGCCAAATACTGCCTTTGTAATCACCGGCACGTTGATTATTATTATTCATAGTTTCCTGCGGTTTCTGCCTTGTCCACCCCGCTGGTGAAGGTGAGGGCAAAGGAGATAAAGTCGCTGCTTTGCAGAGCGCTGTTTGAGCGCACGGCACTCCTCTTTCTCTAGTTTCAAACATTCCATCTCACTTCTTGGAGTCTGATATAATGCCTTTCTGGGTCTAATTGGATTCAGAAGGAACAAACTAAGGTGATGTTTCCAACTGTTAATCATTTAACTTTCTGTTCCTATGATAATAGGACATTTTCATACCTCTAGAAGTTCAAGTGAATATTTCAATTCAGAGCTATAAGCAACACTGGAATTCAAGTTTGGAAAGTGCTTTTAATAGGTGTTTGACTAAGTTGAACAACTCTGTGTGTGTATCCATGTGAAATTTTGACCAGGCGTGGTGTCTTACGTCTGTAATCCCAGCACTCTGGGAGGTCAGAGTGGGAGGATCACTAGAGCCCAGGAGTTTGAGACCAGCCTGGGCAACATAGTGAGACCCCATCTCTACAAAAAAATAAAAAAAATTACTGGGCGTTGTGGCACACCTGTAGTCCCAGCTACTGTGTTTCCCCGAAAGTAAGACAGGGTTTTATATTTATTTTTCCTCAAGAAGACACCCTAGGGCTTATTTTCCCCTCAAAGCCTCAGCTTGCAGCACGCACAGGATGGCCAGGACCTGACGGGGAGCCGACCTTGTTGGTGGGGCTGCCTGCACCTTTCCCGTCACCTCTGGGATAGTAGCTGTCACGATGGGGCAGATGAGAAGGGCTGCTCGTCTTCTTTCCCGCTCCGCGACGAAATGCATGGGTTGTGCAGATGCGCTGCGTAGCCACGCCCATCACTAGGTCTTATTTTCGGGGTAGGGCTTACATTGCACAAATGCTTAGAAATCCTGCTAGGGCTTATTTTATGGGTAGCTCTTATTTTCAGGGAAACACGGTATTTGGGAGGCTGAGGCAGGAGGATCGCTTGAGCCCAGGAGTTGGAGGCTGCAGTGAGCTGTGATTGCACCACTGCGCTCTAGCTGAGCACCAGGGCAAGACACCATCTCTTATAAAGTAAATATATATAAAAAAAAGGCAAAATGTGTTTTGAACCAATTAATGTAGCCTCCTATTAAAATTACTCCTTTCCGAGAAAAAGAATTTGCCATCCTACCAAAATAAACGAGGATATTTATAGATTAGCCAGTGTCCGGGCTCAGCAAAAGGGAGTAGCCCTAATTCCCGTGACTCCAGGCCATAAGGGGCTTGTTAGGGGGGTTTACCTGTTAGTAATTATCACCAGAGGCAGGAGGGAAATACTGGACTGAGTAGTAACCTGCCTGTGTGAACCGTGACAGTTTTAAAATACCCTCTCTCTGGTTTACAAATGAACATTTCTTTGGTTTCCTACTAATAACTTTCTGAAGCCGCTATTTAGATTTCCATTTCAGATCTCAATGTAAATTCTTCCGGGACTGCAGTGATCCACCCAGTAGCTAAAGGGGCCTAGATCGCCCTTAGTCTTTGAGCCACCACTCAATACTAGTATTGCAGGGTCGGACCACTGAATGGTGGCATCATCCCAGCCAGTGTCAGCGAGCCGGCTGCCCCTGCTCTTGCTCACACCTTAGATAGAAGTTTGGTTCCGAGAGGTCTTCCACCTTGGAGTTGAATCTTTCACAGTCTGGATCCTTACAAAAGTACTAGAAGCAACCATGAGAGTCTTTGGCCTGGGGAAGGCCTTCCTAAATATAACCAAAATCCAGAAACTATATAAAAAAAAGAAAATGTCGATAAATCCAACTACAGAAAAAATATTTACAGGACAAAATACCATCATCAAAAGTCAGGAGAATAACAGAAAATTATTTGTAACTCTTGTAGCAAAGAGATAATTTCCTTTACATATAGAAAGCTTCTACACATAAGAACAAAAACCCAAAAGCAAAACTGACGGAGGATTTGTGAATTGCCTCTCAACAGTATGTTCGTTTTCCTTTTCTCTCTTATTAACTGATCTCAGGGCAGAGTGCTTGGTTAGGAAGCTCATGTTCCAGTCTCCCGGGAGGTTAAGTGCAGCCACGCTGCCAGCTAAGTTCTTGCTGAGACAGGAGCTAAAACGTTAACGGGAACTTCGGGCAGAGCTTTTTAGAAGGAGGGAGCACACCCCCTCCTGCGGGCGGCAACTGTCTTGAGCCACGTTTTGGATTTTATGAGAGTGTCAGTCAGGTGTGGCCATCAGAGGAGAAGCCCAGGGAAAACAAAGCGTGTTGTACTCACGGGTCCCGGAGACAGAGGGCACGGTGCAGCACGCACGGCCATGCGGGCAGGACACCGTGGCGGCCAGGAGGCGGAAGACGGGAGCAAAGGAGAGGCTTAGGCCACCGCCTTCACTGGGGTGTCCGCAGGAAGGGCGCAGCAGAGCGGGGTGCACAGTGGAGGACTGGCTGGTGTGAATTTCTCCAGGCTCTGGGCTGTAGGGGGTCCCTAGGTGCCTGGTCCCTGGCCCTGGGGCGATTGGGGCAGAGGGGTGTTGTCTGGGGTGGGGGGTGCACAGGCCAGGTGGAGGAGCGGGGACTCTGGACTGGCTAGTTTGCATATCAGGGGCATGTTCCCTACTGGGCCCTCTGTTGTCTGTAAGAACTGGCCAGCCCTTGAAGGAGCAGCCTCCCCAGGCAGAAAGGTTTTGATTTTTTTTTCTTTAATATGTCAAAACATCATGACGTACAGAAAATGTTAAAATATTTATAATACAAGCTACAGGTGACCTTTACGATGGAAGACAGTACTGATGCGGTGGAAGAAGAAAGGAGGAGGCTGAGCCCTGATGAACCTGCAGCCTTCATGGCAGCCTGAGCCACTCACGTCCAGACGTGACTTCTGTGGCCACACGCCCCTTGAGTTGAAGCCACCGCGGTAGTCTCCTCTCTTGCTCGCAGCCAGACAGTTCATCAAAAAAGAAATTCAGACACGCTAAAAGATGTTCCACCCCACTCCTATCATAAATGCACATTAACGACAGTGAAATATTATCTTCACCTATAAAATTGGGAAGTTGAAAATATTTGAGATCGTTGTGTTGACAAAATGAGGGGCACCCAATGTTTTGCTGATGGGAATGTGATTCGATAAAACATACAGAGAAAGCAATGTAGAAAATATCAAAATTACAAATGCATTTATCCATTCTAGTTTTAAGAATTTGTCTTCCAGACACACTTAATCATCAAGTATAAAATGACAGAACCATATTCTTGCAGCATTGGTTATAATAGCCAAATACTGGGAACAGTCTAAGTGTTCACCAATGTGGAACTGGCTCAATGAATTATAGTAAATCTATGCAGCAGAATACTGTGTAACCATAAAAGGGAATGGGAAAATTATATGTAGATATGGAAACATCTCTGAGATACATAGTTAACCACTTCGGTGCGGCGCTCACCGGCCGGGAACCCTCGCCCACGGCCGGCGCTCACAGTCCGCGCGGTAGTGTGTGCTGCGCATTGACGACGCATCCGTTTTGCTCTTGTGTGATGAGGAAAGCTTTAAAGCACTGAAAGCTTGTTTTACTTTACAGGCAGCTTTACTTGTAATGTAAATCAGAATAGGTGACATATACATATATGTTTTCATTACGTTATTTTTTAAATGTTCACAATTTTATTTTTGATAAATGAAAAGTTAGAAAAGTCATATCACGGCTGTCAGCTGAAGTCGCTGTGCGCGTTCATCTGTGGCTGTCGGCTACAGTCGACGCTGGTCCCGAAGCGGTTAAATATAAATTGCCACAGTAGCTAATGGCTACAGCACTGGGCAGTGCCACTTTAGAGCATAAAACTCTGTTTTCAAGTGATCACCCAAAGAAGGGGAAAACAAAAACAAAAATACGGCATCGCTACACTGTTTCCAGCTTCTCATCTGGACGTACCAGCTTGTAAGGGTCCCAGAGCTTGATAGTGTTGGAAACCCTGCCAGATGTGTGAAAACTTCTTCACTTAGAGCAGTAGACATTATTCCTTTAATTTTGAGTCATTCCTTCCTTCCCATGCCCTCCAAAAAAATAGATGAAGTGATGAGATTGCAGACGGGAACTGAATTCTGCCGCGGTTGCTCGGCTCGGCTGAACGGCCGCTGCCTTCCCCACGGGCGCGGCGAGTCCCCGCGTCAGGGCTCATCTCTGCTGTGCGCGTCTTGCACTCAACACCCACCGTGAGCTCCGGTCCGCCAAGCGTCACCGGCACCGACACGCGACTCCCAAAGCTGCTGAGATGACGATCGCATGATCTGCCTACAGTGGACTTAATGGACATTTTTTGCAGCACAGTGAGACTGGGGTTTATAGAGAGGGGGAAAAAAAGGGGCACTGGCCTCTAATTAAACGTGAAATGACATCTCCGGAACAAAGACCACGCTTCTCACTCCCCGACCCCAGGAGCAAGGTCAACTCCGGCGACGGCCCGGCCTTATCTTTCCGATCACATCTAGTTCATTTCTTCTGCCAGCGAAAATTGAAAGCTTAATGGAATTACCTTCTCTTTTTTTTTTTAAGCACTCAGGGGTGCTACGAGACATAAAGCAAAAATGTCCTTTTGAGTAAAACCCATTTCCTTATAAATTATGTCGCAAAAGCACATTCAGTGACCTCCCTGAAGGCAGGAACAAAGTGAAGACTGCTACCTTGCTGCCGCTCACTCTCCCTGGGAGCTAATTCAGCCGACCCCGTGGTCTTCATTTGTAACTCTCTTTTCTTCTTTTTCCTTTCTTACCAAGGTTTAGTAAGATCTCCTGTTAAGAACCAATTTTAAAACTCCTTTTTAGGTTTTATTTATTTATTTAGTAGAGACAGGATCTCACTGTGTTGCCCAGGCTGGTCTCGAACTCCTGGCCTTAAGGGGTCCTCCCGCCTCGGCCTCCCAAAGTGCTGGGATTACAGGCGTGAGCCGCCACGCGCAGCCACTTTTTTAGGTTTTAGATACCAGAAGAGCACCAAATCTTGTGGGTCTTCTGTGCAAACCACCTGCTGGCTTTAAACTGCTGCATATCACATGAGACGACCTTGGCTGTCGAAGCCTTCTGTGTGCAGTAAATAAAGACGGACAAAAGGGGCAGTTTAAGAGACACGGTGCTTAGGAGCGGCTTGCATGTTACGTTGGCCCCATGGCGCTCAAGCGGCCAAGGCCATGGGCGACGGCAGCCTGCGCGGCGCAAGTCCTAGGTGAGGAGTGAGGCGCTCTTTCCTCATTCCTGCCTGGAAAGGAAGGAGGTGTGACCAGCGCCTGCCTCCCTCCCGGGCTGGCTCCGGCCACAGGGCGGTCTCCGTATACAGCCGGCGCTGCCTGTGCTCCTGGGGTAGCTATTGTGGGATCCCTGTGATGTGGTGATGGTTGCAGAAACCAAAGTCGGGCTTGAATTTCTACCCTTTAAACCGAAATGCTCCTTTCCTGTGACTTGTTTGCCCGAGGAGACAGACATGTGGGCTTGGCACGTTCCCAGCCCCCGCGGCAACCAGAGCGGGTGAGGCTTTCGAGGAGAGGCCGTCGCCCGCGAGCAGGGCCGTAGCAACCTCTCCCGCCCGCCCAGTTCCCCCAGCAGCTCAGGCCTCAAGTAAGCGGACTTGACACACTTGACACCACAGTCGAGACTTTGATCCTGAGCCATCCCATACGCCGGGAAATGCACTTTTCCCTTTTGTTCTAAAGAAAAAAATTCCGATGTTTTGGCTTATTTCTTCCATTTCTCTCTCACTTCGCCGTCTCTGCCCGGTGTCTCCATCTCTGCCCGCTCCGCGTCTCTGCTGCCCCTGCCGGGCAGGCATCGGATGATGGAGCTTGGAGCCTGGCGGAATGTTCCATTTCCTCCTCCAGAAATGGAGTATCACCAGCTACTCCCGTAAATTTCCATTTGAAAAGCCATTGTGGGTTTTTTTTTGTTGTTGTTTGGGGGAGCTTTTTGTTGTTGTTGTTTAGACAGAGTCTTGCTCTGTCGCCCAGGCTAGAGTGCAGCGTTGTGGTCACAGCTCACTGTAGCCTCGAACTCCTGGGCTCAAGCGATCCTTCCGCCTCACTCTCTGGAGTAGCTGGGACTGCCGGTGTGCACCACCAGCTCCGCTGATTTTGTATACTTTTTGTACAGGTGGGATCTCGCTGTGTTGCCCAGGCTGGTCTTGAGCTCCTGGCCTCAAGCGATCCTCTCGCCTCGGCCTCCCGGAGTGTTGGGATCACAGGCATGAGCCGCCGCGCCAGGCCTGTCTCTTCAGTTTGTTTGGTTTTGCGTTTTCTCTCTCTTTAGTTGTAGTTGTATCAAGTCATAATCAGGGTTCTGGGGTACGATGGAAGACGTCACAGCTAACCTGGAGCGAGTGGGAGACGTCAACAATTCCATTTGGATTCAGATCCTTAAAAGAGCTGAAACACACTTTTTATTTACCTGAAATTAACACACATGTGTCCTACTGTATTTCAGACCCAACTACATATTTATTGAGTGGGTTCTCACAGCCGCTCGGTGTCTGGCCAGCATGACGAGAGGTCCTGTGAGAGACACAGAGGACACGCCTTTTTAGGTGTGAATTAATTTAGAAATAAATTAATTGGCCAACTAAAAATATACAGAAAAAATTAGCCGGGCATGGTGGCGCATGCCTGTAGTCTCAGCTACTCGGGAGGCTGAGGCAGGAGGATCGCTTGAGCCCAGGAGTTTGAGGTTGCTGTGAGCGAGGCTGACGCCACAGCACTCTAGCCCGGGCAACAGAGCAAGGCTCTGTCTCAAAAAAAAAAAAAAAAAAAAGAAATACTGGCAGGAGTTTAGACTGCAACTGTCTTCCAGGCAGCTGAAAATAGGGAATTTAAGTTCAAGTGGGGTGACAGAAAAATACCAGTTGGCGATTCGAACTCCTTACCTTAGAGGGAAAGGCTGCAGTTGGGAAATGTTCACAGGGAACCGGACTGAATGAAAAGGAACGTTACAGGACTTATTATTATTGTTGTTGTTGTTTTTGTGCCAAGGCCAGGAAGAGAAGGTCAGGATAAGTCACCTGTCACGGGAGCCAAGAGAGGAGTTTCCAAAAGCAGATTCTGCCGTCTCTGTTGCAGCAGGGAGCGGAACCCAGAAGAACTTTCTATTTCCCGATCTCTTCTCACATCACCGACAATCCAGCCGAATCCCGGAATGGGACGCTGCGTCTGACATTCTGGGAGATTCTGCTCAGAATGCTTTGGAAGCAAACCAAGGAGTTCTTGGCAGCCATCCTGCCCCTTTTCCCTCTTCTGTTAAAAAAAAAATAAAAGAAAAAGGAAAAGCGATTCCTCTCCAGGAAGAGAATGCAAAGATCTTGCAGACCCAGTCAAAGTTGGAATGAAATTTCTGTTCTTGCTATAACGCGTGCAGTGATGTGCAGATCCCGCCGGCAGATCCTACAGGGATTGACGCATAGAAAGGGTGTCTTTAAAATCACATGAAAATCTCACTGAACACTGCGTGATAGTTGCTGTATAAACATGACAGTGTTTTCTGTGACTTTTCTTGTGCAGAGTGGGAGCAGATCATCTGTGGGAACAGCCCCGGCCCGCTGGCCGTTCACGCAGTCGTGTGCGGGACGAGCAGCCCGGGGCCGGGCCACGGCGAGAACACTGACTGTAGCCCCGTCCCTCTGCGGATTCACGTCTTGGCCGGTGGTTCCCTTTGTGCGATTTTCTCATCTCTAATCATTTTCTCTGCTTCTCATGTTGCATCTCTCATCTGGGCACGAGGCCACGGAGAGGAAAGAAGCCCGCATGCTGGCTGGTTCTGCCGCGCGGGATGTCTGCTAACTCTGCGGGGATTTCTCGGGATCAAGGACACGGGGTGACTTTAGAAAACGTGTCTTTCCCAACAGGGCAGAGCGGAGGCGCAGTGCCCGGTACCGTCTGTCTGTCCCTTGCAGGGAGGGAACGTCCTGAGCCGATCCTGGCAGACAGCAGGCCCAGAGACGGGTGCGTCTCAGATTCCAGGCACACACACAGTCCTGGCCTTGCCACAGCGGGGAGACCTGGGGGGGTATCTGATGTGACTCGAGAGCCCCCCAGCGGCCCTGGCACCTGCCCTGGGCTGACCGGAAAAAGAAAGGGACAGTCAGAGAAACCACAGGGTGCCGACCTGTGCAGTGAGCGGCTGGAGGACGGGCACCAACCTGCAGCCTCCGCCTGCCGCCCAGCCCCCGCCGTGCCCTCGGTCACAAGATGGCAGGTGTCTGCGGGGACGGCTGCGCGGCAGGCCCACCCGGAGGCTCCGTGTCTCGTGATGACTCGTGAAGAACACGAGCTGAGCACCGTGTAAGCGTTTCCGCACTGCGTGCCGCGCTCTGTGGAAGGGCCGCTGCCCTGGCGTTGCTGTCTCGGGCTGGACCCCTTGGCACTGTCCGGTGAGGTTTTCCTGTTGTGGTCTCGCTCGTCCTCAAAGAAGGAGGTCGATGTGCATCTGGTGAGGAGGATGAAGATGTGTCCTTTTAGCATAGTGTGGACTCTGCTGCCAGCCTTTGGGAGGAAGGCAATATTTAGATGTATTTTTCTTTGGCATCTCACAGATAAGGATGGGAGTAGGTGGAGGGTGGGTGATGTGGAAGGTGGACACACACTTTGGGTCTCACGGTTTCCTGTGGGAACAGCGTGACCATTCCACCCCAGAGAGCAGGCGTTCGAGCCCCTCTCCCTGCAAGGCCGGGGGGTTGAGGTCGGTCTTGCCGACATGCCCCATCCCCTCCTCCTCCTCTGTCCCCGCGTTTCTTTGTGGCTTGGGGGGTCCGGATGGGCTTGGTCCCAGGTCAACATGCAGTTAGGGTGGGGGAGCTGACGCAAAGAGCCTGGTGTTGGCAACTCACACCCAGAGCCCAGAGCTGGACAAAGCCCCAAACACACCTGGTGGCCAAGGTATTCGGGAGAGGGGCAGTGTCCCCCACAGAAGCGGCTGTACCCCCATCTCTTCCAGTCCCGCTGGCCGGGCCTTTAGGTGAAAGACCTTCCTCTCTGCCTTCATCTTGGGCAGGGAGGGCATGGCCAGCGGCTCTGGCTTTGGGGGGAACCTTCAGTTCCTGTCAGCTCCCCGCTGTGGGCGGCAGATGAGGACGTGGGGGTGGCAGGTCGTCTGAGTAGAACAGGATGGGCGGGAGTTGCATCTGTCCTGGATTCTGTGTCCCCTGTCCCTGCGGTGCCCCTTCGGCCGGAGCCCCGCCCGTCTGCAGCAGCTCTGGGTGCAGTGACTCCCCAGAACCGGGCTTGGTTGCTGGGACCCCACTCCCTGCGAGGCCCCACCCAGCAGGTCGGCGGTCATGTCCCTCATCACAAGGACACCCGCGCCTGGGCCCCAGCTCCGTGCGCTGCAGAGGACGCGGCCCATGCGTCCCGCGGGAGCCACGCCTCCCGGCCCAGCCCGGCTCCGGACCATCCCCGCGCTGACCCTGACCACGCCGTGGACCCCGGGCCTTCACGGACCTGCTCTCCGGGACCTGCCATCCGGGCATGGAACAGATGTCCTTATGAACCCTCAAAGCCCAGAGTGTCCAGTGAGTTTGCCCCTTTTCTGCAGAAACCGTGGGTGACTCCTCCGCTCCCCAGGGAGGCATCCTCGTACCGAGCAGGAGCCCGGTGCGCACCGCATTCCTGGTGGCCACACACAGTTTACGGCCTCACGGGCCCCTGCAGGCACCGGGTGCCGCCCGTCCCATAACTTCACAGCCGCCCCCAGGGAGCCGGGCTGGGAGGGCCCGGCCTGTCAAGCCCCCACCTGTGCGTGGTGAGCCCAGGGCCGCAGTGAGGACCCGGCGGGCGTCCGGGAGTCAGAGGCATGGGGGCAGTCGGGCCTGTTCCAGTTGCGCAGTGGCCCCAGCGCCTGCCTCGCCCACCCATCCCGCCAGACACGTTGGCAGCCCCACCGGCCCGCTCTGGGGCAGGGCCCTTTGTCTGGTGCGGGGGTCGTGCCTGGTGGGCCCGTCTTTCCCTGAGTTCTTTCCCTCAGTCAGTGCTGAAGGAATTTCTCTGAGTTTTTGGCATGCGAATGGCTCTCTCACCTAACAGTTGTGTATGTTTTTTGTTGGTTTTTTTAGCACTTTGGATCATTTACAGCAAAATGTGTAGGTGGTTTTTCGTTGCCATGTTGTTGTGTTCAGGTCATTTCAATGAGAATCTAGAAGAAAAAGAGGTGTGGTGGGTGCGGTGTGTGGGCAGCGCTCTGGGGGCCAGCTTCTCTGCTGCAGAGGAAACGTCTCAGTTCCACCAAGGAGCCCGGGTCCCTTCCTAGTGTCTCCAGTTCCCCAAACAGCTCAACTCTCGGTACCTCTGAGCCACCTGCCGTCCCAGGATGCTGGGTACAAGCCACGTGGTTCTCAGGAAACCCTCCTGAGCAGGCGCTGCCGGGTTGAGCTGGGACACGGCCGGATCAGAGAGGCGCCGTCTGCGGAGTGGCCACCTCACGGGAACTCGTCTGAGTAAACAGAAAAGGGAAACAGTTGCAGCCATTGAGTGGGCATTGAACATATGCATGTGTTCGATCTAAACAACAGATTTTTGAAAAGTGCTTCCCCACAGGCATGCAGAGAGCGGTGGGCAGGCCGGAGCGGGGCCAGGTGTTGCGTGTTCCTGTCTCCCCTGCGATCTCACCTGCTCCTCCTCCCTCCTCGCTCACCTGCCCCGTCTCCGCCTGCCGCCTGGGCTGACCCCATTCAGCTTCCCCGCCTCACTCCCTCTGTGCACCTTGTTCCTTATGGAAGAAACGGAGGTCTGGCAATGCTGAGTTCAAATCGCTGGTTTGCAGCTTACACGGGGTTTGCAGGAATCACGGGTGATATAAAAAATTCGAGACATGCGGAGCTCTGTGGATATAAGCTGTTGCACCTCTCCTCACTCTCCTCTTCCTTTCTTGGACATTTTCACCTCTTCAACCTCCAACCTTATTTCTAAAGGTCTGAATGTTTCATAAACTGAGTAGTGAAGATTTGTACGCAAATTAATTGAACTTAATATTACGATTTTAAGACTCATGAACTTAAGAAACAATCTGGAGTAATCTGGCAAGGCTTTCTTTGGGCAAATACAAGTTAGCTATATGAAGCGAGACTAACAGGCTCAAAAGCCAAGAAGGTTTGCCTGGGTTAAGTTATGGTCTCGTTAGATTCATTCCACCAACATTCCCAAGGCACTTGCTGTATACAAAGAGAGCGCCATGGTCCGAATGTTTGTGTCGCTCTAAAACTCATGGGTTGACATCTAACACCCTGCGTTTTGGCATTAAGAGGTGGGGCCTTTGGGAGGTGACTAGGTCAGGGGGGCAGAGCCCTGGTGAGTGGGGCTGGTGCCCTCGTAACAGCGGCCTCGGGGAGACCGTTTCCCCTTTTCTCATCTGCCGCAGGAAGACGCCACCTGTGAGGCTCGGACGCCCCCCCCCCCACGCTGCCTCTGCGCGCATTGAGGTTGGAGTTTCCGGCCCCACAGCTGTGAGCAATGAGATTCCATTTTTTATAGATTACCCATTAAGGCATTTTGTGGTAGCAGCCCACATGGATTAAGATAATCAGTGTATTTAAGCTTGAGGACTTGGGCCTTTGGTTCAGATATTTGACATTACAGACAGACAGAGGGACTGCGCCTGGCCTTGGTCTTTAGGGCTGTGGACAGGTTTGAGGAAATTCTGCAGTGTAGGCCGGGCGTGTGGCTCACACCTGTGATCCCAGCACTCTGGGAGGCTGAGGTGGGAGGATTGCTTGAGCTCAGGAGTTCGAGACCAGCCTGAGCAAGAGCGAGACCCTGTCCCTTCTAAAAATGGAAAAATTAGCTGGGCATGGTGGCGCATGCCTGTAGTCCCAGCTACTCGGGAGGCTGAGGCAGGATTGCTTGAGCCCAGGAGTTTGAGGTTGCTGTGAGCCATGATGACACCACAGCACTCTAGCCCGGGTGACACAGAGAGACTCTATCTAAAAAAAAAAAGAGAGAGAAATTCTGCAGTGTAAACGGGGTAGTGTGGTATTCAAAAATAGCGCAGAACGTGGAATTCCTCAACCCTTGTTTTACTTCTTTCTGTCTTCTCAAAGAACGTTCTTCAGACCAAGAAGGGCAAATCCGATATATGAGGAGATTGAGAGTATTTTCATAGTGAGGAAAACTGGATCCCAGGATGTTGAAAGAATTGCGGATGTGACTGAGAAATCGTTTGGGTGTTCTCTGAGGAGTTATGAAAAATAACAGAGCCACACAGATGGGGGGAAAATGCAATAATAATTTTCAAAAAGAGAAAGAAGGCCGATTCCATACACGACGGGTCAGGGAGCTCGATGCTGCTTCTCGGTGGGGGTCTTGCAGGGAAGACTGGAGACGGTGTCTGAGCTCCTAGGAGGGGCCGTGCGTGAGAAGCGCCAGCGCAGGGTCTGAGACACGTCGCGTCAGACTGGTCTCCTCTCTCGCCTGACGGGAGCGTCCCGCTGGCGAGCCTGTGACCGGGGTGGACGCTAGTGTCAGAAACCACGGTCTGCACTGCCGACCCCACTCACCCTGGTGTCCCCACCCTCTGCAAGAGCGGAATCCTTAAATCCCAGCGTTTTTGCAAGTCTGGCTCCTGAGTCAGAGCTCAGCACGACGCCTCTGTCTGGCGGCCGTGGGTCGCACGCCCTGCCTTGCTGCTGGGAGCGGCGGTAGCCGGCGGCGTTTCCACCTTTCACGGGCAGAGGTGGCCCGGCTCACGGTAGGCGATTCTCTAACGAGAATGGGGGCGCGGGTGAGGGGTTGCCGTAAGGAATGGCCAGTCCCTCCGCACAGGGTTTGGGACAGGGTAGTTGGGTACATTTATTACCAGTTGAAGGGTCACGGCCAAAGGTTGCTAATTAGTTGACTGTTTTTAATCCAGAGGAAGATTTTATTGGTCTTCCACAGGACTCTGCTGTTTTGTGCCACATGAAAGTTTTGTGGGGTTTTCTCTTTTCTTTTCTTTTTGGTTTTTTTTTTTAATCAGTGGCTTGGCTGACGACCAGAAGCGAGCGCATTGTATCTGCAGGTGACACGGAGCACGGGCGGAATACTAACTAACACGTCCGAGGGCAATATCGGAATCCCAAAAGAGAGTCTGAGCCAATCAGCCCACGTTACAAGATAAAGTCCACCCGTGGTGCACGGGAGGCTCTGTTTTGGGTTATAAAATCCAGCCTTGCAAATATGTCATCGTTGCTAAGAAAAAAGCCACAGTTTAACGTGGTTGCCAAGGAAGCCGATGAAGGCTGGGCCGCGTTGGTCGCTGTGCAGCAGCTAGAACAAAGCCTCTGCCTCAGTCTGCGCCGCCAGGCCACACGGCACCACAGCTGACAGAGGACACGGCGGGCCAGAGGGTGTCGGGGGACGCGGAAAGGTGAGCAGCATCTGAGGAATGGTGGCACCGCCGGGACCAGCCTGTCCTCGAAGGGGGCCGCGCAGGAGGGATAGGGCAGCGTCAGCACCAAGAGCTCTCGTCGTCCTTCCTTTCTTTAGCTCCAGGGTGGATGGAGGGAGATGAGGGAGGTTTCCATCTGAGCAGTCGGACATGGTGAGCTGTGCTGGGAGCAGCGGGTCCCTGTCCCCGAAGACGCTCAGACTCGGGGTCCCTGTTGAGGGGCCTCCAGCGACGCTGAGATTCAACCAGCTTTCAACCTCCAGGTTCCGTTGTTGACGACGACATAGGCGTTGCAAAGGTGATGTGAACTAGCTCCAACGTGTGTGTGAGCATTTAAAAGAGATTTTTAATAATTAAGAAAACACGACAAAGGCAGTGTCGGGCTGACGGAGGTTGCCGGGGACCCTGCACAGGGAGGGGACAGCCTGGGGTCGGCCTCGAGACTGGCCGGCGGCAGGAGCCTCCGAGGCCTGTCTGACTTGGACTGGGAAGGGGCCCCCAGCACGGAGGAGGAGGCCGCTGGGAATCCAGCCTGCAGAGGCCGATCCAGGCTTCTTGGGGCCTGAAGTTGACACCAGCTGGGGGAGCCCTCTTTAAGCAAAAGAATACAAAGTTACAGACGTAAAATCGTTTGTGACACAATGTGTAAAGAATTCACAACAAATCGCGTATTATAAAAAGCTACCAAATACTGCAAAACCATAAAACCCAGAAAGATAATATTTCATTCGCTCTCCCCCGCTATACTTCTATCATACATGTTGTTCGGCTGAATATTTTTGGTTGCCTTTTTAAAGAAAATAATTTTATAATTTCATCGTCCCTAGAGAGAATAGAATAATTCCATCTTTCGCCGGCATGGTTGATCGAAACTTAGGTGAAGTTTGACGGTTTTCTGTGGCGACGCCATTTAATGCGCTAAGGCTGCTGTTACATCTGGGCGAACCCCATCGGGTCCTCTTTAGGCAGAAGCTGGGAACTGGAAGGAATGTCCCCCAGCCCGGCTCTGGCTGCATCTGCCACCCTGTGCTTTAGGTCATACTTGAGTCGCCACCTGGCGTCTGGCCCTGCACCCCTGTGCCTGGGCTGGCGGGTGGCGCCGTGGGTGGCAGGACTGTGCCGTCCCTGCATAGCATGACTGGCTGTCACCTCACACACAGACGCGTCTGCAAACCAGATGAGCGATTCCACCAGGTCCACCGCGTGTGTCGCTAACTCGACGCCCCCGCGCGGAGCCCTCGCGATGCTCACGCCACGTCCGTGCCCCCAGCGCAGGGTGAGTGTGGAGCGTGAGTGGCCGCGACCATCTGCAGTTAAAACAGCTTCCTTTTGGAAACGTCATAAAAGCAAACACACGCGCGCGGCCAGGGCTCCTCTTAGGGCGCTGGAAGGAGCCCGTGTGGACGGGAATTCCGAAGCTTCCATTCCAGTGGGTCGCAGCAGGGCCACGTCTGACGGGGCGTGGCAGCTTCTTGGGAGAAGACGGCAGGAAAGACCACAGGGCGCCGCCACCCAGCACTGCGCGGTGCTCACCGCGGCTCTCTGCAGCAGAGGGGAGGGCGGGGGGCGGCGAGGCTCTGGGTGGCAGCTCAGAGAGGCTGGCCCCTGCCTGCCCCCAGCCTCGTGGGGGACTTGCCCCCGCCCCCTGGCACGGCCTCATCGGGAGGCATTTCAAAAGAGATTTAAGCGACGTCTCTACTCTCTTAACATTTTGGACACTAAAGTGTTGCGATCTTTATTATCACTGTTTTCCTCTGTCTTCGTTACCACTCTGTTTCTACTTCACGTGGCCGGTCAGGCCTGGTGCGAGCGATGCATCTGCAAACGAGGGTTCCCTTTGGCACGTCCTGAATGCGGTGACCCTTCACCCCGCACGCTGGAGTGTGACGGGAGAGCACCAGCTGAGGGATTACGGCTGTCACCCATGAAGGTCTATTTCCCGCCGCCTGGAACGTTCCTGTGTGTCGCGGTTGCTCCCAGGGAAGGCCTTGGGCACTGGGAGATCTAGGTTCAGCGGTGACCATCTTACGTGACAGGGTCATTCTCCTTGCAGCCACCTTCGGGACCGCTAGGGAACATAGCCAGAGACAGCCAGAGCTGGGTGTGGGGCTGCCCTTTCCCCCTTCCGTGCAGGAGGGCAGAGAGGAACCCACACAGCCCAGGACCTCTCGCTTCAGAAACGTCTCGGGCTAATCACCAGGGCCATTGCGATAGCAGGGAAGGGGAAGTCGTAGGGAGGAGTGGACGTGGGTGGCTGTGAAACGATGCTCGTCCGGCCCCTGCCCTGCGTGCCTGCTGTGGTCAGGGCTGTTTTTGTGATAAATGCCCTTCCTGTCCAGCACCACCGGAATCGTAGGGGCGATGCGTAGGCGATTATCTCTTTTGCTGCTTCCTCCGGAGCTTCTCTTTCCTCTGAATCGTGGCCAGAGAAACCAGAGTCGTATAATTTGAGCTGGGAGCTCCGGGAGGGAGGGCTGGATTCTGATGAACCGTGCACAGAGGGACTTGGAAAAATGTGCACGGCACTCGGTGGTTGATCCCACACGTTTGCTTACTATGAGTCGGTGTTGGAGAGGTTTGCGTTGGGAAGGCGGCAACTTCCCGTGCCCCACATACACAAGACAGAACTCGGGGAAAGGAGTGTTGGTTTAATTTAGAAAGGCTCTGGTTTTTATTTGATGCTAAACAAATCGTGCAGTTTACAAGTCCTGCGACACTCCAAGATTTAACCGGCAGTTTTTACCGTGGTGTCCGGGGTCCCGGAGGGACAGCTGCCAGGAGGGGCTTGGAGAATCTGAGACATCTGTAAATAACAGCCTTTGGGCATTTCACCTGTGGTTGTGTCTTTTCTTCCTATTGTTTTGTCCGAACGTTGATTTTGATCTGGCATCCTCTTTTTGTCCACCAAATGCTACTCACCAAAACCTACGACTGGGGCGGGACACAGATCGCACGGCCAGGCTGGATCACGGGATCTCAACTCCGCCAGCGCTGTTTCTGCTCGGACATTTGTGTGAATGGCACGAGAAACCTCAGCCACGACTAAGTGATGAACATACGCGAGGACATGACGTATTTTCAACCTCAAGGCCCAAGATTGTGAATGCTTTGGTTTAGCTCCTAGAACACGTCTCTGGAATGTTCCTCTGTGCTCTGCAAGCCGGGTGCTGTGGGAGGCACATTCATTCTCCCCTAAACCCAGGAAGACTTTTTAAAATTTTTCAGAGGGACCTTGTGTCCTCATCTGCTCTACGTATGGTCAGGCCTGGCTTGGGCTCTGTCCCTATGCCCTGCTCCTAAAATAAGGAGCAGTAACACTGAGAAGATTATCTCTGCTGTCTTGACAGTCAGTATAGATCTGTGCAGTTGGTATATGGACATACAACGCCCCCCCCCCCGTGTGCTTCTGATCTTGGAAGCTAAGCAGGGCCAGGCCTGGTTAGTACTTGGATGGGAGACCGTGTGGTTGGTTTGTGCTGGCGACAGGCTCCAGTTGTCATGGCCCGTTTGCAGGACGGGGGATGAACACAAAACACAAAAAAACACACAAAGAAAGACATGGACACACATAAAAACGGTACAAGACTGCAGCGCTGTAAGCACCAGTCATTTTATTCTTATACTCTAA
>VBSM01000483.1:42169745-42190691 GCA_008086735.1 Cheirogaleus medius
GCGGGGGGGGGGTGTTGGGGGTGCACATGCTGTGTTTCAACTGCTGCGGTTGAGACCGACACAGCAGGAGAGCCGCTGGGCAATTCGGAATCTGTGTAAGGTGCTCACTGGCACATCCTTTGTGCAGAGAAATCTGGCAGTGTCTGTCAGAGCTTGAGATGGCAATGTCAGTAGTTGATTCACTTAAAACTGTCAAACCGTACGGAGAGCCAAATTCCAGAAGCTCTTCCAAATGTGTACACACGGTCAATCATTTCACTTTGAGGAATCTGTCCTATAGAAACACGCATGTGTGCATATATGTACGGAGAGGGTGGTTGTTTTGAAACACAATTTGTGATAGCAAAAACCTGGAAACAGCCTGATTGTCCATAAATAGGGAAATGGTTACATTAATTAGTACACAACCGTATGGGAACGCCTCCAGGATACTGAGAATTGACTTATTTAAACTAAGATAACATTCACAAGACAAAGCTAATCAGTAACCATTTTAAAGTACAATTTAGTGACATTTAATACATCTGTAGTGTTGTGTGACCGTCACCTCTGTCTAGTTCCGAGACAGTTTCACTCCAGAAGGAAGCCCACACTCGTGGGGCACTCACTGCCCGGGACCCTTGAGAAACGGTCTTTAAATGTCAGAACAGTATGTGCGGTGTTGTCCCATTTGTGTTCGAAAACCCTTCAGACTGTGTCCTGAATACCCACATTCCTGCAGAGGCAGTGTAGACGGCGGTTCTGGACAGCAGCTCTGGGCCAGCCAGCCTGTGTTTCAACTCGACTCCGACCCAGAATAGGGGTGTGTCGCTCGGCAGGTATTTAGCCGCCTCTGTCCCCACGGCTGTGATTTGGGGGTCATAGTGGTACCCACAGGAGTGAAGAGTGAGTGAGGACAAGCCTGATGCAGTCACTGTTTAGTCTATCTACTTCTCTGTTTGAATTTTTTAGTCAAAATCATGAGCAAATAAACCTTATTTCTGGCTCGGGGAGCAGGTGTGCTGAGCACACCTTCCCGGAGGGGTCTGACCACGGCGGCCTCTTGCTCACAGCGGAGGCTGCGGGGGTGGGGCGCATGTTCCGTGCCAGTCTCCTGACAGCACAGCAGAGACGCGGCTCAAGGAGCAACACGGGCCCAACTGAAAGGGTCATATAGATACCTGGTTTTGAACTTGCTTGTAAAGTGAGGGCCAGCAGACTTTGGGCAAGAGAGCGGGAGAGCTGCTCTGCGAAGCTGAGCTACCTGGAGAGGAAGGAAGAAAAGGAAGGAAGGAAGGAAGGAAGGAAAGAAGGAAGGAAGGAAGGAAGGAAGGAAGGAGGGAAGGAGGGAGGGAGGGAGGGAGGGAAGGAAGAAGAGAAAGTAGGGGAAAAGAGAAGAGGGATAAGAACAAGTTAGGTGAAGGAAAGGAAGGGAAGAGAAGGTGACAAGTGCAAAGGGACAGGCAAGCACGAGGGAGCCCTGCGGGCTCGGCTCTAAAAGGTTCTAGTGAAAACACAGCAGGTATAAAGCATTTCGGCCAAAAACCCAGGGGGACTGAGAGAAGCATGCGTTATTTCCATGTTTTTCCTATTCAGTCCTCATCTACACTGAGGTGAGAAGTCCGAAGGTACGAAGCTGCCGGGCATAAAGAACGAGCGTGCCCGGCGCCTGGTCCTTTCCACGTCCCCTTGCCCCAGGTGGGCTGAGACCCCTGCGGCGTCCGCCGGGGAAGCCTTTAGCTTCTGTTCTGAACGTGAACGCAGCCCCGGACAGACATCGGGCTGCTGGGCTGCGCTGGGTTTGGAAATGGCCAAGCAGGTTTGGAGCTCGCGAACGGCTGGCGCAGGTCCGGTCCTGTCCTTCTCTGGCCAAGGCGGGGATGCGAGCACACGATGGTCTGGCAGCGAGCACAGGCGGCAGTGGACGTCTGTCTTTTCAAAGAGAGTATTTTAAATCTCAGATGCTACCGAGCCATCAGAATCGAGGTAGCTAGACGGCACATTGCTAGCATGTCTTTTCAAATATTTTAAGAATGTTTCGTGCCCTTGCATTGCGTTCACTTAATGGAGTGATTCAAAAGGGTTAAGCAAGGCCGGGCGCGTTGGCTCACGCCTGTAATCCTAGCACTCTGGGAGGCCGAGGCGGGTGGATAGCTCAAGGTCAGGAGTTCGAAACCAGCCTGACCAAGAGCGAGACCCCGTCTCTACTAAAAATAGAAAGAAATTAATTGGCCAACTAAAAATATATATAGAAAAAATTAGCCGGGCATGGTGGCACATGCCTGTAGTCCCAGCTACTTGGGAGGCTGAGGCAGAAGGATTGTTTGAGCCCAGGAGTTTGAGGTTGCTGTGAGCTAGGCTGACGCCACGGCACTCACCCTAGCCTGGGCAACAAAGTGAGACTCTGTCTCAAAAAAATAAAAAAGGGTTAAGCAGTGTTTGGCATCTTCGAAATGGCGATTTTGCTTCTGATAACTTTCCAGAAAAATTAAATGCATTGTGAAGGGTAAATTATAGTTTGACGCAAGTCGTCTTGTTAAAATGTCATTCCTCTTCCCCAGCAACCTACTCCCTGTCTCATTAAGCCAGTTGACTGGATCTATCTAGACAATTATGATGGTGACTTACTACCTCATGCGCAGTTGTCACTGGAGCTGAGGGTGGGGGGAGGGAAATCACGTCGCGTCTTCCGGGTCTCCTGGAGGGACGATCGGGTCCTCGGCTGCAGCCTTAACCACAGCAGTGGGAAGCGGAGGCGCAGTAAAGCATTCTCACTGCTCTTATGAGCTGAGATATAAAATGAGATTTATTTGCAACAATCGGATAGAGAAAATTGAGTCCTGGGAATTGATGTCCTAGAAAGGCTTTCGAGTTACTACAGCACGTGAGACACAGCAGAATAGGAAAGAGTCAGAGGAGAAAAAGAAGTTGAGCTTTGATGTTTCTGCAGCCGCTGCTAAAGATACAGGAATTGACCAGTTTGTACAATATGAATTATGGTCACAATTATAGTCTTCCCTGATGCAGTCTCTCCTGACGGTTGGATACCCTGGGCCCTTAAATTGATTCCATAATTCAGCTTTTTTTAAAAAAATGCAGTTCTGCAGATGCGCTGCTAAATAAACAAAACCCCCAAATGGCTCTCTGCTTTTCCCCGAAGGTTTAATTCTA
Source organism: Cheirogaleus medius (assembly GCA_008086735.1). NCBI lineage: Eukaryota > Metazoa > Chordata > Mammalia > Primates > Cheirogaleidae > Cheirogaleus > Cheirogaleus medius. The sequence continues at coordinate 42,172,896 of VBSM01000483.1, forward strand.
ATAAATATTTTCAAATAATTGTGACGTATCTGCTGGCATTTCACATTTTATGTCTCACATTCTCTGAAAATTACCATTGAAATTTCAATTTAATGATAAAGTAAGCCCAAGATAGAGTTTAGAGTGGAAAGTAGAAGTTTCTGTGAAATCTCGTTTGCTCAGGCATTCATTCCGCACCAGTGTTTGTCATGATTTTAATGTGTGTCTGATGCTGGGAGGCCACGATCAGCCGGGGGAAACATGCGGTTTTCCAAGTCGTGTAATCGGTTAGTGCTTCCAGAATATTTTCCATGTCTCTGTATGTTTGCAAACTACCAGAGGTCACAGGTAAAACTTAAAAACATATGAGAGCTCATAATTGTATTATGGCTTTGCCAAAATCAGGGATGTCTCGCTTCCTCGTGGGGCTGACATCAGTTTTTGTGTTTTTTTGTTTTTTAATAAGCAGTGAGTCGGAAGCTTTAAGAAGCCAGATGACCGACACCAATTTGTGCGCTGGGTCCTCCGTGTTCCACCTGAGACAAAGCTGCCCGTCTATGCAGCACCCACCTGCTTAACCAGCAGTGACTTTTTCAAAGTTGTAGTGCTCTGGACTCCCCTTTTTCTTTGATACTGGGATTTATCTCTGATCTACAGCTACTCCTATGAATAACCAGATGACTCTTTCAAAAAGGGAAAACTTTCTGACATCTTTTGTTACCTCGTCTGGATGAAAATGAGGACTGTGATGACATTTAAGGGCAATTGGTGTGTTCACTCACAACTCGCCACCTCATTTGAGGGAACCAGGAAGCCTCAATAACAGTTTCTCTATTATTCTCCTCAAAAAGAGTTTAAGAACGTAGCAAGCATTTGCTGTTTTATTGTGACCGTGTGCAATTTGTCTTCCTGGGGAAAGTGCACATGGCGTTTGTGTGACGTGCTTAATAGCCACGGTTTGTTAATTTCACCTGTTTTTCCTGAGAGTGGTAGAGGAAAATGAGCGATGTGTGGTGGGTGGCAGAGAGCCGTTCTTCAGACCATAAAGGGAAATTAGATCAAGAGTTTCTCAAAACAATGTTGTTGACTTAAAAATTGACATCTGCACTGTATTCGTAGTCACCTTCCGTGTGGACCCATGGCCCGTGCTTGAACAGGGCTCTTAAGTTCAATTTTCTAACCAAAAATCTGTGCAGACGTTTCTGTTCTTTCACTGCCATTCATGGCCAAGTCCACAGGACACGTGCTGTCCCTGCTCGCTCCCTCCCCACCCAGCCGTCTCTCTTCCTGTAGTCACGTTAACTTTGGTGGCAAAATGTCCATCAAACTTAAAACTACATGGGAAATTTTAAGGCAAATGATTGTAGATTGCATTCAGAAAAGTTACTCTGGATGGTTATCTCCTTTTTCTGATTAAGACTCACTTTTAAAAAACTTTATTTTGAAATAATTGTAGACTCACAGAAACTTACAGTGTCAATACTTAGAGATCCATGTACCTTTTTTTGCTTAAACAACGAACGTTTATTTCTCACAGTTCTAGAGGGACGTGCATGTACTTTTCACCCTTCTTCCTATGGTGGTGACATCTTATATAACTTCTGTACAATATTAAACCAGTAAGTTGACATAGTCTTTTGCTGTTAACCAGACTGCAGACCTTACTGGGCATTCGCCGTTCTCACGTGCACGCATCTGTGTGTGAGCTCACAGCTCTGTGCAACTCAGTCCTGCTGTACACATGTGTGACCGCCACCGCAGTTAGGTACAGAATTGTCCCAACACCACGGGGGAGCTCCCTCGTTCTACGCCTCCCGCTCGTTCCTAACCCCTGGCGACCACTGATCTGTTCTCTGTCTTCATCCTTTCGTTAATCCCAGGACGTTACATAAATGGAATCACACGGTATGTGACCTTCAGAGATTGACTTTTGTCACTTGGCACCCTGTCCTTGAGATCCCTCCCGGCTGTTGCGTGTATCAGTAGCTTCTTCCCTTTCACTGCCGAGTAGTATTCCGTTGTGTGGACATGCAGGGCTTGTTTAACCATCCAGCCTTTGCCTTGTTCCTGGGTTCTTGCTCTTACACATAAAGCTACAATCGACATTCAGGTGCAGGTTTATTTTGTGTGTGCGTGAACATAAGTTTTCATTTCTCTGGGATAAATGCCTGAGAGCACAGGCTACCTAGGTTCTATGGAAAATGCATGTTTAGTTCTGCAAGAGACTGCCCAACAATTTTCCGGGATGAGTGTACATTTTACATTTCCACCAGCAGAATAGGGGGGTCGTTGCTCTGCGTCCTGGCCAGGACAAGCGTGGTTAGATGGGTAAACGAGCATCACTACATCGCAAGACGTTGCGCACAGGCCACGCTCAGACGGAGCAACGCATGTGAAAAAAGAGAGCTCCGGCCTGTGCGCGGGCCTCCCACGGCTCTTTCAGCAGGGCCGACAGCAGCGTCTGTTGCCACATAAATTTCCCAGGCCTTATCGGCCTGTAGCCACACGTCAGTTAGCCATGGCTGCGGGTGACAGCAGACCCAACCACAGCCACTGGAGCGCATGGCGGCGATTTTCCGCAGGGAACAAGCAGCCCAGAAATATCCAGGTGCACAGGCTCAGGGATGGCTGCAGCGGCTCCAGGAATCACGTCCACATTCCCTCAGAGGGAAGAGAGGAGGAGAAAAGGCTGCGTTTGGATCAGGAAAAGATAAACGCTTTCCCAGGAACACGACAGTCTTCTGCTTCTGTCTCGTAGCCCAGAACGCTGCCTGGACTTGGCACGGCTGGAGCGCCGTAGGGGGACGGGGCTTGGAATGCTGGCCGGCTCGGGCGTCCCCTGGCGTCTGCCACAGGGACGGTCAGCGTTAGTGGCCAGCGCTGGCCAGCGTGGGGCTCCACTGATGACGCACGGCCTCATGCTCGCGATGTCCCCCACCCTCCGGCATTTTGGGTGTTTCCATGGGGATGTCTCCTTTGTGCTTACAAGAAGAGCCATTCTCACCAGCGCTGCCCGGCACCGCTGTCTCTGGCAGGCCCCTGCGAGGCACAATGACGTCCACAGGGCCCTGTCCTCCCTGGGCTTCTGCCATGGCCCTCTGGCTGTCACCATCGAGGACCGAGAACTCTCACGGCAGCCGGTGCTGCGTTCCCTGCCAGAGTGGAGGGGAGCTCGCCCGCCCTGCCCAGTGCACACTTTGTCACCGTGTGTCTTGTGTTTCACGACTACCCCCTACCCCCGTTTCCTCACCTGGGCCTGTGAACCTTCGCTCTCTGTCGGTCAGACCCTGTCCACGGGGCTGGGCAGGTGACCAGACACCAGGGCGTCTTCTCCACTGACATGTCTTTCTCATTCTCGACGCCCCCACTGAAGAGCGCACCCAGCACGCCCTTTCTGTGCCAGATCAGCGCATGCAAGGCCACCTGCCCAGACATGAGTCCCGGCTCACGCTGAGAAAGGACCACCCCTGCATGCTGTCTTCCTGTGTTATCATCTGTGTTAGTTCGCCTGCTCTAACCTGCTGGATCACTCAAGGTTTCTTCCCCTGGTAGCGACACCAGAGTGAAAAAGGACAGTTTTCCAATCAAGGATGAAGACCCAGGCAGAGCCTTCTTTACATTTCAGCGGGGTAAAGGAATCCACGAGCCTAGCTTTAGTTCTGAAAAGAACAATTTCCTTCTTCGGGTTTCCCCAAGCTATTTAGCAATATGCAATATCCCACTAATCCAGGGGAAAGGAGGAGATCTATTCAATTAAAGGCAAGCGTAATTTTGTACAATTAATCATAGCCTTCTTAAGGGAAATAAAAATAATTTGTTTTTAGTAAGAAGGAACATGTAATTATTCAGTGAGAGAGGAAAACCCATTCATTAATATATCATGTTTGTTTTGAATGTGGCGAAACGCACTGCGGTTTTTACTGTTAGTCGTAGGGATGAAAAACCATGTGTTAAATCTTGTCATTTCTAGTCTGATAATCTACTTTGATGATAGATTAAAAATGCAGTTTGGCATTTCAGGTCGTAAATCTTCAATAATCAACCTGAGGGAACAGCACCAAACCCTCTGGAGAGATTTCTAACATGAGACGATGACACTTCTTAATAAACTCGGGATTAGTGATGTAACTTGTCACTGGTTCAGCCAGAAGCAGAGGAGAAAATGACACGGTTGCCACAGTGACCACTCAGAAGTTGTGTCCTATAAATCTGGAAATCAACTTCTGGAAGTTCTCCCCTGAGATGCAGATATACTGCATGTCAGCCATGCATCATGGAAGCCTCGTATTATTCTAGGGTGGTTCTTAGACATAAGACATTTTTCTTGTGGACAGAAACAAGCATACAGTTCTTCATTTCCTATGTCCCTGCATCGGAGCACTTTCCTTCTCGATCCTTCATGGGACTTTATAGTCATCTCTCTTAAAACATCATTTTATGGTGAATCACATACTACCTTTGCATTTTCACTCCACTTCCGTCTATTATTTTATTTTTCATATCTTTATTACTTGTTTTTCCAGTTAGAGAGTGTCTTGAAGACAATTCTCACTTCTTATACTTTGTTTCTCCCATGACATTTAGTGTAGTTCCTTACGTACACAATCTTTTTTTTTTTTTCAAGCTACTATGAGGGTATAAACATTTTGGTTACATTTTATGTTTTTGCCTCGCCCAAGCGAGGATTAGAGGCATGCCCTTTCCTCTACAATGCTCACGGAGTCCATTATTTGTGAGTTTACCCACCAACCCCCTAATCCCTGGAGAATATTACTATCATGTGAGCACCATAGTGTTGATCAGTCAGTGCCAGTTTGATGGCGGGTACATGTGGAGCCTATTCTTCCGATCTTGTGTCACCTCACTTCGGATAATGGGCTCAAGCTCAATCCAGGAAAATATAAGAGGTACTAGATCATTGTTGTTTCTTATAATCGAGTAATATTCCATTGCATACATATACCATATTTTAATAATCCACTCATGAATTGACGGGCACTTGGGTTGTTTCCCCATCCTTACAATAGTGAATTGTGCTGCCATAAACATTCGGGTGCAGATGTCTTTATTATAGAGTGTCTTTTGCTCTTTTGGGTCAATGCCTAATAGTGCTATTGCTGGATCAAATGGTATTTCTATTTTTAGCTCTTTGAGGTATCTCTATATTACTTTCCACAGAGGTTGCACCAATTTGTAGTCCCACCAACAGTGTAAGAGTGTTCCTATCTCTCCACATCCTCGCCAGCATTTGTTGTTTTGGGATTTTTTGATAGAGGCCAATCTCACTGGGGTAAGGTGATATCTCATTGTGGTTTTGATTTGCATTTTCCTAATGATTAGAGATGTTGAGCATTTTTTTATATGTTTGCTGGCCATTATTCTGTCTTCTTTTGAAAAGTTTCTGTTCATTTCCTTTGCCCATTTATTGATGGGGTTGTTTGATTTTTTCTTGTTGATTTTTTTAAGTTCTAAATAGATTCTTGTTATCAGCCCTTTATCAGAAATGCAGAGAGCAAATACTTTCTCCCATTCTGTAGGCTGTCTAATCGCTCTAATGATAGTTTCCTTGGCTGTGCAAAAGCTTTTTAATTTGGTCAGATCACATTTATTTATTTTTGTTGCTGCTGCATACACAATCTTTACTGACTTTGTGTTTTAGCTTTAACACCGTGGCTACTAAGCACACTCTTGGAGTCACAAGTAGACTTACAATCATTGTGAAACTGCACGTGATCACATTGTTATTGTTATTATGGAATAAAAAAGGATTTAGAACACAAAAGAAAAGAGAATAAAAGCTCTGAATTTTATGTGATTATGAGATGTTTTAAGTACGCCAATAAATGCACATACATACATTACAACATTGTACAGAATGTTGTAATTTATTGTATCTGCTGATTCCCAGTGAGGTCATCTAAAAGAGCATGCATTGGAAATGTTCAACTTCGGTGGCAGCAAAGGAAAACCTTTTCATATCGCTGTTCATTTGGGAGGTGGGAGGGCAAGCGCAGACTCTGGCACTCAGGGTGGAGACTCAGGCCTTTGTCACATGTTAGCACCTACCAGCTGCGTGTCTGTGTGCGAGTTGCTTCAACCGCAGTGAGCCCGCTTTCCTTGTGTGAAAACAGGGATTATGATACCAACCTTTTGAGGCTGTCTGAGTGTATTAAGTGAATTATCATGTAGCTCACCCAGCACTCTGCCTGGCAACGTCAGAGTTCTTGGATCCCAAGCAACAGAAACCAACCCTGCCCAATGCAACGAGAAAAGCACATTTATTAGAGGACACTTGGTCCCTCAGGGAGGTGGAGAGAGGTGAACCACCAAGTTCTGGGGGGCTCTGGGCATCTCAAGGACGTTCTGTTTTCTGGGCACAACCATCTCCACGGATGACTGGACTCATGTCCCACCACTCTTGGCTCTTCTTAAGATTTAAATTTCCACGAGAAGATGCTCATTGTTATGAGTTAGGTCACCTGATTGTACAAAGGCCGGGGGATTGCGACAATGTCCCTCTCGGGTTATTGCATAGCCGGTGCCTAGACCCCTCTTCTCCACATTCAATCCCCAGCCCCACTGGCTTCGTCACCTGATTAACTCTCATTCACCAAGACTCAAGGCCGGCGCAACTTCCTTAGGGAATTCCTCCGATGGCCCAGGCTAGGCTAACCATCATGACATACACGCCATGCCCCCCACCCTCACCTTCCTTTCGTAGCATTTGCCACGACTAAAATCACCTGTTCACACTCTATCTCCCCATATCATAAGCAGCACAGAAAGAACAACTGTTGTCACCGGTGTTTTCCTGGGCCCCGACACAGTGAGGGAACACCGTGACCTTCTCCCTGCGCAGTTGTGGCCTGTGCCTCCGTGAGCCACACACTGTCGCTGCCCTTGAAGAGGGAAGGAATCGAGGTCTCTTCTCCTAGTGCTCATGAAATAGATTTTTCTCTCTATTATGTTAAAACCCTGGCTTGGGTCCTCAGAAACACCTCCCGGGCAAGCCCCCGCAATTAACAAGGAAATACCCATCAAACATTGATTTAAAAACGTTGAAAATAGCTGATCACACCTAGTCTTAGACTTAGCATTCCCTGCATTGGTGTGGACCTGTATTTGCAAGACGTTTTTCAGAGTGTTAAATGTAAATATATAAGTATACATTTCTGCTGCTAAGGTCATTCTTAGCTCATGTAGGGAGACTGACTATACTGATATTTTGTGGTGCTCCACAGAGCACTCCATGTGCTTCAGGCACTGTTTATGCTGCTGTTGTGAGGCCGGTGCGTGTTGACGTTTCTTCTTTATGGATAAGGCGAGGAGGACCCACCCCTGAGGGACAGAATGTCCAAGGCACACTGCTTTGAGCAGGTATCTGTTTCTCTTTGAGTCACTGCTCCATCGATAGCTCCGAAACAGCTCCCAGAATTTCGCAAAAGTCCAGACTTGTGCTAAAAAGGAAAACGAGGATGTGATAGAAGCTAACAAGGGAAAAATGCATTTTATCATGTTATTCTGAGGACTGGAACTTAGACACATACTTGAGCATAATCTTTTTTTTTTTTTCTTTGAGACAGAGTCTCGCTCTGTCACCCGGGCTAGAGTGCCGTGGCGTCAGCCTAGCTCACAGCAACCTCAAACTCCTGGGCTCAAGCGATCCTCCTGCCTCAGCCTCCCAAGTAGCTGGGACTACAGGCATGCGCCACCATGCCCGGCTAATTTTTTCTATATATTTTTAGTTGGCCAATTAATTTCTTTCTATTTTTAGTAGAGACGAGGTCTCGATCTTGCTCAGGCTGGTTTCCAACTCCTGACCTTGAGCGATCCACCCTGCTCGGCCTCCCATAATGCTAGGGTTATAGGCGTGAGCAACTGCGCCCGGCCTTGAGCATAATCTTTTACACATAAAGAAACTTGTCTGAGTTGAGTCTTCAGGTCTCAAATATGTATTTTTTAACTCACCAATTTGAAAGAAATGGAAGCTAGAATCCAGAAATGTGATTGATATATTGAGTCTGACATACAAGAAATAACAGATTTTAGAAGGAAAAAAAACTGAGAAAAAATGCTTTCTGACCTGAGAAACCAGAGTGAGGATATAGGCACATCTCTCAGTAGTGGTGGTTACACCGTGACTGCCGGATGCATAAGCCCAGAATGCCCGTTAAAAGAAGGTGCTACTAAGTATTAGTAGTTGTAAGACGATAGCATCATGCTAAGTATTTTACATGGGATCAGTTTATCTTATGCCTGTGAGTAACCTCATGTCAATATTATTTTTCTCATAAAGAAACCTTCACTCAAAGAATTGAGTAACTTGCGAAAGATCACGCAGCTTGTGGCACAGCCGGAATTCAAATTCAGGCATCTAAGTCCCGAGTTAAACATGACGCTGTACTGCCGGTCTCGTGTGCTTATGAAATCTTACCCAAAACAGTTACTCCGAGTCTATGTCCGAATGAACGTATTCATGCTGCAGTTTGTCACCTTCTAGGCTAATTAGCAGAAGGGAAAAAGGATATTTTCCATAGTTTTGGTTAAGGATCATCTACTTTATACTCATTTATTTTAAATTATTGTGGTCTAGAAGTTAGCCTAATAAAGTAGCCAAATAAATTTACATGTCATTTTTAAAAATAAGAAGATAAATTCTGGTCCATTTTTTTTCCTACTTACAGGTTATCTAGGGACCCATAAATACTCACTGCTCATCTCAGTGATTAAGCAAATTGTGAGTTTCCAGAGGGACTGATTCGTGTTCCTCATAGGATTGGTGCCTGCTTTACTTCTTAAAAATTCATATATCTCTCCTTACATATTACCACCTCCTTCTCCAGTTCTCTGCATATTATATGTTACATGCTGGTTCCGGGACCCACTACTGGTTACTTGGAACAAAATATTTATGGACTTCCTGGGATGTTGGGCTCAGTTATTTTAAAAAGAGAAAAAGGCAGCATTCTGTTAAGGAAACTCAGTGGTGTACATTTTGCACTTACAACAAGAGCTTGTTTGTAACAAAGATCGCCTAGGAGGATGGTGCTTGCACGGGTTTGTCCGACCTGCTGCGGGGTGCGCGCCCAGCCAGGTCTCCTTCGAGGCTGCCTCCCACGAGCAGCCCGGCCGCCCTGGTGCCTGGCTGTGGCTGCACCTTCGATCCCTGAGCAGCCACCCCTGCAGCACCCCCACGCCCGCCCAGCTGCTCTCCCCGAAGCTAAGTCCTCAGCTGGTTAATCGCCAATCAAGTCCTCTGTCTTGAAACTGGGAGTGGGAGGTTAGCCTCGCTGATTTCCAGTGTGTGTGTTGATGAGTAAGTAGAGAAAGTGAGTCTGCAGGAGAGAGAAATTTAGAAGACAGGAGAGCTGAGAAGGGATCTCGTGGCCTCAGAGAGCGTTTACGGAGGCAGGGACATGCTGCTGTCCCTGAGGCTCCCACATCCCACTTCTGTGGGGCCCACCTTGCTTCCCGCCAACGTGATATCCCGAGGGACAAACCCCTCAGCATTGAATTGCCTTTGTGGGCTTCTCCTCCTTGGTCCAAAACATCTCACTATGATGGCAACTACCTGAAGTTGGCTTCCAAGTTTGGATTTACGTGTACGTGGCACATTTTCGGGGCTCAGGGGACGATCAGAGGGAGACACTATGATGCAGGGGGTGGGGCGCCGGCGCCCGAGCTAGACTGCTCAGGTAGAAATTCCAGTTCCGCCACTCGCTGGTTGTACGGCCTCGGACAATCTAGTATGTCTGCACGTCGGTCTGTTTGTTTGCAAACACGAGGGTAACAATGTTTTCCACATCATAGTATGTTGTGAGGATTAAACACGTGACCAGTCAAATCCTCTGTCTCCAAAGGCAGTCAGAGTTTAGCCACTTGAACCAGAAAGTCCTACGGGGCTGGGGGTGGCTGTTTTCAACTGTGTGTGCTGATGGGTGAATAGAGAAAGTGAGTCGAACAGTGGTATTTCCTGTTAGAGTGACCGTGTGCTTGGCACAAAGCGTTTAAGTACCCAACGAGCCATCAGCTATTATCTCAGTGTAAGGCCTTACTTTTATACACACACACGCACACATACACATTTACATGTAGAAACACACACAGACACACATTATAAAAATGTGCATGTGCCTATAGTATAATACATACTTATACTGAAATATTATGTATATGTTTGTATGCATGTACATATATAGATGTACACACACACGCACACATTTACACATAGAAATACAGACATGTATTATAATAATGTATGCGTGCCTATAGTATAATACATATTTATAATAAAATGTTATGTATGTGTATATTTATATATGTGTACATATGTAGATGTACATACACATGCACACATTTACATGTAGAAATACAGACACATAATAATGTACATGTGCCTATAATATAATACATACTTATACTAAAATGTTATATATGTGTATGTTTATATACGTGTACATATACAGATGTACACACACACACGCACACATACACGGAAACCCCTGATGAGCTGGCCCGAGTCTGAAGTGCTGTGCTCCTAAAGCGCTGCGTTCACAGGTGTGATGCAGCCTCTACCTGACCGTAGAATAATCCGCTCGTGTGCCAGTTTCTCTCAGCACAGTGAGCTCTACGATCCGGGCAACCTCCTTTGCCCCTATCCCCAGAGCTTTGTGCCCGACGCTGGGGACGATCCTGAGCTCACGGTGGATTTGTACTGTTCCATAGGTAGACGCTAGACGACATTTCACTGTCAGAGTGCCATCCCTCTGGCTTGACGCTTGGCTGTCTGTTAAATGCACATGTCCCCAGGTGACTTAATGCTGCATGCTGCTGTATCACTTACCACTTAGAGGGAATGAGTTTCAAAGTCCTCCCTGAAAGTGTGCTTTGACAAGAGGGTAGCAGGGAGACTTTGAGGAGTCTGGGTGTCTGCGAGTGACGGCCAACTTCATACTTTTGCTCTGGACTAGTTCTCCGGCAACGTTTCTCTGCCCAGCTCAGCTCAGGCGATCAGCAGGGCTGCGTGACAGTACCTGGCTCTGCTTCGCGGCCTGGCTAAGTAGGGAGGAAAGTGCACAGTCACGTTGCAGTGGTCTGCTGGGACTGCCGTAGCCAGTCCCACAGACCGCGTGGCTTAAACGCACGCAGTTCTGGAAGTTGGAAGTCTGAGATTAAGGTGCCGTCAGGGTTGGTTTCTGGTGAGCCCTCTCTTCCCACTTGCAGACAGCTGCCTTCTCAACGTGTCCTCACCCGGCTGTCCTCTGCGTACACTCGGGGACGGGTGGGAGAGAGGAGAGAGAGCTCACATGCTAGCTCTCTGGTGTCTCCTCTTCTTATAAAGACACCGGTCCTACTGGATTAGGACCCTACCCTTATGACCTCATTTAACCTTTTTTTAAATTATTATTTCAAAGTATTATGGGGGTACAAATGTGTTTGGTTACATGGATCACTTTTGCAATGCTTGAGTCAGAGTTAAAAGTGTGCCCATCACCCAGTGTTCATTGTACCCGTTAGGTAGGTTTTTGCCTCCTCCCCCCTCCCCTCTACTTTATTTCCATTGAGTTTTACCTCGCTCTGTGCACATGTGTGCTCATTGGTTAGTTTTAATTTAATAGTGAGTACATGTGGTGTTTGTTTTTCCATTCTTCAGATATTTCACTTAGGACAACAGTCTCCAGTTCCATTTAAATTGTTGCAAAGGCATTAAATCATCTTTCTTCATGGCTGAGTAGTATTCCATGGTGTACATATACCACATTTTGTTAATGAACTCATGAATTGATGGGCACTTGGGTTGATTCCACATCTTTGCAACTGTGAATTGTGCTGTGATAAACATTTGAGTGCAGGTGTCTTTTTGATAAAATGACTTTTTTTCCTTTGGATAAATGCCCAGTGGTGGGATTGCTGGATCAAATGGTAGGTCTACTTTCAGTTCTTTGAGCAGTCTCCATACTGTTTTCCATAGAGGCTGAACTAGTTTGCAGTCCCACCAACAGCGTATCAGCGTTCCTTTCTTTCTGCATCCACACCCGCATCTGTTGTTTTTGGACTTTTTAATCAAAGCCATTCCAAGTGGGGTAAGGCGATATCTCACTGTGATTTTAATTTGCATTTCCCTGGTGATTACTGATGTTATCATTCAAACTAATTGCCTCCCTAAAGGCCCTATCTCCAAATATAATCACATCAGGGGTTAAGGGTTTAACATATGAATATGGGGGGGACATAATTCAGTCAATAACACACATTAATCCCAACTGGAGGCCTATTTTAATCAATAGTTTTTGTGTGTGGCCCAAGTTTTCTACTCTGTGTAACTATTTAATCAAAATCCGAGCTGTGGTGTCCCAGAGCCAGGCAAGGCCACTGACACGGACCTGTCAGCTTGAGCCGCCGCAGGGCCGGGGCAGGAAACACGCAGGTGAGTTGCGGCCAAGGGGGACACGTGTCCAAAAAGGCAGGGCAGGCACCGACACAGAGAGAAGGAAGTGGAGCCGTGAGAGGCTGGGCCCAGAAAATTGAGGCCAGTCTCGGAGCTGATTTCAGGAACGCTGAGTTCTCTGTCTGTGTGGCTTGGCAGACACACGTCACTGGGGGCCTGATCTTAAGTATCCAGAGCTGGCTTTGTACCATCAGAACATTTTTGGCTGGGAAGAAAAAGAGTGTCATAAAATTTCAGACGTGATATCTTCCATGGCACTTCCTGGGGCCCCGTCCAACCTGGGTGATCTCATCTGGGAGCAACACTAACCCTGCTTCCACCGACAATCCCTTCCTCATCAAAGTGAACTTTTCATTAGGATTTTTATTCTTCATGCATAAGTTATGTTATCTCCTGGCTAACCTTGTAAACTACTGATGGATAGTCACTGTAGTTATCAGTTTTTATAATATTTCTTTGTTATTCATTTAGTTTATGAACATTGTGTCTTCAAAGAATCCTTCTCTGACCCCAGACCCCAACACTGGCTCACCCCCCCATCAGGCCCCTCCCAGCGGCCTGCACTTCCCCCCTATAGATCTTCCCACCGTTGTCAGCAAATAGTAAGGGTATGATTAATTGTTTAACATTCATCTTCCTTGCCAGATTATTTTCCCAGCAAAAGCAGGAGCCAGGTCTATCTTAATCATAGCTGTGTCCAATACTGGTTCTTGCCCAGAGCAATAAATTCTTTTTAAATGAATTATTTCATTCACTCATTTTTTCATCCATTAACTAATTTATTTGGAATTCACAAGCCCTAGGAACTGTGCTACAAACAGGGAAACAAAAATGCATACGATACATTCTGCATTCAAAGAGTGCACAATTTAGCGTACGTAGAAAGTTCTTAACCATTTTAGGTGAAAATTCCGCTTGAGAGCTCAGTGAAAGAAGTCGCCCCTCTTGCCAGAAACTACTTATCTGAAAAGGACACAAGATTTTGTATTCCACTAGCTAAGCTCACAGATCCTTAGACGTGCCTTCGCTGTCTCCTGTAACTCTCTGGGATCTGCGGTCAGGGTCCCACCACGACACAGAGTTAAGGACACAGACAAGGCAAGATGGGTGAAGAAAGGCATCAGCGTGTCCTCCTTTCGGTCAGGAAAGGCTTCCATCGGGAGAGGTGTTCGAGCCGCGTCTTGAATGATAAATCTGATTTTATCAGGGGAAGTGGTGGGAACGTTACAGGTTGAGAAGACGGCATTTGGAAAAGCATGGAGGTGTGAAAAACCATGTCACTTCGGGGAATCACAGGCACCTTGCGATGTGTGGCTGGGAGGAAGCGTGGCGGGTGAGGGTGGACGTGTGGAAGGCTGTAGGAGAGGCTCCTGGGGGGGTCAGGGAGGGCGCTGCTTTACCCTGCGGTTGGTGGGGAGCCGTGGCAGGGCTTGCTTCAGGGACTGCTAAGATCAGGTTTGTACAGAAGGAGCCCTCTGGTGGTCCCGGCGCGTGTAGACCTGCTGTCCCAGTCATTGCGCCCTGAACACAGCTGGGCCCTGGGGCTTTGGGGAGAGCAGGCAGGCTGCAGTGGTGTTGAGGACGGAGGACCAGCAGGACTTTGCGACTGAGTGGGTGTGGGGCGTGTGAGAGAGGGTAGGGATGAACTGCAAGCTTCTGTCCTAGGCAACAGGTGAGCGCCTGGTTTAGGGCTCCCTGGCGGCCTCCCAGGTATGGATGCCAATCCAACAAAACAACAGTGCTCACGGGCCACAGTTTTTTTCACTCAAAATGAAATAAGCTTTTGCAAATGATAAAAAGTACATTCCTTACAACTTAGGTTACCCAGTAGGTGGGACAGAAGAATGCCAATGAGAAAATCAAGACTGCTTTCTAATCACAGAAGTTATATATCTGTGCAGCTACACAGAGGCACCTTTCTAATCTTTCTTCTTGAAGTAAGAGCGTGGGCTGTGTGGAGAAGCTGACCATGCGCGACCTGGTGCTGCAGACTCAGGGCTGCCCCGAGTCCTGGAGACCACACGCTGCAGGGAGGGTTTCAGTTCAGTGGCAGACCTGCCACGGTGGCCGTGCGGAGGACGGTGCCTTGTGTGAAGAGGATGCTCGACAAATATTAAGTCATAATTATGAATTTCTTATACACAAATTTTCCTGTGTATTTGGAATCTTGGTCATAAATCTTAACTTATGATAAAAATATCCGTGAAAGGTACAACCCCTTTATAATTGATTATTTGCACATTCAAACATCCTATCATGGGGCAGTAGGCTTTCAGTTAAATTTTTTTATTAATAGTTCCATGGAGATAGAATTCACCCGTTTAAAGTGTACAATGCTTTCAATTAATTTTTATTTACTTTTAAAAAAAGTTTGGTTTTTTTGGCAATTAAATGGTATTCCCTTTGTAATCAGAAAAATAACACAAAGCATGCATATTTAAAAATTTGCATAACAGTTCTTATACGTAAGGAATTTTCTCCTCTGATTATTGGAGCCAAGAGAAAACATATCCTATGTGGGTTTAAATTAAAGTATAAGATATGATCAAAACATCACCACCGAAGTGGCATGCTTAGTGAGAAGAAAAGACTAAAGGCCATTGCATCTCTAGGCCTCCTTCAGTGTCCTGCTGGGCAAGGGAGACCCAGTCTAATTTGCAGGTCTCACTCCACCCTTGGGAGGTGAGGCAGGAGCTTCCCCTGCCGATAACTCTCCCAGCCAAGGGCTGATACATTGTGCTGGGTGTATTCTCACCCAGATAAGTAGCGATGTTGTATTAAGAGGGAAAAAAATAAATAATATCCTTGGGGTTTAAACTGAAGAATGTGTTGAAGGAAAAGCTCAACCTATCCATTGACTGTATGTATACAGTGAGAAAAACTGGAAGGTTTGGAGAATTCTGAATGTCACCTCACATTGCGTGTTAACGATCTTTGTGACAGATAGCATATATCTAAAAACCATGTGGGTTTTTTGCTAAAATAATAATGTGCAGAAAAAATATAACCCCTTTCCTATGAAACGGCCAGAACTGTCCACAGAAATTGAATCTTTCTGGTTTGCCCTAAGATGCAGGAATACAATTGCCATTTAGGTTGACCCATATGTCGGTGATTTGTCTAAAACAGCTTTTCCTTTCCAAGATTGCATGTGGGTATAGCAGGACAGAGAATCGGACAGAGTTGGCCCAACCCATTCCGATATCGCTGGGGTTCTTAAATGTACCTTTTCACTAATGGTTCTTAAATGTACCTTTTGTCTTATTACTTCTCCCTGTTTAATGCCTAGCATCTGGCTTTAAAGTGTGCTATTAATATAATCCAGCACCATCCCAACTTTCCTGTAGTCAGGCTTGTTTCCTTATTGTTTTAGACATGCGAAGCTCATACTTGTGATTGAATGTTTGCTTAAATTGTTTAACTTCTATTGTATTTGCTCTTAGTAAAGTCTAATAGATGCTGTAAAAATAGCCTTACAATCTTTTATTTTCATCAAGAGCATTGTTTACTGTAAGGCTTAGTATGCCCTTTAGGAGGGTCCTTGAGGAGGAAATTCTGCTCAGGCCTCTCTGCTGCACAACCAGGATATTTCTTACAGAAATTACTACTTGCAATGAATTACATTTCCTTTGTTGCTTTGGCCACTAGGAAACTCAGAATCACATCTGCATCTCTTCTTTAATACTGAATAGATTCTCACAGAATGACTATTTGTATTAAGTTCTCCACTGATCTCACTTTATTGTTCTGGTCTTGGGGGAGACGAGGCATTGCAGCCGTCCTCTTTACCTTTTAAAATCATTTACTCATGTATTTTTGCAAGTCATTCCAAATCCTTTGGATCTAGGTAAAATAAAAGTAAACAGTTTAAAATAACCCATCTTGCTTATAGACTTTGTGCTCTTCCCTTCCTTGTTTAAACCTCACCCAGCTTTTCCAGTTACCCCTTCATTCTTCATTGACCTCATTTTTTCTCTGAGCTCTTGTGTTAATATGATTTTGTACTTTACTAGACATGATTTTGAACTACTCCCTAATGTTTCATGTGTATTAGTCCTGTTGTTTCAGGTTGTATATTTTTTAGTGGTAGGGACCATGGTTTATACTTTTCTGAATCATTTAGTGTGATAATATCATATGAAGAAATGCTTCCTTTTTACACTGCACTTGTAACAAATGTTCAATTTTTTAGCTTATTCTTGTTTTTTTTTGAGACAGAGTCTCACTCTGTTGCCCTGGCTAGAGTACGGTGGCGTCAGCCTAGCTCACAGCAACCTCCAACTCCTGGGCTCAAGCAATCCTTCTGCCTCAGCCTCCCGAGTAGCTGGGACTACAGGCATGCACCACCATGCCCTACTAATTTTTTCTATATATTTTTAGTTGGCCAATTAATTGCTTTCTATTTTTAGTAAAGACGGGGTCTTGCTCTTGCTCAGGCTGGTTTCGAACTCCTGACCTTGAGCGATCCTCCCTCCTCGGCCTCCCAGAGTGCTAGGATTACAGGCGTGAGCCACCTGTGCCCTGCCTGATTTTTTTAGCTTATTAACTCTCAGAACACTCAGCACATTTTGCTCAGAATTGCAGGAGCCCATTTTTGTTTGTCTGCAGCAGCCTAAGCTTGTTTTCAAAGATCATGCAAGACTACTCATTCGTTATTTCTTGAGCTCCCGCTACCAGGTGTTCTCGGACAGGGCGTGCTCCTTCACCGCAGCCTTTGGGAAGAAAGGTAACCTCTGGGTGGGGAGAGGCCCATTTCTGCAGCAGCTTGCGGAAGGAACAGGTGGAAGAGGTTTTGCTGGGAGTCTGATACTGGGAGACCACTTCTTCAACAGGTAGGAAATCAAGTCTGCAGCCAAAGACAAAACCGGGGTGAAAGGCAAAAACACCAGAACCGCGCCGCGTCCGCGCCCAATAATCAATGTTCTGGGTGCTAACTGCAATGATCAACTTGTCTGGGTTTGCTGGGGAAAGCGCCGCGTCCTCACAACGCTGTTAATTCCAAACAAACCGGGAGGATTGGTCGCCGGAGCTCTAATCCCGACCCCCATGTCCCTGCAGGGACAGAGGCGTCCCTCGGCGGCGCCACAGGTGTATTTCCCACCTAGCCGGGAGCCCACGCCTCGTTCTCTCCCGCATCCGACTACAAGTCCCAGCATGCAGCGCGGCGCCCCCCCCGCATCCAGACTACAAGTCCCAGCATGCAGCGCGGCGCCCTCCGGCACGTCTTCTGCGGGCCGGGCTCTCGCGGCGTCGGGACGTCCGTGCGTGCTGACGTCGGCGCGCCGACGCCGTACTGCTCGCTCCTCCTAGCAACCTACTGGTTTGTCAGCGCCGACGGCAGGAGGCGGCGTGGAGCGCGTGTGATTTTG
>VBSM01000483.1:42190791-42216361 GCA_008086735.1 Cheirogaleus medius
TTGGGCTCTATAAAAGAAAAAAAAAACTGTAAGTTATAGCCCAGGGAGAATGTCAGTGAATGCTTCTTGCAGCTCGTATTCACTGCCATTTTGACAAAGGAGGGAAAAGGTGGTGATCATTACTGGGTCACCTGAAGCCACCTGTGTTTGCTGGAGTAGATTTAAAACACTGGCTGAGTTTTCAAGGGTGGTTGTGGATGCGACAGGTCCTCAGGTGAAAGCCAGGAGTGAGACACAGAGGATGCTTTTGAGCCTTTCATTTTCTTTTTTAGAGACAGAGTCTTGCTCCGCTGCCCAGGCTGAAGTGCAGTGGTGCAATCATAGCTCCTTGCAGTCTCGAACTCCTGGGCTCGAGTGATCTTCCTGCCTCAGTCTCCCAAAGTGCTGAGATCCTTTCATTTTCTTGAATCATGTGTTCCGTGAATGATTGGTTTTCATCAAGTGTGATTTCCCAGGTGACTTAATGATTCCAAAGGCTTGAGTGGGTAGCGTTCATGTAAATGTATTTGTCAAGGTCAGACACAAAATAAGCAATTGTTTTAACTTTTTAAAGAAAATTCTATATATTAGAGTATTAAAATGGTAGATTATTAAACAGGGAATGCTTCATTTTTCTTTAAAGTATAATTTTTGGCATTTAAGCATTTTTTTAAAAAGTGGCAACAGTTTTTAGTAAAAAGTTTTTTTTCGTGTTTGTTTTGTAGCATTTTTTACAGCTTCCTGTGTTGTCCTCTCTCCTCATGGTCAGGCTCGAATAATAGTCATTATAATATATGTGTCATAGTGAATTTATAGCACTTAAAAAGCAACAACAACATTAAGAAACCTTGGAGTTCACGTTCAGGGCCAAAGAAACCAATGCAACAAAAATCTGACAGAATTAGACATAAATTTCAAAAAAGGGAATGTGAAACCTAGAAGACTGTTGAATTGGGTAGCATGGGTTCAGTGTTAAAGCTATAAATATTAGACAAATCTTACAAAGCATTATAAACTGGAAAAAGGCTTCTCCCAACTTTTGTTGATTACAAACAGTTTTAAAATGAACTTTCTGCTGTATTACTTTATTTCTTCTTGTTCCCTACCCACTCACCCATGACATAATTTATTTTTTTATCTCTAGGTAGTAGGTTAGCACAGGCCTGCTATATATTATAGTAGATGCTTAACAAATGTGTATTGAGTAAATTCCAGTTATAATTTATAAATAATTCTAATTTAACTTTGTTGTATAGGAGATCATTTGGCATTTAGCTGTGATGTTGCTAAAGAACAGGATGTTCAAAATACATTTGAAGAGATTGAGAAACATTTAGGTAAAATAAATTTCCTGGTAAATGCAGCTGGTATTAACAGGTTGGTCACAGATTTAAATACATTTCTAATGTTTTTTTTTTAACTTTTATTCTTGATTTGTCTTTGATTAGTATAAGTTAATTAAGTTGTTTTACTTCTAATGGGAAGAAAAACTATTTTAAAACCTTGTCAATCCATACATTCTTTTCTTTTATGTTGGGATATTTAGTAAGTGTCCAGTTTGATCAGTTTTAACGTTGTAATCATCACCTATATTGAGCTATAGAATATTTCCTGCACTCCAGAAGGCGCTCTCAGTTTCTTCTCAATTAATACTTCCTTATTAGGTAACCATTATTCTGAGTTCTGTTACCACATATGTTTTGCCAGTTAATGAACTTAATACCAATGGCATCATAGAGTGGGTATTGTTTTTTTAAAAGATGAATTTAGGTGAGAATATTTAGAATAGCATTAATTTTCTTGCTAAATGAGGTATGGTATGGCGATTGCTCAGGTCATTCAAACTATTCTGGCTGCATGGTACTACTTTTAGCTGATACGAATATTTGCCACTCCAGGTGAGAAGGGGATAGGAACATGCCTTTCACGTGAATCCTTTTTGGCTTATCAATTGTTATTTTAATGCCTCTCAAGCCAAGTTCAAAATGGGACTATAGATACTTTAACTCAAATATGAAGTACTTCTTACACTCTACTTTCAGTAAAAATGTTATCTATGTCTTCACTTTTTTGGCTTATCTTGTTATTAATTTACATGCTGTTTCTTTTTGTAGGGATAGTCTTTTAGTAAGAACAAAAACTGAAGATATGGTATCTCTGCTTCATACTAACCTCTTGGGTTCCATGCTGACGTGTAGAGCTGCCATGAAGACTATGATTCAACAACAGGGAGGGTCTATTGTTAATATAGGTGAGTGAGTCTTCACCTTTGTTAATTTATTAGCCCATATTGCCATAAAAATATTTAATCCTCTAATTTGGAATTTATTCACTTGTGAAACTTAGATGAAATTTCGTTGTATTATCTGTATTATCCCTTTAAATAATTAAAGGGATTTAATTAACTGATTAATGAGTGAAATAGCAATCACAAATTCACATCCCTGTAGGAGTCAAGCAGGTGTTAAATAAGTGACACCACCAGGTATTAGAAAAATGACAGTGTTAACCATGTGATAAATGGCAAATGACATTCAGCTTCATTGTCCAGTGGCCATGTGGAATGGTGGAGGCCACCACTGCTCAGATCCAGTAGATTGTTACTTTGCACAAATGCGGCCCCAGTTTTGCCAGCAATTTTGATTTTTCAAGAGAAATTAGACATCCTGATTTTTATGTGAACCCTAATTTTTAAAATAAGGGCAAGGAATTGAAACAGAATAGACAGTGGGGGCTAAATAATAATGTCCACAGCAGTTGCATGGGTCACTGATAAGTCTAGTGCAGAGGTTTAAAGGAAGTTCAAATTTCTTAGATTTTTAGGATGAATCTAAGTAGTAACTCCTAGTCTGCAGGTCATCTGACCCACAGAGCAGATAAACCGTGGAGCCATGTATGCCTGTAGAGCTTAAAATGCAAAATGACTTTGAAAGTTTATTTCAGTTTGGTAATTTGAAAATAGTGGTATACCATCTGCTTTTTATTTTCAAATGGTAATACCTTAAAAGGCCACAAAAGGGGGATGCTGCTTCATTAAAGTAAATGATCATATTCTTTATAGTACAGGAAATTGCTTTGCAAGCCAGTTTTAGGGATTTTTCTCTTTTGAAAATGAGAAAAGGAAAGAATACTGTGCTAAAAAACTAAAGGAATGTAAGAACATTTTTTACTTTTACCCTTAAAAATGTAAGGGATCAGTTTTCTTATTAAAAGGATTAGTAAATGAGTCCACTTTTGCTGCCTTTTTTGTTTTTTGTTTTTTTTTGAGACAAGGTCTCACTCTGTTGACGAGGCTGGAGTGCAGTGACGCTAAGGTAGCTCATTGCAACCTCCACCTCTTGGGCTCAAGCAATCCTCCCACCTTAGCCTCCAGAGTACCTAGGACTAGAGGCGTGTGCCACCACACCTGGCTAGTTTTTAAAATTATTTTTTAGATACAGGGTTTGTTATATTGCCCAGGTTGGTCTTGAACTCCTGGCCTCAAGTGATCCTTCCACCTTGGCCTCCCATAGTGCTGGGATTATAGGTGAGAGCCACTGTGTCCGGGCCACCTATGCCTTTTAACAGGGCCAGATAATGACTTTAGGTTCTTATAAGCTGGCACACAGGCCTGTTTCCATTACCTTATAACATAGGGTCTGTTTGTTTAACTCGAAAATATTCTCTTTTTAGGTATATTTCAGAAACCCAGGTCAGTCCTTCATGTGTATGCAAAACTTTTAGAATTGTGCTAAAAGTAAATAAAAATAGTTAATTGAAAGTAAATTAAGAGAATACATCTTGTTATAGAAAGGACTACTTTGAACTACTAGAAACTTCATTAATATTTCAGAAGTTACCACTTTTTGACCAAATAAAAAACAGTGTGTGGCATGAACCAAAGCTACTAAAGCTTCCTGTTTGGCCTTTCTTCCATGCATGTATTTTTCTTTCTTTTTTTGTCTCTTTGTATTTTTCATTTTCCTAAATATTCCTTTTTCTGTCTATCTTCATTTTCTTAGTGTGATGTATTTTCTTTCTTTCTTTGTGCTTCACGGTTCTCTTTTGTCATTAATTGGCATACAATATATATTATAAAGAAATATTTTAATACTGGACTTGATTATAATAGAAAAAGTGTTTGGAATATTTTTTTTCTAAAATAAAATTAATGTTTAAAAAATATGAGGTTCTTGATTAATATTTATATCATAAGTACAGGTCAGTGATGCAGAAAATTACTTCCTCAATTCTGTTTTGCAAGAATTTATTTGCATACAGTTGGTATTTGAATTATAAATTATTCTTAGCTATTCATTAAATGAAGTCACTCAAGGATTGTTATTAGGCAGTACAAGTTACAGTACATCACTGAAAGTCATGAAATTGCACTTTTACAAAATGTTTATGACTGAAGCGTTGCCAGTTTGGATTGGCAGTAAGGGCACAGCCCAGCGGTGTGGCGGGTTCAGTTCCAGTCCACTGCAGTGAGGTGAATATTGCAATAAAGCAAATCACACAGATTGTTTGGTTTCCCAGTGCATATAAAATTTATGTTTATACTGTACTGTAGTCTATAGCATCATGTCTAAGAACAATTTACATACCTTAATTAAAAAACACTTTATTGTTAAAAAATGCTATCGATTATCTGAGCCTCTAGTGAATCATCATCTTTTCACTGGTGAAAGATCTTGCCTTGATGGTGATGGCTGCTGACTGATCAGGGTGGTGGTTGCTGAAAGTTGGAGTGGCTGTGGCAATTTCTTAAAATAGGACAACAAAATTTGCTGCATCAATTGACTCTTCCTTTCATGAAAGATTTTTCTTTTGTGTGTGCTATGCTGTTTGATAGCATTTTACCCACAGTAGAACTTTCAAAATTGGATCCATCCTCTCATACCCTGCTGTTGCTTTATCAACTAAGTTTATGTGATGTTCTGAATCCTTTGGTACTTCAACAGTGGTCACAGCATCTTCACCAGGAGTAAATCCCTCCTCAAGAAACCACTTTCTTTGCTCATCCATAAGAAGTAACTCCTCATCCATTCAGACTTTTTCGTGTTTGCAGTGATTCAGTCACATCTTGAGGCTAACTTCTAATTCTGTCAGGTTTCAGTCTGGAAATGTCAGTTCTTGGTGCGCTCATGGCTGAAGAATGACCAGATGCACCAAAGGAAGGCAAGCACGGAAATGAGGTGTATCGAGGAGAGAAAGGTAGATTATAGGACAAGCGCAAGATAGAGGTTTACAGATCGTGATACATATGCCACAGATGACTGGACCCATTGTTGCAGCAAAGGAAGGGCCAAAAAAGGGCCTGGTTATGGTCTGCGTCTTGTTGTATAGTGCCTGGATTGGGACCTCCCTCGTGGTTCAGAGGTCAGCATGGAACCACTTTGGTTGGACAATTGGGAGTTGCATGTCCTGAGTCTTACTACACATGCAGGGTTGTTCTAGGTCACCTTCTGGACCCTTGTACCTATGCTGCTTGGCCGCTTGGCTGGAGAGTCCTCTGCATTCTTTTGCAGTTGGCACGCTAGGTTCTGATTGGCCAATTGTAGGGTGTTTCCTCCTCCCCCAGGTATGGCAGTCGCTCCAGACAGGATTAAGGTGGGGCAGCACCAGGGTGGGGGCCCACTTTTGTTCCTGGGAGACCCAGAATCCCTTGCTATCTTCCTAACAGTTCTCTTGCTATTTCTACCATATCTGCAGTGACTTCTGCTAAAGTCTTAAACTCCTCAGTCATCCATGAGGATTAGAATCAACTTTTTCCAACTCCTGTTAATGTCAATATTTTGACCACCTCCCATGAGTCATGAATATTCTGAATGGCATCTAGAATGGTAAATCCTTTCTAGAAGGTTTTCTATTTACTTTTTCCAGATCCATCAGAGGAATCACTATCTATGGCAGTTATATCCTTACAAAATGTATTTCTTAAAAAACAAGACTTGAAAGTTGAAATGATTCCTTAATCCATGAGCTGTAGGATGGATGCTGTGTTAGCAGGCATGAAAACAACATTAGTCTCCTTGTACATCTCCGTTAGAGCTCTTGGGTGACCAGGTGCCTTGTCAATATTTTGTTTGTGGCACCCAAAAAAAATTACAATGGTAACATCAAAGATCATTGATCATAGATTATCATAACAGATATAATAATGAAAAAGTTTGAAATATTGTGAGAATTACCAAAATGTGACACAGAGCCATGAAGTGAGCACATGCTGTTAGAAAAATGGTGCTGATGTACTTAATGCAGGGTTACCATAAACCTTGAATTTGTAAAAACAGTATGTGCGAAGAACAACAAACAAGTTCTGCCTGTGGTTCAATTTTAGTGAAATTTATCTTTAAATGAACTATTTTTTTAGGTGGAATTAAGTACTTCCTTATGTCTGTGTGTAGAATCATAAGATTAATCAGCCTTTGACCTTTTCTGGCTTTCACCTCTTTCTGCTGGAAGCCTTTATAAACACCACGGGGAGTTTACATCTTACCTGACGTACTCAGAGATAGAGTGGGTCCCTTTCACTTACTGGATCAGTTTGCAAGCCCCCACCTGGCATTGGCAGTTCTACATCAAGTTCTTCCAGATCCTATTTTGTGTACATGTCCGGAGCAGACTGGAACTCTTGAGTCCTACGTAAATGACAAATGACAATGGTTAGAATTCCCGATTTTAACAAGGACGGGGTGGGTTTTACCTTTTTGGTTTACTTACTTTAAATTATGTGAATTTTCAGATAACCCCATTAATTGGACTTAATTTTCTTTCTTTTTTCTTTTCTAGGAAGTGTTATTGGTTTGAAAGGCAACTTTGGCCAGTCTGCGTACAGTGCCAGTAAAGGAGGATTAGTGGGATTTTCACGTGCTCTTGCTAAAGAGGTAGCAAGAAAGAAAATCAGAGTCAATGTAGTTGCACCAGGTAAGTGAAAACTTTTTATTAAAATAACTTTATTGATTATATATATATATATATTTTTTTTTGAGACAAGAGTCTCACTCTGTTGCCCGGGCTAGAGTGCCATGGCATCAGCCTAGCTCACAGCAACCTCCAACTCCTGGGCTCAAGCAATCCTTCTGCCTCAGCCTCCCGAGTAGCTGGGACTACAGGCATGCGCCACCATGCCCGGCTAATTTTTTCTATATATTTTTAGTTGGCCAATTAATTTTCTTTCTATTTTTAGTAGAGATGGGATCTCGCTCTTGCTCAGGCTGGTTTCAAACTCCTGACCTTTGCGATCCTTCCGCCTCGGCCTCCCAGAGTGCTAGGATTACAGGCATGAGCCACCGTGCCCGGCCTGTAATTTTTGTTTTATAGAGATGGAAGCCATTAATTGGCCCATTAGTAGTCATTTATTGACATTTGGATAGAACAGTTCTGAAATGATTGTGAAAAAAATCAAGTAATGAACTGATGACTAGAAAAAAATGCACCTCATATTTTACAAAAATAAAACTCTTTATTTTTAAATTTCTCAATAATTATGGAATAACTTAAGGTAGAGAGGATCTCAGAGATCATTTATTCCAGTCATGTCTGTAGTTTAGAAAACTGAGAACTAGGATTCAGAGTGATTTGTCTAAGGTTACACAGTTTATGGCAGAGCTGTTACTAAAAGTTTTATCTTTTGATTTCTACCTAATAGAAGCTTGAAAATAATGTCCCTTTAGATTTCCTTTAAATCATTATAAACTTTAGATCTTTTTGTTCTTTCGCCACTATGGTCTGTCTAAATTATCTGGAACTTTCCAATTTCCTTTTATATTATTTGCCTTTTGCCAAAATACTGGTTGATAAAATTGCCTGGATTAGTGAAGAGGGCAATAAAAAGATGCTAAAGCTGAAAAATATATTATCACTAATTAGCTGGTGTGCTAGAAATTTTGGTTAGGTATTTACTTGATTTTTTAATAAAATGAGTGTTTGTTGTATACTTCTGCCAGTTAGCCATGGAATCTTTGTGCTAGCTTACTATATGTATTTAAGAATTGATCACCATTGTATAACAAAGAAGGCAGTTTATTTTGTTCACTGGTTGTGAGAAAGAGTGGGCTAAATGGACCTCCACCACCTTTCCCTTTCCAGTCACTGGTGGCTCTTGCTTGGACCCTGGAATGGGTGTGTTATTTGGCACTGCAGTTGAGCCAGCAGGTATCAGGGACTTATCAAAATGTCCTGTTAACCCTTTTGGACTGTAATGTGCCTCATCCTAGTTCATTTTTTAGGCCCAGAGGCTAGCTAAATTCAGACATTCTAAATCCGTGAACGTGTGATAAATGACTGTCGTTCAGATGCATCCATTTAAAACAAATCCAAAATCTGCATTGTCATTGTCTTGGCACTGTTTTCTATGCCGGCTGATTGATTTTGGCGTGAGCCTAGGTTAACCACATACGGAATACATTATTTGTGGTTT
Organism: Cheirogaleus medius; assembly: GCA_008086735.1. Lineage (NCBI taxonomy): Eukaryota > Metazoa > Chordata > Mammalia > Primates > Cheirogaleidae > Cheirogaleus > Cheirogaleus medius. Next base: position 42,199,175 of record VBSM01000483.1, read on the forward strand.
GGAACGACGTGTGTTTGCTTTCTTCTCTTTTCAGTATGGGAATAGTGTTAGTAATGAAGCGTTAATTTTAGTTCATGATGACTTAAAAGCTGAATGGTTTAGGAATAATGCAAGTGTTCTTAACTAAGTTTCTCTTGCGTGCAAGGGCTGTGCTAGGTCTCAGACTCACCGAAATAAATGAGATATTTCTGCCACAGGAGCTAAGTATAATGGGAAAGACAGACATACAAACAAATAATTACAGTGTCATGTGAGGAATGTAAAATGAGGTACATATATGATGCTGTGGAGACGCTGAAGAAGGAATGCTTAAGTTTTTCTAGAGTGAGTGAGTTGTCAAGACAGAGGACTAAGTGGTGGAAATCCAGTTTGTATGCAGAGGGGAAGTTTTAACAGTGTTATGGAAGTGTGGTATTATAGTCTTTCTTAATGATCTTACTTTTCTGTGCAATTCTTTTGGGAAGTGGTAATTTTATTTATCACTTATCCTTCTGTTGAGCATACAACCGTTATAGGGCATAATATGTATGTATTTATCATGGTGTTTGAATTTCCAGTGCAGTGTATACTACAGGTAAAAACTCATTGCTGGAAATGTGGCCATTTAATAGGGTAACCTTTATTATATTATATTGTTTATATAATAGATAATATATGTTATATATATAGCATTTTCACAGTATGAATTTGCTTCATTGGTCAAAAGCAAAGTTGAAAAAGCAGAATTAAGTAAATTCTATGAATTATTTATTAATGTTATTTTAGGTAGTGATTTCAACCAGATTCTTCACCAGATCTTTTAACAGAGCTAACAAACATCAGAGTGAACAAATATGTTTCTTTTCCTGCCACTTTTCCTGGTCACTTTCAAATGGAGGTTGCCGTTAGCAGGAAAACAGTTAAAACCATATTACAACAGGAAAAGCAAGGAACAAGTAAAATAAGAAGTTAGGCTGTCATTCACTGCCTAATAGTGTTGACTGCTTTTAAAGATCAGGAGTTGCTAATCTTTGATATGAATTTAAATATAAAGTAAACTTCTCATCACGGTTAAATCTTACTGATTGGAAAATATTGAATATGAGAAACAGAATATTTGATAAATTGAACTTGTAATGGATATTACTTTTAAAAATATATGTTATGTATGTTTTGAATAGATAATATATACATACTGCACAAAATTCAGAAGTACAAAAAGGCATAGAGCAAAGAGTGAGTCCTCTCCTCTAGACATTCAGGTACTTTCCTTAAAGTAGCCACTGTTAACTACATAGTTTCTTCTCTATTTTATATAAAAGCCAATAAAGAGTATTTGTGTGTGTGTATGTATGTAGGTATTGAAGACAACACAAATTGTATCATATGTTCGCAGTGTTCTATAACTTGCTTTTGTCATAGAACAATATATCCTGGTGACGTTTCTATATCATTCCATATAGAGCTGCTTCATTTTTTAAAACAACAGCTTTATGGAAATATAATTCACATACCATACAATTAACTCATTTTTAAGGTGTACAGTTCAGTGGTTTTATTAATCGTATTGTCGCAGAATTGTCCAGTCATCCCCACAGTAAATTTTAGAACATTTTCATCACCCCCAAAGAAATCCTGAACCCATGAGCATTCATTGCCCATTTCCCTCCAATCTCTCCAGCTTCTATTAACCGTTAAACTACTTTTGATCTCTATATATTTTCCTATTCTGGATATTTTATATGAATGGAATCATATAACATTTGGTGTTTTGTGACTGGTGTATCACTTTTAATGGCTGAACTAAAACATAAAGCAATGTCTGTTTTAAGGATATACTGAACTTATTTAACCTATTGTCTCTCGATGGGCATTTAGGTTGTTTCTGATCTTTTTCTCTTAAAATTAATGATGCAGTGATAATACTTTCATGTAATTTGTTTTGCACATTTGCAAGTATATGAGTGTGATCTTGGGAATGGAACTGCCACGGCTCCAAGAGTATATGCACTTTTAATTTTGACAAACAGTAAAGCATTGCATTTATTTCTATAGGGTACCTTAAATGTTTGGTACTTTTTTTAAGTTGAAGAGCTTTTATGTTTACTAATACTTGGAGAAAATCTTATTGACAAATGCTTGCGTAAGCTTGGCAGCTACTCAGAGCAGATATTACTCTAGGTGCTCTTTTGTGCTATTTGGCATGGAGTTGATTTCTCCACTGCTTCCCTCTACAAATGTAATATTAAGACATGACAATATGTTCTGGTTCATTTTTGGTCTAGTTTTGGTAAGAACATTGTTTCTTCTCCCTTAGAAAAGTGTCTAGGGCTATTTTTGTTTTTTCTAGGTCCTAGAAACTTATACTAGAGAATGGATATCTGAGCCAGTAGATGTGTTCAGTAGTGTCACATCCCACAATTGTTCATACTGGTGATAGGCTAAGATCTGGGTATCTTATTTAAATATAAAGTCTCTCCTGTGTATAAAAATGTTGAAAACTAAAATAGTGACTTACTAATATGGAAATGAGATGTTGCTATATATTTATAGTAGATAGATATTCAGAAATGGGTAAAGGAAATATATTTTCTTTAGAGTTCGTCAGATATAAATTCTCACTGAACAAGAGCCATGCACTTGCTTTTATGAGCAAGAGTATCCCTGTTCCTAAAGCATTAATATTTTTAAAAAGTGTACTAGGTGTGTCTTCATGTACACAGAACTAAAATAGAAGTATCCTTGTTCTAAGTTGGTCGAGTGCATGTCATTTTAGTTATCTATTGATTTAAGGAGTGATAACTTGGTCGCCAATTGGAAACCTCTGTCCAACAAGTGACACAATAACATAATTTGTTGGACAGTGGCACCTACTGGTAGTTTATAATTTTTATAGCCCAGTTTGAAAGGCACTGTAAATATATATACCTAGTAAAAAGAGGAGTAGAGCAAAATTTCCAGAACTTTAAAAATAAAGTGAATGAATGATATGGGAGATGGTCCTTTGGGGCCAAGGAGAGAGAGCACACTGAAAATCAATGCAAGTGGAGACATGAGTGTGTAAGATTTGTGAGGACCTCAGGTCTATGGTATGGAATGGAACCCAAAAGACTGTTTATATGTAGTGCCCTGGGTTGTTAATATATTTATTAAATATAAATGAGAATCACATGGTTCATGACCTTTAGCATAAAATGACGTTGAAATTCGGTAGAGCCTGGAGTAATTTATCATTAGAGACTAGCTTCACATTTTTAATTTAATTTCTGATAAACTGGGGACAGACTTATATGAGTTTTTAAAAAGCTACAGGTAGATGATTAGGGCAGTAAAACTATTCTGTCTGGTACTATACTGGTGGATACATGACTTTGCATTTGTATAGTCAAAAGAGTGAACCCTAATGTAAACTGTGGACTTCACTTGATAATGTATTAATATTGGTTCATCAGTTATAACAAACGTACCACATTAGTTTCCATAGTGTAGTGGTTATCACGTTTGCCTGACAAATGTACCGCATTAAGGTAAGACAATAATAGTAGGAAATTGGGGGAGGCAGTGTGATAAGTGAGTATATGGGAACTGTACTTTTCTGTTTAATTTTTCTGTAAACCTAAATTTTTTTATTTTTTAAATTTGAGACAGCGTCTTGCTCTGTTACCTTAGCTAGAGAGCAGTGGGGTCATCATAGCTCAGTGCATCCTCGACCTCCTGGGCTCAAGTGATCCTCCTGCCTCAGCCTCCCAAGTAGCTGGGACTATAGGCATGCACCACCACCCCTGGCTGGATTCCATTTTTTGTAGAGGTGGGGTCTTGCTATGTTGCTCAATCTGGTCATGAACTGCTAACCTCAAGCAGTCCTCCCACCTTGGCTTCCCAAAGTGCTGGGATTACAGGTGTGAGCCACCGCGCCAGTCCTGTAAACCTAAATTTGTTCTAAAATATAAAGAACTGCAGATAATGATGAGAAGAAGGCTCTTTGGACGTGTTCTTGTCTTCCATAGGAAACATCATAATCAAAGAGGAAAAGCCAGTATTGGTGAATTCATCTCTTCCTTTCAGCTTGGTCTCTGACACCCACTGTAGTTTCCTGCAGAGTGCAGTGATGGCTAGCAGCTGTCCCGTGGTGGTTGTCATTCCAAGTATCTATTCATAGGTATGGGGAGAGGCAGCAAGCTTGCCCTAATTAAATCACACCCTTACCTTCCACGCTTGAGCATTGGTGGGAGACTTTATATGAGGTGGGTGGCTGAACATCATGATCCCAGTTCTGGACTTTTTAAAATCATTGCTGGATTCAGAGGGTTCCACTCTGTTTTTCACCAGTCTTGCCCAACATGGACTTAGACCATAGCAGAGCTGAATCCAGGCTATAATGTTTAACAGGACCTTATTAAAAGCTTCAAGATATTAGCCTTTATCTGTTCCATATATCGGGCTTGCTTGGTTTTTTTGGGAGGACCACAGTCTGTCCTCGCAGCCCACATCTGTTATATGTGGCAGAGGTCATCTTTCTGTCTCATTGGGATTGTCCTTGAACATGTCTCACTGCCTAGGTCTCCCTGCCTATCCAAGATTTGCCTTCCCGTAACTCATGCCTTGTTCTAGATCGGTTTTTTTTTTCCAAGGTGAAAAAGCACCTTTAAGTGGCCTCTCACAGCTCATTAGGTCTTACTCTTTGTCTCCAAAAGGTCAGACACATCAGAACTGACATCCTCCCGGAACAGGGCAGATCAGTTCCATTCAGTACAGTATGAATGAAAACCCAGAATAGCATCATTGCTTCTTTATAATTGGTAGTACTCTAACCTCCATATACCTAGCAATGTAAGAACTGAGGGTCCTTTTAGGGGCGTTTACTTTACTAAACTTCAAGTAAAGTTAGGAAGTCACGAAGACTACTTAATGAGGCATACTTTTCATCTTTAAATCCGTGTTGTAGAGCTAAAGGAAACCTCAAGAGATCTGTCATTTTCAGCCTGTTTGATTTTATGATACAGAAACAGCCTTACAGTTGTAAATGCTGCATGACTTCCCTCAGGTCATAGCTTTAATAGTATTAGCAGAGCAGGGAACAGAATCTAGTTTAATGTGTCCTAATCCAGTGGTTTTTTTAACCACAGAATGCTACCTTTGAGAAAAGGCCACCAAAGCCAGTTAGAAGCTGAGCTTGCAATTTGCTGATTCATAGTCACAAGGTCTTTCTTATGAGCCAAGAACTACTACTGCAGTTTATTTTGTTTTTGTTGTTGTCTTTTTATTTTTATTTATTTTTTAAGACAGGGTCTTGCTTTGTTGCCCAGGCTAGTGTGCGGTAGCATCATCATAGCTCACAGGAACCTCAAACTCCTGGGTTCAGGTGATCCTCCTGCCTTGGCCTCCTGAGTAGCTGAGACTACAGGTGCGAGCTACTGCACCTGGCTAATTTTTCTATGTTTGGTAGAGACAGGATCTCGTTCTTGCTAAGGCTAGTCTCGAACTCCCAAAGTGCTAGGATTACAGGTATGAGCCACCGTGGGCCCATGTTTTTGTTTTTCAGAATAAAACACATCATTGATTTTTCTTCTGAGAGTTAGTGGGTAGTATTCTATGCTAATTTTGCTGTTAGGTTGGTGCAAAAGTAATTGTGATTTTAGCATTGTTAAAATTTGCTGTTTGATATTGGAATACATTCTTAAATAAATTTGGTTATGTCATATTTCATTTTAATACACATTTCTCACTGTATGTTTTTTTGCTAATGACTTATTTCTTGCTGTTTATTTGATATTTATTTTAGACTATGGAAATGATGTTAGACAAAAAGCAAATGTGAGCGATTTTCTAATTCGAGTTCAAAATGGGTCATAAAGCAGTGGAGACAACGAGCAACCTCAACAGCGCAATTGGTCCAGGAACTGCTAACGAACATACAGTGAAGTGGTGGTTCAAGAAGTTTTGCAAAGGAGATGAGAGCCTTGAAGATGAGGAGCGCAGTGGCCAGCCATGGGAAATTGACAGTGACCAGTTGAGAGCGGTCATTGAAGCTGATCCTCTTACAACTACACTAGAAATTTCCCAAGACTTCAACGTTGACCATTCTATGGTCAACCATTCTACGGTCGTTTGGCAGTTGAAACAAATTGGAAAGGTGAAAAAACTTGATAAGTGGGTGCTTCATGAGCTCACCGAAAATCAAAAAAATCATCATTTTGAAGTGTTTGTTGTCTTCTCTTACTGTACGTAACAACGACAAACCATGCACCAAAAAGTGGATCCTCTATGACAACCAGCCAGTGATGACCGGCTCAGTGGTTGGGCCGAAAAGAAGCTCCAAAGCACTTCCCAAAGCCAAACTCGCACCAAGAAAAGGTCATGGTCACTTTTTGGTGGTCTGCTGCTGACCTGATCGGTGCTTTCTGAATCCCGCAAAACCATTCCATCTGAGAAGTATGCTCAGCAGATTGACGACATGCACTGAAATCTGCAACGCCTGCATCCGGCATTGGTCAACAGAAAGGGCCCAATTCTTCTCCATGGCAACGGCTGCATGTTGCACAACCAACACTTCAAAAGTTGAACAAATTGGGCTACGAAGTTTTGCCTCATCCGCCACATTCACCTCACCTCTTGCTGACCGACTACCACGTGTTTAAGCATCTCAACAATTTTTTGCAGAGAAAATGCTCCCGCAACCAGCAGGATGCAGAAAATGATTTCCAAGAGTTTGTCGAATCCTAAAGCATGGATTTTCATGCTTCAGGAATAAACAAACTTATTTCTTGTTGGCAAAAATGTGTTGATTGTAATGGTTCCTATTTTGATCAATAAAGATGTGTTTGAGCCTAGTTAATAACAATTTAAAATTTACATCCGAAACCACAATTACTTTTGCACCAAACTTAATAGAATTCAGAATTACCTTAGAGTAAAGGATAATTGTGTCATGAACTCTGAGAAGATAACATGAACTTTATATTTATTCATGAAGAATACATTCACAATTTAACTTTTTCAACTTTTATAACAAATGTGAGATGCGTTTTCTTCCTAGGATACTCTCTGAGACACCTAGGAAAATAAACGTGTCCAAAAGCAGAAACCTTTGGCTGTCAAGAACTCCATGGTGGTATTCTTAAGATGATTGGATTGCCTGTTGATTACTGTAGCTCTTCACTGGAGTTAAGTTTCATTCATAGTTTGCGTAACAGTGTGCAGAGGCTGGTGCCATTATCTGTGTCACCTGCTCCGCCTCCTGTCCTTGCTTTCCTCTGGCCATTTCATTGTTCTTAAAGATGAAAGGAAATGTTGCTGAATTTTAAAACAGATGTGGTAAGATTTAAGGGCAGAGGAGATTATTTCACAATGTAATGTCACAGCGAAACATAAATAATTCAAAATTAGTTTTTTTGTTTGTTTGTTTTTTTTTTGAGACAGAGTCTCACTCTGTTGCCCTGGCTAGAGTGCCGTGGCGTTAGCCTCGCTCACAGCAACCTCAAACTCCTGGGCTCAGGCGATCCTTCTGTCTCAGCCTCCCAAGTAGGTGGGACTACAGGCATGTGCCACCATGCCCGGCTAATTTTTTTCTATATTTTAGTTGGCCAATTAATTTCTTTCTATTTTTTAGTAGAGATGGGGTCTCGCTCTTGCTCAGGCTGGTTTCGAACTCCTGAGCTCAAATGATCCGCCCACCTCGGCCTCCCAGAGTGCTAGGATTACAGGCGTGAGTCAAAATTAGTTTTGTTGTTGCAGGCCCTCTTTATAGACCATCTGAAGTTAGTACTGTGCGTCCTTTTTCAATAACTTACCTGAATACAAAAATAATATATGTGTGTTGTATACCAGAAAGAACAGAAAATTATGAAGAAAATGAAAATCACTTGTAATTCTAGTATTTCATGGTAATACCTTAATATTTTGATATATAGTATACTTTTTTGGTCATTAGCATATGTTAGTTTTTTTTGTTTTGTTTTTAATAGTGGTATAATGGAATCATTGGTAACCTACTTTTTAAATATACAAATGTTATGTTTTCATTCATTTATAATATTCTAGCCTGGCTAGCTCAGTCGGTAGATAATGAGACTCTTAAATATTCTTCTATACCATAATTTTTAATAGCTGCATATTCTGTTGTGTGTATGTATTATGACTTATTTTATCAGTTCCTCATTGCTTTCAGTTGATTTTACTTATTTCCAGTTTTTCCCCCATAACACTGTCATTCATAGGCTTCGTGATAGAAAAATCTGATTATTTTTTGTAAGACTTTTAAGAAAATATTTAGATATTTATAACTAGACAATTTGAAAACTATACTTTTGAGATTGCATATTAAATTTTCACTTCACATGTTATGTTGAACTTTTAGTCCACCTATTTTTTTGTGACCTTAAACTTTAAAAAATTTCTAATTATTGTTCTTTTTATAAGGATTAATATTTGCCTTCATTTTTAAAACCTAAATGATTGAGTGTTGTATAGAATACTGATTATATTGGTTAAGTATTTTGTTACTAATATGTATTTGTATGTCTCATATTAATCTTACAAGATGTTCTTAATAAATCTACCATTCTTCCTGATATATATGTAATCATTTAGAATTGGTTGCTTAATATATTATGTAGTACTTTATATTTTAGAATGTTATACCTTTTTTAGAACATGTTCTCTGCAAACTTTATTATATACATCAATACTGTATTAAAATTTGAATTTTCTGTGTATATGTACATCAGAATTGGATATGACCATAAGATTCTTTGTCTTATATGAATATGGAAAATACTGACCTTTCTAATCATCAACTATCTTAGCTATGGCAAATGGAACCAACTAACTTTTGTTGGAATTGCCAAATCAGTTCATGTGACCACCTTTGTGATACCTTCCTTCCACTGAGATTGCCTCCACTCTTCTGCCCCTACCCAGGTGAAAATTAGTGAGTTCTGTGGCATTTTGTGTATACCTTTATAAGGACATTCACCAGACTTCCTTATATTATTGGGAGTGCAAGTGACTGTTTCCTCTGAAATCATAGGTTACCTAAGGAATGGAATGTTGCTTTATTCATGTTTGTATCTACCCACTAACATTTTGCTAGCAGGTGGGCCACATAAATGGGGGTCAGATAAATTTGTGTTCAATAAATATTCATTGAGTTAAATTGAATAAAATGTAGACTTGGTTACTTGATTGCTAAACAAAACTCTATTTTCTAAACAAGGTTTATTAATAATTTCAAATTAAATTTTCAGGAACAAATTCATTTTTTTTTAATTCATCAGATGTCTCAGTTTCTACCCCTTTCAACTAAATAAATAAACATTTCTCTTTTAGGATTTATTCACACAGATATGACGAAAGACTTGAAAGAAGAACATTTTAAGAAAAATATTCCTCTTGGGAGGTTTGGAGAAGCCAGTGAGGTGGCGCATGCTGTCGTGTTTCTCTTAGAGACGCCGTACATCACGGGGCATGTCCTAGTAGTGGACGGGGGGTTGCAGCTCACCGTGTGACTGACAGGTGGTTCGGTTATTAGGGTGTTAGGATCAAGAGCACACGTTGGCTATTGATTAGAGAATCATACCTACATTTGCTGATCAACTCTACTCACGCTGCAAATGTCGATTTCCATCTTCATATGAATATATCTGAAAAGAACAATGTGCGACCAGTTGTATTTTCTAAAGGAAATGCATTGTCTATCTTTGGTTGCCTTACAGGCTATAGCAGTTTTAGCGCATAGGTATTTTACAAGTCGTATAAACAGGTGTGAATTTATATATTTGCCTCAAAAGTGGTAAAAATTATATTGTCTAATTATGATGAATTGTTTCATTTATGCTGAATTTTCTAGAAGTTAATCTTGTGGGCTGTTGCCAAGAGGAGAGTATCTAGATAGAGGACATTGATCAGTTGCCAGTACTTTAGCAAACCTAAAGATCAATGTGTTTCTTTTGCATGTGCTTGCGTGACCAGTTTTTATATAGTTTGGAAAAAATAGTATCAAATAAATAAAGACATGAATTTAAAATTGATTTCTTTGAGTGGTATTACTCTTGACTGAGCAACTGGACAAAACAATGGTGCAAATTTAAATGTACGGTATAGCGGTATAGAAATTCTCATAGGTAATGAAGATTAACCCTTAAGGTTTTAATAATATCTGGTACAGTAATGAGCTACATAGACCTCATCAACTTAGGGAGTATTTTTTAACCCACAAAATAGTGTAGTGAGCTACTTAAAAACCGCATAAGAAATGCAAGATTTAAAAAATTAAGAGTATTTTGCATGAGTGAATATAATGATCCTTACCCTAAAGTTTTAATAAATAATTCCTTATGAATAGTCATAAATAATAACTTAAATAAATATGCAGTAACAATAAATTAAATGTCTTTACAAGAAACAGTTATAACATTAGTCTTAAAAGGGAATATTTGCCTGGGAGTAGAGATAAAGACACAAACTGAATGTAAAGTATGAGGCAACGTCTATTTTGCATTTAACTCTTTTGTGAGGAACTGTGTGACATTTTCATGGTCACTAGATTCATCTTGATTTTTATTATTTATCATTTTCAAAATGGTTTAAGTGCTGCATTTTTTTTTTTTTTTTTGAGACAGAGTCTCACTCTGTTGCCTGGGCTAGAGTGCCGTGGCGTCAGCCTAGCTCACAGCAACCTCAAACTCCTGGGCTCAAGCGATCCTCCTGCCTCAGCCTCCCGAGTAGCTGGGACTACAGGCATGCGCCACCATGCCCGGCTAATTTTTTCTATATATTTTTAGTTGGCCAATTAATTTCTTTCTATTTATAGTAGAGATGGGATCTCGCTCTTGCTCAGGCTGGTTTCGAACTCCTGACCTTGAGCTATCCTCCCGCCTCGGCCTCCCAGAGTGCTAGGATTACAGGCGTGAGCCACCACGCCCGGCCTAAGTGCTGCGTTTTAAAATACATCTTTTTAGAGTGTTTTTAGAGCTGAACATTATTTTAAATAAGAGATTTAATTCTATATTGAAAGTCAGTGCAGAACTACTAATAGGATGTACTAATAAATATAAAGTAATATTATAATTCAAAGCAGTATTCTAAATCAAGATTCCTGATTCCTTAAATGTTATTTTAAATTTGTCTTTGATACAGTCTTCTTTGCTTAGATTAAGGTAATTTTCTAATAATACTTGCTTTCTGTTTCTGTAAGCAGTTACCAGCTACTGCCTTATGTTCAGAGGTTCAAAAACTTCAGTGAATTCTTAACAAGAAGAGTCATCTGTAGCTGTTATCTGACTCTTATGAGCCCATAGCCCAGCCTGTGTGTAGCATTTTTTTAAAAAGGTTTATGGTTAACATTTTTGCATAGAGAATTTTTAAATTTGTGCTTGTTTTCATATTTTTATTCATATTCAATTTACAAGAAGGTTGATAACTGCTTTTTATAGATAGAATTATGTGTTATAAATTACTTTGAGGGAGAATCATTTGTGCAAAGAAGATCATTTAATTTACATGCTTCTGTTATCTGGAATAAAGGGAGAAGACTACGCTGGATATTTAAGAATTATGCCTTATATATTGCCAAAACATTTTCCCAAGCTTTTCATATAGAAGTGTGTGTAAATTCAGAAATCATACTACTGCCCTAAGAAATAAAGTGGTTCTTTACTTCACGTTATACACAAAGATCAGTAAGAATAACCCAATAGGAAAATGGGAGGAGGATACAAAACAGGCATTTCACAGAAGAGGGGATACATAGTCAACATATGTTACACATATGTTCAAAGTAATTAGGAATATGCAAATTAAGACCACAATGAGATTTTAGTTGACATTCGAGTGACAAAAATTAATGTCTGATAATATCAAGTGATAGAAGTGCTTCTTGAACTTTAATAGGAATCATCTGTGGATCTTTTTTAGAATGCAGCTTCTGATTTAGTAGATCTGGACTGGGGCCTGAAGTGCTATATTTCTAACAAATTTCCAAGTGATGCTGATGGTGCTGGTCTGTGAACCACAATTTCAGTTGGAAGATTGTAGAGTATGTAGACCCACAGGATCTTTTAAATATGAAAATATGTCTGTGTGTCATTTGTGATACAATCTTTGCTCCTGGAGGCTGCCCGCATTTCTTCTCATGTTTTCATGTGCAGCACAGGCTGAGTCTACCAGCAATGGAAGGTTGAGACCCTGTCATGCTTTGAATCTCTCTAACTTCCCCTTCTGCTGCTTCTCTCTGACTGCAGCTAGGAAAAAGTTCATTGCTTTTAAGGATTCATGTGATTAGATTGGGTCCACCCGGATAATCCAGGGCCATCTCCATATTTTGAGGTCTGTAACCTCAATTATATCTGCAAAACCCCATTACCCATGTCATGTAACATTCATGGAATCCAGGGATTAGGGAATGGACATCTTCCGGGGAACCATTGTGTCTACCAGAATGGAAAATCATAATCATTCACTCAATTCCCAGACTCGGACCAGTTCTCAGACCAGAGATAATCAGTTGAAGAAAGAGGCTGTGTCTTCTTGATGAGGATATTTGATGAAGAACGCTGCAATAACACAGCAAATGTACACAGTGCAATTCCATATCCTTTGTCAAAGGAATCTAAGGTCATTTGCCCAAGTAACAGTACACTGGGGAAAGGGGTCTAACCGGATCTTTTAAGGATTATGGGGAATAGAGTCAAGCTGACATTGCTACCAGAGGACCCAAACACCACAATGGTGCCCATGTGAAATGGGGGCTATGTGGAGACCAGTGATAAATGGAGCACTGGGCCAAGTCTGTTTCACAGTTGGGTCCCCTGTGTCCCCGGACCCAGTCTGTGGTCATTTTCCCAGTTCCTGAATGCATTTTCTTCACGGATATATTTAATAACTGGCAGAACCATCACACTGGTTCTTTGACCTATGGATAAATAATCATCATGGTAGGAAAGGACAAGTAGAAACCACTGAGACAACTTCTGTGTAAGATAGTCGATCAGAAGTAATAGATCCTGGTGGAATGGCAGAGATTAATGTCACTCTCAATGACTTAATGGTTCAGGGGTGGTGATTCCTAGAATAAGTCCATTTAATTAATGAGACTGCCCCTGCAGAGGAGTGGTGGACTATGGTACATCTAACAAAGCAGCTTCCTGGCTACAGCTGCTGTACCAGAAATGGTGTCTTGACTGGATTCGATCCATGCAGCCCATGGCACTTCATATGCAACTACTGATATGAAGAATGCCTTCTTTCAGTACCCATCACAAAGGAAGATGAAAAGCAGTTCACATTCACTTGTTATGGACAAAAGTATACATTTATGGCTGTGCCCTAGGGCTACTTCAACTCTCCTGCCCTGGGTCACAATACAGCCCAAAGGGACCTTGATTGTCTTGACCTTCAGCAAAACATTGCGATTCACCTAATGACATGTTTGTAACGCTCTTTGGCAATGCCCTAAACACCCTTTGCATGTTATCACACCTCTCTGGCAAAAGCAGAATTTAAACAACCTCGATTAGTCAAAACAATTTTTAAAAGGTAAACAAAACTGGACAGATGATACTGCCTGACATCAAGACTGACTATAATGCCACAGTAATAGTCAAGACGCAGTGGTATTGGCGAAATGACAGACATATAGATCAAGGGAACTAAACAGAATCCAAGAGTGAATCCACATGAGTATGGTCACTTGATCTTTGACAAAGGCTCCCAGGCAGTCCAGTGAAGAAAAGGAAAGGCTTTGATCAAATGTGGCTTGAACAACTGGTTGACCATATGGAAGAAAATGACCTTAACTTCTGCATCACCCCAAACACAAAAATTAATCTGAAATAGATGCGACATAAATATGAAAACTGAAACTATAAAATTTGCGTAAGAAAATATAGGAAAAAAATTCCGTGACCTTGGTGTAGGCAAAGACTTGTTAGATGAGACACAAAACGTGTAAGCCATACACACAAAAAAAGGTAAATTAGGTTTTATCAAAATCAAGAAATTTTGCTCTTTGAAAGATATTAAGAAAGTGAAGCCTGGTGCAGTGGCTAATGCCTGTATTCTTAGCACTCTGAGAGGCTGAGGTGGGAGGATCACTTGAGGTCAGGAGTTCCAGACCAGCCTGGGCAAGAGTGAGACCCTGTCTACCAAAATATAAAAGTTAGCCAGGGTTGGTGGCGTAGCCTGAAGCCTGTAGTCCCAGCTACTTGGGAGGCTGAGGCAGGAGGATCCCTTGAGCCCAGGAGTCTGAGGTTGCTGTGAGCTAGGCTGACACGACTGCACTCTACTTGGAGTTACAGAGCACAACTCGGTCTCAAAAATAAAAAAAAGTGACAGACTAAGTGAAACTATTTACTATATATATGTATATATATATACATGTATATATAGAGAGAGACTTAAATCCAGAATATATAGCAAACTCTTAAAACTGATAAGACAACCAAACTAAAAATGGCTGAAAGATTTGAATAGACACTTCACAAAAGGTATATAATGACCACAGGTATGTGAAAAGATGCTCAGTGGCCTTAGCCATGAAGGAGATGCAAACCGAAACCACAGTGAAATAGCGCTAGATCCCCGTTGGCATGGCTGACGTGAGAAAGACTGACCATACCAATTGCAGTTGGACCAACTAGAACTTTCATACGTTGCTGGTGGGAATGTATAATGTTACAAACTCTTTGAAACGCTGTTTGGCAGTGTCTTAAAAAGTTGAACAAACATCACAAAACTCAGCCGTTCTACTAGATATTTTCCCAATATAAATAAAAATACATGTTTACACAAGGTTTGGACATTATTGTTCATAGCAGCTTTCTTCATAATGGCCAAACTTGTATGCAACCCACATACTCATTAATAAGAGAATAGAAAAACAAAAATAGTCTATCCATACAATGAAATGTTATTTATCAATACAAAAACCAACTACTGATACACATGGATGGATACAAAATAATTATGGTGAATGAAAAGGCAGGTTTAAAAGAGCACATATGTGATTCCAGTTACATAAAATTCTAGGAGATGCGAACTAATCTGTAAAGACAGAAAGCAGATCAATAGTCATCTGGGCCTGGGGCGGCGGGAGGGATGGCCTACAAAAGGGCATGAGAAAACTTTTAGAGGTGATGGAAATATTTTGTATCTTGATTGTGGTACCAACTTCATGGGTGTAGGTGTCTTCAAAATTCACCAGATTTTACACTTTAAACGAATGAGTTACACCTCAATAAAGTTGACAAAAAGAAGAGGGGGAGGATGGAGGCGGTGGCGGCGGCGGCAGGTTTCTGAATGTTTGGTGAGGATACAACACGGGCACAGAGTTAGAACAAAAACTTCCCTCTGTCTCCACTAGGGGACTTGGTGTTTAATCATCTTACAGTAATACGACATTTGTTGAAGCCAAGTGATTTTTTTAGCTTTTTAATTAGAAGCCTTTTAAATTGTCTTTGATGGGAGATAAATTAATCACTTTTAGTTTCGTCTAAATAGGAACGTTTAGTTCTGGTTTCTTCTTCTGAAAGCTTTTGGGTGATAAAGGCCTCAAATGAGTGGCACCGATGTGTGCAGAATGTATCCTGAAGGGGCAGTTTCTTCTTCCTGAGAGTGATCGAGATCTGTGGCTCATCTTTAAATCATTTTAGCTGACTAACATATTGTCTAAGTATCTGTGGGCATATTTGAAATTAATGCTTACTGCATTTGCCAGGAGTATGCTAGGAATCTTGTTCATGTATATCTTTACTGGAATTTTGAGTGATCTCATATGCTAATTTCTCATCTACTAAAAGACGATTGCTTCACTAATTTTTTGTACCCTTTCATAGATGTGACATATCCCAATATTGGATTTCACATCTTTTGCGGTGAGATTAGTGGAAAGATAAGGCCTTAGCAGTCAGAAAGTCCTGTTTTCAAGTTCCAATTCTGCAGCTAGTTGTGGTATTGACAGATTAAATCCCTTCTTTGAGCCTGTTTCCTCACGTGGAAAAGAGAATGATACTTCCTAGAGTTGTAAGGATTGAGTAAAATAGGCCGGGCGCGGTGGCTCACGCCTGTAATCCCAACACTCGGGGAAGCCAAGGTGGGAGGATCGCTTGAGCCCAGGAGTTCACGGCTTCAGTGCACTGAAGGCCACTGCACTCCAGCCTGGGTGACAGAGTGAGACCTCCTCTCTAAAAATGAATAAAATGAAATAAAATATCATTAAAGTGGTAGGATAAACCTGGTGCATTGTGGGCGCTCAGTAAACGTTATTTCCATTCCTCCCGATGAGGAATACTGCTGCATTGTGCTTGGAGTCTTCCCAGCGCTGGAAGCATTATGTTTTGTATTCCAGTCTTTTCCACTTCTGCTGATGTACTTTCTGAACTTCATTTTTCAGGTCTGTTCATTTTAATCTGAAACATGAGTATGAGCAGTATGCTTTCTGATTTGCATCACGGAACACATCTCAGAGTGAGTGCTTGTTCACAGAGCAGCGCCGCCGTGCAAGTTGCATTATTTACGGCCGAAACTTTAATCCCCTTAGTTAAGAGGTCAGTCAGAAATGGATATTTGCGCCCTTACGCTACTGGGGAGCCGCCAAGTACTCACGTGACTTCCCCGTGGTTACCAGAGTCTAACCGGGTTTAATCACACCTCTCCCTGTGGTCGTGCTGTGCCGGGCTCAGACTAGTCCCTCGCGGCCATTGCTGCTCCGCAGCTGCCGGCTGTCACACTGCGTGGTCTGCCTTGACCAGTCTCTCGACATGCACGGGGTGTCACTGTCAGGGTTCGTTGTCCCAGCCCTCACCTTTGGTCTGCAGTGGGGCCGGGCTAAGGCTGGGGGTGGGGATATATCCCTGCAGAGTACTTGGGAGTGCTGCCTTCACCGTGGCCCTGCTTTGCTTTCAAATCTTCCACAGCTGGCAAAACAGAGCATCGATCTCGGGAGTGAGAGCTGTGACCTAAGCGATAACCTGGAAGCAATTGAGAAGAAAACCGTAATACCGTAAAATACGTTCTGCTGTCCTTCAAAGAGCATCTGCCGTCCATAGCTCCAGCATTACCATTTTTATAGTTTAGTGTTTGTTGAAACTTAGTTTTTCTAATTATCAGTTATACATTAACATGATAATTAACAGTCACTTCCTGTTCCTCAAAGGGAATCACCTTAATCTCGGATTCATTTGGTATTAACCTTTTTTTTTTTTTTTTTTTTTT